>OZ026625.1:60322811-60696092 GCA_964020975.1 Hermodice carunculata
GCGTGCCCAAATACCTGAGTACTTGCGTATTGCGTTTACCCGCATGTGCCTGTCCGCACAAAGGCTTCGCATTGAAACGGGGCGATGGTCTCGCATGCCCTGGAACGAGAGGCCATGCAGGTGCGGAGACGTGCAGGACAAAGCACATGTAATCGGGCACTGTCCGTTGGTACAGAACATTAGGGAAGGGTTCAACAAGCCAAATTTATGATTTCCTGAGTGTATTATTGATGCTAGGGTGCTTGACGACTTCAAGCTGGTTAACGAAATATTGAAGTATTTTGATTGATTTAAGTGACATTCCTGTGAATATAATAGTGCCATTGTGATATGATGTTAATATGTTATCTAAATAATATATGCTGTTGTGAAACTAGTATTGTTATCATACATTCATGTGTTAATATGATACTATGCCTTTGTACTCTGCTTCGGACCGTAGTCAATAAACACTACTACTACTACTACTACTACTACTACTACTACTACTACTACTACTACTACTACTACTACAACTACTACTACTACTACTACTACTACTACGGGTTGATCCCTGTACCAAGCATGGCAACATATTTTGTTCTTGCCACTCAGGTAGCTTGGCTAAAAATAACTTGTGGAAAAGTCACAGTCTTGTTCTGAAAACACACATCGACTTTTACAGATGGTGTTATGTTTGAAGTACATATTCTTCAGTCCAACAGACGTTAGTAACACTAATGGTTTCCCAACAGTGTGTCCGCTTCATGGAAGCATGCACACCCGCTGACAACTTACTATTTGTAACATTGTCGGGAACAAAAAATTTGACTTCTGCATCACAGAGCACTATAACTTTGACTGTGCTGCAGCCAGGGCAAGTTAACAAAGGCGGAGTGGATCATGGCATCAATCAAACATTGCTTGATGTTTTTTATTCAAACACTTTGAGGTAAACTAACGTGTCAATTTATTTTTAAATTCGTGCACACTATACTGATGTAAGTAGCAACATACACATTTGGACCAACAAAAGCGATACAGAGAGGATATGCACCGTCATGTTTTGAAGAATAGTGCCATTATATATCTCATTTAGTCTGTGACACATAGGCGATCTAAAAAATCGGCATCCATTTCCGTTCTAATGTGCAGACGATGTCAAAAGGAGCCGTATCATCATTGTATGATTTCAGCTGCTGCAACTGCGAGTAGATCGTGTCTTTGACAATGGAGCCACGATTGCTTGTTCAGCAGAATATCAACGAAATTAAACTTTCGTCAGGGCTGTGAGACTAGGTACTCAGCTGCCAGTAGGCTGACCTTATAGTAAGTTTGTTCATCCTTCCGTTATCATTGTTGTCTTGCATTGATACTAACTTTTTCGACTTCTTTTTAAAATCGACTGGAAAGAGCTTCTTGAACTCTGGCAGAGACGTGCCTTTGGTGATTGGCTGTCTATCAAGATGTTTTAATGACCACACTTTATGGAATTTTGGGTTTGTATGACATTTCGTTCATTTATTTGAATATTCTTAAAAAGATATTCTACTCTGATTTTTCGTGTTTTGTTTGTTTGTTTGTTTGTTTTTGTTTGTTTGTTTTTTTTTTTCGTAAAACTTTAAACATTGCTACTCTAAAACTGCTCAGGAACCTGGTTGGAGACCGCTGTGCCGCACTTCTCTCGACTCCCTTTTACTAATTTTGTCGTGGCGCTGCGATTTTTCCATATTATAAAATGAATTTTGTGTGTCTTTGTAATTGTTGACGTCTGCAAAATGCTGTTATGTCTATTTCAAAGTTTGTAGGACTGCTACTGAGCTACACTTATACCAAATAAGTTCACTGGAAGTAACTGCTAGTATGTTCTTAGTATTAAATTAATTTTTCCTTTGAGGTACCTTTAATAAGTACATGTGTTACCCATTCTTGGGTACACATGTGCGCATACATTGACGTCGCTTCAATACAAGATCATTATCAGAAACAAGTATGTTGCATATTAGAAAAATAGCTCACTGTGTCCAATGTTCAGGTCACAATGATAAATTCACATACACATCTTAAACTTTGCTCCCTGAAATCTCACATAGACACATATCAGCACTAAAATACAGGAATTGAATTAAAACTTGGTCACCAGGTTAAACATCCAAGTGGCATATCCATGAACTATGCATCTCTAGGGTATAGCTCAGGGTTTTCGCCAGAACCGTTTTTCAGGGTAGGAAACTTAACTTGGTGTGGGGTCTGGGGTACTCTCATAAAAATGTCGACATCCAAAATTGTCTGAGATGCGTTTTGACGCATTTTGAGCTCAAGATTTTTCTTTTCTTCCCCATCTAGAGAGATACAATTTCGTCACAATACATTGCGGTAAAATGCCGTTTTCCCAGGATCCAGGGTCGGCACAGGCTACTGGCGCTCTGTTCAGTAATTGGTCTTACGAGAATTTCAATCAAATGCAACTGATGTCACTCACCATATAGCACATTATATTCAGATTGTAAAATATTATGCATATTAGAGATGTCCGTTTTCTGCAAATTGTTTCTTTCGTCTTCCGTTCTTCAAGTTAACAAAATTGCTTTTTTCCGTTTTCAGAAAAGTCAGACTAGATGAAGCTTAAAAACATGATATATTTTAATTTCATTTTAAATAGATCTGTTTAGTTTGAAACAAACTCCACAATAGTTTAGAGGCCACTTGTTTGCAGTTTGACCCACCTGTCCGTAGTCCCCAAATAGAACTATATATATTTATTTTCAGTTGTGCCACCAACATTTAATTCCAAGTCGGGACACACAAAGCTTTCCCGGTTCACAATCGGTCACTCTCAGAGCACAAAATCGCGGGATACAGCTACATACGGTTCCAATAGGTTCTGATGGTGAATGCCGCCGTATTTTTTAAGTTAACACCTGATAAATTTGCTTTTTTTGTCCCAGTTACTTTGCGAAAGTGGGCTGTCTAAATATGAGAATCCGCCATGTTGGTCGAATTTCCCGTTGCCAGTTTCTGTCTTGTCACGCAAACAGAGCTATAATTATGATTGGACGGTTGGCGTCACGTGGAGTTAAAACCATGACAACAACATGCAAATGAATCCGTTTCTAAACTTTTTGAGTGGAAAGAGCCCCTTGTTTGTCGTCTGATATGACATTTTGAGACGGATTCTCTTGAAACAGATTTTATTAAGACAATAGGAAGTACACTATTCTTTTCTTCTCCGTAGTATCGGACTGTGGAACCGTAGGCCGTAGTTCATACACGAAAATGTAGAAACTGCGGTGAATCCTATAATTAATTAAAATTAAAATCATATAGGCATTCTAAAAGTTTATCTTTCCATGCCTTTTGTCTCATATAAGAGTTTTTTCCTAATCTTTTCTGATGCAATGATGTGATCAACAATGTGTCGTCCCATTTTTGTTTGGGGGCCCATATGTACAGTCATCCTGGTACTCTTCAGTCAAGCAGACGACCATCAGCTTGAGCCCAATACAACAGTATAATATTGAACATTAAACAGAAACAAGTAAACGGGTAGTTAATCAAAACTAGATACCAACTGAACAAGGACCTGTTAAAAGGTACAGAACTCAGAAAACTGATTTAACACTTAAATTGATACAAGACTTGAACAATACATGTATATTGAATGACATGTCATCTGATACAGTAACTATAACCAAAATAATCACAATGCATGCGTATATGGTAACAAAATTTAAACAATTCATTGTGTCAAATTTCACCCTTTTTACCCTCTGGTGTAAACCCTGCAGTTTGATTGTGCTATATTTACTTTAAGTCATCAAAAACACCGACAACGCTACCGGACATGTCCTGAACACAGGGAAAGGAGCATAACATGACGGGTCCTAAATCAGTGGCCACAAAGATCAGTCAAAGCCCCCAAATTAAAGTAATGATGCAGGTTTTCCATCAACAAATTAGGACATACATGTATTATGACAACCAATGCAATTACTCCACTTCTGTGTACAATTAAACACAGTTAGTTGCTAATCATAGCTCAAAGGTCCCACATTTTTTTGCTACTAACATAGCAACACTGCTTGTGATAACGTTTGGTTTTATACACTGCAAACATGTGTGACAGCATTCTTTCCGTTGCTTTCCGTTCTTTCAGCCAGCTTTGGAGATCTTTCTGAATTTTAGTAATTTCCCAGCAGAGGCAGAAGGCTACTCTTCTGTCACGCCGTTTCGTTCATGCTTTTCTCCCGCGAGCGATCGAAACACCACGCAGCGAGCGGCAGGGTGGCCAGGGAGCAAAGGCATCTGCTGAAGGACCCCACCCATCCATGACAATAATAGTAATTGCACGTTTGTACATGTCCATGCAAAGCCGGTTTACCAGGGCAAATTAGTGTTGCATAGGTCACGCCTTGTGTCATTCGGTGAATATAACACGGTATTGGATGGCACGTGACGCAAAGTGTTGCCTATAATGTACGTTTTATGGATAAAGGTATATATGCTAATTTACATAAAAATCTGGCGCGGCCCACAGATTGACCCTCGGTTATTGTTCTCGGTTGCTGCCAAAAACAACTAGTTCACTAATTCGAGAATGAAGGCCAGTGATACCTGTATGTTTTATGAACTCAAAATTCAAATCCGAGGTCAGTTTTCTCTGACAACCTTTGCTGAGTTTAACATGTAGCTGTGGCCAAAATATCAGCTCCGCTAGGGTTGGGTGTTATTTTGGAATATTCTGTGTACTCAGTGGCTTATTTGAGGGAATACACGCAAAATTAAAGTTGTAACCTCTCCCTCATGCTCTCTCAGGAAGGACTATCTTGGCATCCATGCGAGCAGCATGTATGTCAGTTGCTTTCGTTGCATCAACAAAAACAAACTAGCAGTTATGTCACGCGAAATTAAAGATTGATTATTCAAATATAAATACACATGTACGTTGGGCCGTTTTTACCTGACTTCTATCGTGGCCAATTTCGTCCAAAGTCGATTGATATAGCGGTGCTAGAATAATATTCTTTTGTAGACCGATCTTTTACCAGCATGCCTACACTTGTAGAAACTATCAAAAGGGTTGTCAACAACTTTCCTTGGCGCGCTTTGGGAGCTTTATGCCCCTAGGACGGGGAAAGCTGTTGAATCAGCCAAACCGAAAGAGTTAAATAACAAAATTTAAATCTTATTTTTGTGTCTGGAATTATTGATCTTCATGGAGCAAACTGTGTTAGCCATTGGTCATACCAAAAATACACATCTCCCCAAATAATCATAGTTCATGGTTATAATAATTAATTACAAGGACCTCCTTTGTGATTACAAGGAGTAATCCACAGTTTTATTCAGGTGGATGTCGTCGGTCACTTATGCTTTTGGCACAATACGATTTGCTACTGAGGCAAATTGGATCATTATATCACTTGCAACAAAGAAAAAGTTTTCCATTTACATCTTACCTGTATTATGCGGACAAAGACTACAATGTATAATCTCTTCTTTGTTTCATGGGGATGTAAATGTAAATGGAATCCATTGTCTTTCCCAGATATTCAATACGGTGGTCCCGGTCTTGAGAGACCGGTCCTAGGGCAGGTAAATGTGGTCTCTCAAAACAGGTGGTTTCTCATTAGAGGTATAAGAACATGAAAAAGATAGCACAGTGTTCGAGAGAGCGGTTTTAAAAAGGTATGCGGTCTCTCATTGGAGGGATCTCTCAAGACAGGTACAACTGTATAAACATATTACGCATTAACAACACCGTAAGATCTGCACTTTGGTGGTGTCCTTCATAGCAGACTCGAAATATATGGATACTACTTATCTATTCCTATGATTGGGTCCACAATATGGAGCTAAAGCAGAATTATTCATGCCCTAAAACATATCGCGTGGTGCACGCGTGTTTACCCCACAGCCTTGTAACGGTATATATAAATATCAACATTAACCTCTTAATGACCGCTCAGATCAGAAATCGACAAGAACCTAACCAGTCAGGCGTCTGACTCCTGGGCCAACGGGCATTGGAAAAATGTACATTGGAGACAGGGCGGTACACATTATACCAAATTGTATTGAGATTGGTTGATAATTTATTCAGGGACGCAGTATACCTTTTGATCTTCGTGTGCGTTTTATTAATACAGGCGGTTTAAGCCCATATGAGGTATACAATTATTTTCAGGAGTAAAAACAAACATCTGCCCTACAAAGATTTTAAAACTGGATAAAATATTGCGACAGTTTCATTAAAATAATTGTCAAACTGTTCTCCATCACATAGAGTTAAAGTTGCTTTTAAATGTCAAACATTGTTTCAAATCAAAGTAAGTCTCAGAAGATAAAAGTCTGAGCGACAAATATTTATAAGGGACATTTTTCATTTATAATTGGATAATCCCATTGTCTATGCTTATTAAACATATATAGATACTTACTGAGTGTGAGATGAAGACAACAGCAATTGTGTCAAGAGATTTGAAAGAAAATAACATTTCCTGCTGTAAGTGTGATATATCTGACACTGAAGCAAATAATAGTCACATTCGTGCCCCGTCCCTCGTAGAAAATAAGTGAGGCATGAATCTATATTGTAAAATATATTGCTTCTTTCAATTTTTTAATTTAAAATAAAATCAAGACAAAGCGAACCAACAAATCAGAACAATAAAAACCTCATCCTATCCAACCTACCAAGCAACAAACTAACCAACCAACCGAAAAAACAAACACTTTTTAAACGATTATGCTTTTCGGTATGATGGAAATTTTTTATTTCAGTTGGGTTTAAGTTGTCAATAAATTCAGTGTCCTTTGCAGGCTTGATGTCAGAATACCGTATGTTAAGACCGATACCGTACTGCCAATTTCAACTCTTTTATGGCAATATGCTGTCGCTGATACCAGTCGTCCATACTTCATACATTCACAGTATTTATTGTGAGCGTCATTTTCACACGGACCAGAGCACCAATATGGATGCCTAGCCAGTAGACATAGTTATGATGGAGACAGATTATGCAGTAATTCCAGCTCTTTACTGGACATTGTTTTGTCACAAATACTGCATTTGTTCCTGTATTCGAAAATGGTTGTTGCTTTTTTTTTTTTTTTTTTTTTTTTTGTTTCTATTTTTTCCTCATAATACCAGGATATATCATCAGACATTGCTGCATCACTGTTCAAAGATTCCAGTTGTTAGCAACAACTCTATGGTGGGGTAAATACAGCGGTACTGGATTCCTTCAGAGCCTGCGGGTACGATTTACCTGATGTGGTGTGACACTTAAGATCTTGTGCTGTGGTTATATCAATTGCACAATTAATGTTCCTGGTGCCAAACCTACAGAGAGGACAAGTAGGACTTCGTTCTAGCCATGCCCATACACAGTGCAGATGAAAACAGTGACCGCATTCCTCCACTTTGCCAATTACTCGTCCGCAAACACGACTTGTGAAATCCTCCAGACAAATTGCGCACATGCTCTGGGAACTCAAAGTGTTGTCAAGGGCACTCTCTGTGTCATTTGGTTTTAAAATTCTGAACATGAATTGGAAGAAGACATATTTACAGGAATATAGACTGCAAAATTATGACAAAAGCAGACTTAATTTTATTCGTTTACTTTCAAAATTCAAATTTTGGACCAACATATTACACGGCGAACTGGCCCGTCCCAATGACGAAATTATACTTTTTTGTATACAATATTAAATTTCACGATTGTCCAGGGCTTTTGTCTTGTTGAATACCTGGTACAAAAAAGTTCTGATGTCTTGTGCACTCTCAAATGAAACGCTGATCACAGTATTTTAACCATCCAAAATAAGTTGATTGGTGACCTCCTTCGTTTGAGTCAGTACAAGGATTGTAATACATTTTAGACGAGACATTAAATGATGAAGAAGCTGCGTAGAGTCAACATTTGGCAGTGGAAACCAGACTTCTGGTGCAATCGTCATCAGTACACTTCAGACAGTTGAAATTTAACATCCTTGTGTAGACAAACTAATAACATTTACTTGAATTATAACTAAACTAGATTGTTGAAAATATATACAGTGGAATCTCCAATTAAGACCATTTCCATAGATATACCTTTTCTATATTATGAGCACCAACTTAAAGTCCCATTTTTGTTTATGCTCATTTAAATTCCATCGCCAATTAAGACCACTCCACTATAAAGAACACATTTTCCCAGTCCCTTAGGCAGTCTTGATAGGGAGATTCCACTGTATTTTGAATTATCGAAACAATATATTATCACATGTGTATAGAGTATCTACATTTTGCTGTTTTTGTCAAAACGCGACTACATGTGAACGATATTTTAGATATACAAGTAACTGCCATACATGAATGTCGAAACGACTTTTCCCAAATAACCTGCAATGGAATACGTGTGTACATGGGGCAAGGCAATAGAACTTCAGGTTTTGCCTGAAAAACATCTGCACATGTTCGAAACACTGGAGTCTATTGATGTCCAATTTCATTTTGTGCACTTATTTTAAGTCGTCGTCGTCATCATAATCATCATAGGGTTCAACGACGCTGCATCTACATGTATGCAGTTTATCTTTTACTTTCATGTGTATCATTTGGACTAAATAGAATATTTTTATATTCATGTGGTAAGTGATTCTGAACTTGAACGACATTGCATAAAATATCTGTGGTCACATCTCACAATTTTAATGTCAGCTAATGGCACTTACCTAATAGCTTGATTGGTTTCCATGACAATGTAATGATGCGTAAGAAGACTACCAAGAGTATCAAATGCACGTACATCAAGGTGAGGATTTTCGTCTTTCTTCGCGACATCGGTGCTTTCAGAGCCTCCCCTTTCCTGCTTTTCTTTCCTATGTAAGCAGTGGTTTTGTCGTGGTAAAGCAAGTAGAGCAGAGAAAGCAAAATGCATGTAAACATCATCATCAAGTAAGTATAAAAATTAATTTATCCTAATATACATGTGCTATGGTATTTTCTTTTCTATCTTGATTCCAAAATTTAATCTCTTGTACATGTAATTATGTAAGCACTCACGAATTTTTGTATATATACATGTATGCATACATGTATGTATGTACGTGCATATAACGTATATATTAAAAAAACCTGGAAAATACCAACTGAAAATAAAGTTGTCCATATCCTCCTGGTTCAAATGTCAAAGATCATGATTACAAACTGGGAACTACTTTTCATTCATATTCGGAATCTCGCCCTGTAGTGCCAGCAGTTCAACTTCATGGTTTGTCAGTCTTTATTGTGTGGTGATAAATCATCAGTCGCTGGTCGAGGGTGGTGCATCAAGGATCTTGAGCGGTATCACCTTCTTTGGCCCTGTGTATTTTTACATTTCCAATTGGTAATGATGGCACTTGTTCCTATTTAGCTGGTATGTTGCGTCCCAGCACCTTTGGTAAATGGTCCAAATGTGTTCTCAATTTTTGAAGTTTCGCGGTTGAATCTTCTCAGAAACCTGATTTTTTGAAGCGTGGCAGTTGCACTCATACGCCGCATAATGCGGTCCAAGGGTCAAGTAGGCTTGCTAAAATAAACTAGTTTGAACCATGTTTCCTCGTTTTTTTTTTCTTTTCATTTTCAAAAAAAAAAAAATGGTACCACACCTACAATTACTAGATGAAAAGAAAACTAACAGCGTTAGAAACAGAAGAAGTCGGACTGGCCTCATTCCTGGGCGGATCACTCCAAATGCTTGCACGAGGAGTGATCCGCCCAGGAATTCGACAAGGCTGACTTCTTGTATTTCCGATTTGGCTAGTTGTACTGGTGTATGTATATATATTGTGAGCTGTGTAGTAGTACAGTAATTTATGACACTGATATTAATGGAACTGAAACTGCAATAGCCATTTATCTTACATGGTGATGACAAAGATAAAACAAAAGTGCACACAAGATACCTGTGAGGTCAGCATAAGGTCAAGTTTAGCCTGTTTCGGATAATTGTGTTCATTTGAAATTTTGAAATATTTTGTATATGTTGTTTGCGACATGTCAAAATTTGCTAGTTCAGGTTCTAATACAATTTGAAAAGATGAAGAAAATACCGTGACTGTTAACATGGTAATTAATGGACGGTCTAAACCGTAGAATCTTGATTACACAGGTACTTGCATCAAAACGGACGTACCCATGGATATATGTCCAAAACTAATTTTCTGATTTTTATCAAACAAAACATAATTTACTCAATAAACTCTTCTGGGCAAAACGTATCGGGGACTGTCTAAAAATGATCAGTTCTGTTCAAATGTATGTCAAAAGTGAAGAGTTCTGCAAACATTTTCCCATTTTGTTCCAACTTATGTTTATAAAAACAGATGCTTTTATGATACGTTTTTTGCAAATATTTGAATCGAGATCACGATAGAACATGATTTGTTATTTTATCTTGAACATTTTTAAATATACATCCAAGATTCACCAAAATATACATTTTTACCCAGAACACATGAGTTTATACAATATTATTAAATCTGGAGTACACACAGATTCTGCAAAGCCTTGCAATGCAGTATATAAGTTTATTATGTTAGGAATACATATATATGTATATATGATATTTGATGTTAAAAGACAAATCACGTTATTTAGTTGGACATTACTTCAACTACAACAAAACATGTATCACTTTGAAGACCTATAGCCGACGCAAGTGCATACTAAAACAATTTGAGGGTTATCATAATTAACATTTATAGAAAAATTCAGCCAGAGCAGTGCTTCTTCTTTTGATATATATGCCTGTTCCGACAATATCTGATTCAACCGCGATGCGACTCCGACAGTGATGACACCGAAAAGACAGGTCATTTCCTCTCATTTAGATTTCGCATTTAAAAATTACCCGAAAACCAACAAGCATAACTCGCTTTTAAAATATCAAATTTGAAAAAAAAGGAAATAAACTTTAAAAATAGTAGCAACATTATATTTTAATTCTGTTTTGGTTGCATTGCGCGTAATAATATAGTTCATGCAGTCAAAATGTCTTCTTTATTTCGCACGACACATAGATATCAAGGTGCGTGCAAGCAAAGACCGTGGTTAAGCAGGCAATCCTTTTTTCTGGATAAAGAAAGCAGCCCAGTCATGTCTGCTCTGAAGGGAAACGGGAAGACATTTCCCCGGAAAATAAAAATTTGCCTGCTGTAAAAAAGTCTTAGTCGACACAGTGTTCTTAGACGAATTGGGAAGGGCCAGTGACACCTGTTAAACAATCTCGTCTCAGGCGAAGAATATTTTGCATCAGTAATTTTTTTTGCTGTGACGGGTTGTACATGAGGCAGCTTGTTCGTTTTCCAGAATTTGAAGATAAACAGAACAGGCATTAAGTGTAGGGAAAGTTATCAGTCAACTTACATTCTACAGAAAGTTAACGCAGTCTTGGTAGGAAACAGGTTTTTGAAGCAAAGATGCAGAAGTATTGATATTTTATGATCGCAGATCAAACTTGTCCAATGAAAACAAAGTTAAAGCAACTTAAGCATTATATATATATATATATATATATATATATATATATACTGGATTACCACATATGTATGATTTGCGATATACAATGGGGACAGCCGCATATAGTAAACACCATAAACTATGCTGGTGGTTGTGTGCTGTCACCGATGACAGTACTTACATGATACATTGAATATATCGGCATATCCACAGACAAAGAAGCAGGCTTCCGGCTGATATACCTAAACAAAAATAAAATAAATTTCCTAATCCAAATAGACCATTTAATTTGTTTCCTCTTTTAATGTATGTAAAATTATGGGTATGTCTCACTGATAAACCACTCTTGCTTAATACATTTTTCCATAGTAGAACACACACACCCATGTGTGTGTATATGTATATATATATATATATATATATATATATATATATATATATATATATATATATATATATATATACATACTCCAAATATGATGGTCATTTAAGAATTAAACTTCCTCTCTAGTGTAATTACGGGCGCATGGTTGCAGTTTGTGTGACAGGCATTTCTGATGACGCGCGGTAGCGCGTCATCAAAGAAATGCCTGTCACACAAACTGCAACCATGCGCCCGTAATTATACTAGAGAGGAAGTTTAATTCTTATATTTACATTTAACATCAATTTCTTTTGACATAAGAGTAAGTACTATCATTGATAGTTGATTTAAAATCGTTTTTAGCTTGTTAATTTACAAAAAATCGCCTTTTTGTTTACTAGTGGGAGGAGCCAAGTAGGCGGGGCTACTACATCAGCCATCAGTTGTCAAGGCAACTCCTGGAACACAAAACTAGGAAAAAATAGTTCGGAATGTCACAACAACTTTATTTCAATAAAGCTTGCAAAACCGGTAAAAGAAAACATTTAGGCAAGTTTTGACGAGTAGATATGCAATTCTTGATCATCTGATACCGTCTTCCCATTATGCTTAGGCCTATGAATCAAACGCTTCTGAGGCGCTAACAATTGGGAAGTGAAAATAGTCCCAGGCCAAGCATGAGGATATTATTGCGCAGCACGTTGGTTGCACGAGATGCTCTAGTGTAACCATTGCCTCATGAACTACACTACCGCTCCTATTCTTTCAATGCTAACAAAAATAACAAATGTAAATATACACTGGTATCTGCTGTGTGTGGCCACCCTTTCTGCCACACGATGTAGCCACAGACAGCAGGTGACCTGCCAACGCTGGCAAATTTACAAAAACATTGACCCTTGTGGCCACAAAGAGCAGGTGACCGGTCACGGCAGTGGCTGCATACAGCAGGTGACCTGTCACGGCAGTGGCTGCATACAGCAGGTGATCTGTCACGGCAGTGGCTGCATACAGCAGGTGACCTGTCACGGCAGTGGCTGCATACAGCAGGTGACCTGTTACGGCAGTGGCTGCATACGGCAAGAACCACCGTGCATTTCATTTTATCATGATATTTAGAGAACGAATTATATTTGGACCACTTCCAGTTCAGTAGGATTTTTAGCATTATCATGCCAGAGAAATATGCGCCATTTGGATGCCAAAATCTTCAGCAGAAATATTATGATCTAAGTTTGACCAGTGAACTATTTTATTAGTTGCTAACTGCCGTCAGGATAATGAGTGGCTTAAAACTGAGTACAAATTGAAGAAATGTTAGTGGTTTCCAAACGATATTTTCGGAATTCACAAATTAGTGATATAGTAAAGAAGCTGAATACTCACTTATACTTAGTATTATGGCCAAGGCTTGTATAGTTTCCATTTTTCAAAAGGCTGATTTGTTTTGTTGCTGAAAAGCAGCAAAGCAATAGCACGGAGTGCAACCGTACAACATCAGTCAATCTGACATCCAATTTAAAATGTTGTACTTCAAGCTACGGACACAAAAACAGACACATAGTTATTTTTGTTCACCTCATCACCACAACCATAATATTATGCTGTATGAACAACTGTGTCAGCAAGGTGGCTGTGTCCGGGTCAATGCAAGTGTCAGAAGCAATTATGGGTGTAGAACTCGCATCTCGTTCTGGATGCACGTGGTGCTGTCAGTCAAAACAATTTCAACACAAGATCCACCACGACACATGCGCAAGTGTAACCTCACTGCAGCTGCTGGACTACACAAAGATCAGCTCATCTCCAGCATAAAGATTGGTGTGGTGTAGTGTGCTCTGTTGCTGGTGCTGTTTTAAGAGTAACAAATCAGGAATCCCAAATGGCTCCTAATCAGCATATACGTTGCTTACTGTCATCTTGGAGTGTGCTCTGCAAAATTAAAAAAAAAAGTGATGGAATTTTTTCACTGATGATTAGAACAGACGGATTACCGGCATTCAGGCTATACTCTGCATTGCACTAGTGCCCATTAGATGGACCATTGACCAATCAAACTGAAATTTATGTACAGTGGAGCCTGCCTTAAGGGATCACTCACAGAACCTGTGAAAAATGGTCCTTCCTGACAGGTGGTCCCTTAAGGCAGGGAAAATTAAACTAAAATATGCTAATGGGGATGTCGAGGCTGGTCATTTTGCACAGGTGGTCCCTCAGCAGAGGTTGGCTCATAGGCAGGTTCTACCGTACTATCTTTTATAAATTCCATAGGGCATAATCAGATTTAAGTGTGGATTGAGTTGTACTTAATGTAGACATCGGTAATGGCCATTTGTCACGCGGACATGATCACACGTGCTGCAGTAGGATCAAGGCACCGCACGTAAAGCGCTTGCTTAAGGTGCATTATGAAATGTCCGCAACGTTGTAACTTCTGGCGGGTATAAATGACATTCAACATTCAGTCCTTGTTAACATATTTTTGACACCCAGATAAGTTCGTGATACCATGAATGCAAAGTATATATTAGCCTGATAGATAGGGAAGAGCATCGGATTATCATAAACATATTTATTTCGACTGAATTGCCCAAATAGTGCCAATGAGGCTCTCCGATATAAAAGAGACACACACTAATCACAAGACACACTGGACCAGGGACAAAAAGACAGGGAAGCTTATGACATCGTTGGACTTACTTAATTACCAATACCTCCCGATAAAAAATCACATCTCAACTGACTGCTCGATATATATATATATATATATATATATATTCATACTCGTTTTATGGACGCATCATACTATGTATCATCATTTATATTTACCCGAGGCCAGGAATTAATGTCAGCCTGTGGCCACTTTTCAAATGCACACGAAAAAAAAAAGACTTAGCGTCTATACATTGTAGATATATCGACTCTTATTAAAACGGTCAGGGAGTATATATCTGTTACGGGATCAAGCGTGAGTTAACAACTGGCCCACGGGCACGGTGGACATTAGCTGCATAACAGATATCATCGGGCTTTTGTACCGTGTTATGCCCAGAGGCGCCCCCCGGGAAAAAAAGGAGGAAAAGGCCTCCACGAGGACCAATACTGAGGCAATTGTGGCCACAGAGCTCCGGAGAGCTGTGTTATTTTTTATGCGACATGTATCTTCGTAACTTAAAAATAATCGACATTTATTTTTTTCAGGACACGACGGATGATGAAGTACACGTGTGACCCCATGCATACGTTAAGCGGAATTATAATTTCACTGCAAACGTCATGTCGCCAACCTGTAATCCCACAAACTGTATTCAGCCAAGAAATATGCGAACATGGAAGTTCATCGCTATTGTGGATTATGCTAAACTGCTGATGAGTGCATTTACAAGGGGGCGGCTTCAGGCGTTATATGTAACACGTTATGTTTACCTCTCTCTTCTTCAGAATAATATCGGTAAGTGAACAGCTTTCCCCGTCGCAGGTGAGACGCTGAGTACCAACCCGCGCCAAGGAAAGCTGTTGACTTGAGTTGTCCCATACTGGCCTGTTACTCTGATGATAATTTCTATGGGCAACTTTACTGTGGTGGATATTTATCAGAATGTCAGGTGAACTGAGGTATCTCTTAATTTTTGAAATTTGTTCTCCTTACTGAAGCTCTTTGGCGTAATAAAGATAGAATCAATCATCCCTTTTCGTTTCTTCTGGACACGTCTTGCTCATGGATCTCTTGTGAGAAAGCGATCAGTACGTTTGGCAGGGTTTGAAAGTTTTATATCATATCTAGCAGTATAGAAGTTAGCTTAAACAGCAAGTTGCATTTAGTGGATGCCAAGAATAAGGACGTGTACTGTTTTGAACATTAAAGGACTCTACAAGCCGCCACTTTCAGCTGTAACACGCTAATTGATATGGTCCTCTGTCCCCAGTCAATAGTAATAAAACTAACTGCCCCCCTTGTGTTCCTAATGTATGTGAATAAAGTCCCGTTCACTCATTTTGTTACTTCATGTGTAATATTAAATTGTATCCGATCAACTCCTGCCGTAACACTTCATTTGTAAATTCTGTTGTTCCCTATCATGTCTAACATCTATGATACCCATGTTGTCACCCGTGACATGAAAGAACTTTTATAACCATGTTGTTTCCCATCATTTGTAACATCTTTGACTCTTAGTTAAATAAACTATGCAGCTTAGGACAACCTTGCCATTTTAAATTGGCACAAACAACATCGTTCCCTCCGGCATGTAAAAATAACTCAGTTTGCTTACCTGCATAGCATAAAGGGCAACCTGAGTATACCAGACTGGCTTTTGCTGTCTTAATGGTACAGGCTGCTAACATCAAGATGAGTTTTGTGCATCCGAGATGAAAAATACATGTATGTCGAGCATGGCGAAGCAACGGCCAAATACGCATGTGTTTGCCTGTTTCCTCCGCAAACAAAGTGTACAGAAACTGCGTGTTTTCGCAATCTTCAAGTCGTCGGCTTTTTCGTGTTCAGTTCTGATGTTCATAAACTCACCTAGCTTCACATAGGTATAAAGTTGATTTCTTTACATTTTAACGGAAGGAAATGAGTACATCTTTTGTCCTCAAATTCTGTACACTCCCTTCTAAGGTGTAAACTTGGCTCACGGTTTGGTCACGAGAAAATCATTTGGCTACCTATCAAGCGCAGAGCTCCAGCGGGGACATTTTATCAAAACATGTATGGCATATATTATGATCGGAAATTGTAAACAAGAGTATAAATTAAGTTAGCTTACACCTTTGTCTCGACATGGAGAAGTTATAGCCTTATTTTGCATGTATAAATTTCTGAGCAACGCGAACAGCCCTTATTGACGATACAATGTTGCATATTGGGTCCTGTTTACGTTCCAAGCCGAGGCGGGTAGCCTGCAGGCAGTATTGATGGCACCAGCCATTTAGTGTTCCTGGAAGAGTTATTGGTATTTCTCGGTTACAACTAGTGATACCAGGTGATACATTAACTCTCCCAGTGCGAACAGAGACTTAAGTGGAACTACTTAGAATCAGCTGCTCTAAATAATACTGAGAGTGCTGGATTCATGTCCCTTGTAAGAAGATCTTTCATTCAAATACCAGCATGCCTGTAGCTACAAAGATCCTTCATTCAAGTAGCAGCATGCCTGTAGCTACAAAGAATATGAAAGTTCAGCTCCACATCATTGCACCAAAGGCGCGCCGTGGGAAACTGTTGACTCCCGTCAAAAATGTGTTAGTTAAAGAGTTAAAGTTGTAAGCACAGGTTCGATAAGCTACGGCAAGTCACGCTACATTATTCAAGATGCTCAAGTTGTATTCAGTTACAGAATCCGCCGTGACATCGCTGCGTTTCGGGAAACACTATAACCAATAAAAAAAAAAAAAAAAAAAAAAACGGTGCTGCCCAATGCCATTTGTTGTTCCATATTATTTACTTGAATAATCACCACGCATTCATCAAACGTAAAGTTGACTGTGGCACAGGCTTCGGTTACACTGTATTTAAGACATTCATATTATTCTTTGGGACTTCATATATTATCTTCTGTAAAATATGGCGGGGCCGATGCAAATGTGAACCGTGATTTATAGCTCTTCAATGTATTTCATCTGAAATTGGCAATTGTTGTGGAAAGGCAACACACAAAGTTAATGCATCTAAAAGTACTTTTTGTTAAAGCTTGGAGAGATTACCTTTGTTAAGGCCTTAGGGCGGCACATATAACGATTAACTTGTTCTAAAAATCAGTCTTCCGCTAAATGGACCTTTTATCAATTTTGTTTAAAGATACCGGTGATTCCCATCATACCGATTTAGCTTTAATGAGACCGTTTTGGTTAATGAAAAAGTTAGGTCTAAGATTGGTCACTGCAGTGAGCATCTTTTACAGGTGAAGTTACACGTCAGTGTTTATTTAGAAATGCAAATCCACCTGACCAGGGACCTGAGAATGTGCGATGAATGATGATTTTGCACAAAAAAACCTAACATCATTCAGTCCCTGTTCTGTTTGTTTAACAATGAAGTCACAATTATACTCATGTTCAAAGAGCCTTTAGCCCTGCACATGTGAAACCAACAAGCTGAAACAAAAGTGTGGCTCTGGCTTGTGCAAGGTAACATAAAAAACTTCATTTTCATTATATACTTACGTTTTTTTATTGTGACAACACATCAAAGGGCACATCTTTTGCGAGGAAGTAATATTTAACTAAAAAACGCAGTGAAATAGTCAGAAGATTTCATGTAACAGCCTATTACTCTTTCACGTTGGCTATTTTACCCTTGACAGCAGATTTCTTAGAAACAGTTTTTATATAGGGTAGTGAAGGCAGTTTTCGGTCATTCAGCATAGATGGATCCATACCTTTGGAGATCCAGAAGCATTGATAAATATTTTCCGGACGTGACTTCATAATGGTACTACTTATTTGTTAGTGAACTGATAGATGTCACATACAGCGTTCCTGTTTGGTACCAATCATGACACTCTACAAGGCGTAAAACGGCGACTTTCGGCGAGCGGAGGCAGTTTTTGGTCAGCAGGTCCATACGCACGAAAAGCAAAGATATGCTTTTATTCCTGTAAAAGTTTTTGCAAAACTGTAAACTATACCTAGTTGTGACAGTTTATGTGCTTCATGAGAATATAACAATGGATTGTTATGACAGGTGACCAGCTTGAAATTTACATGTTGGAATCGTTCAAGGAGCATACCTGTCGTGTTGGAATTGAATGACTACCGCATCACATTTGCTCTCCAGTACCTCGCATTTGAGAATTAACTTTTGTACATTGTAAATGTCTTTATTAGGAGCTACTCACCATCACTTCTTCTATTACAACTCACCCTGATGTGCTTATAGTGCCATAAACTCCAGGTGACCAAAAATTGCCTCCACTACCCTACATTTTAAATCTGAAATAGCCTTGCTCAACAACTCTTTGATCAATTCTTTCAAACACAGCATAAATATAAACCTAAGAATGTAACTTAGGTAGTTTTTTTCAGTTTGCTGATATATTATTTCTTTATGTGTCCTTCTAAAAACAAGTTGTAAGGACTGGCTTAACACACTCTGAACACACATAAAATGAAAACTGTCCCATTATAAAACACAAACAAAACAAAAAATAAACTTCCTAAGTTACAGTTTAAGGTCCAATTTTTAAACTTGTAGTTCTCACACAGCTGGCGCAATCTTTTCACAAAGTGTAAACGAAACACCTTGAGAATGGTACCACTCGCGCTTTTGAATAACTTCAATACTTTATTTTAACACGACACAAAGTTCGATGTCGGTTCACATCAGAAACACATAGTTTTATGACAGGGACACACTGATGCACTTAATACGGAATTGGTCCACACATTTCCCTGTAGAACCGCTATCTTGAAATATAGATACAGCAGTGTAAGTGTGTATTAGCCATCAGTATAAATCTTGGCCAACACGATAAGTGTGTGTTAATCAGTAACATCTGTATTGGCCAGAGCTATGGGTGTGTATTCGCCAGAAGTATACGTAATAGAGCAGTTTGTGTGTAACTGCGCATATGTATTTGCGAGCAGTTTACCTATGCTTGGCCGGCAGTGTGAGTGCATATTAGTCACAATAGTACGTGTGTTCCGAAGCAATATTAGTGTACATAAGCCAGAAGTTGAATTTTGTATTTGCGAGCAAGAGTATTATACGTTACAAGTGTAAGCGTGTATCAGCCGACAACATTAGTGTGCGTTAGCCAGAATTGTTTGTACTATCTAGAAATATCATTGTACATTAAGCAGGAGGTGTAAATTTGTTAGAAGTAGTAACACTGGTGTACATTTAGCAAAGGTATAATTTTTTAGTTTCTACTTAAATCAGTGTACATTAGGCAAAGGTGTAAGTTTATATAATCCAGTTATATAAGTGAGTACTCGCCACCAGGGTAAGCGACGCGTGTCTCTTTTCTCTTGACATAATCCAACCAAAGAGCAGTAACAAACGGGCGTTAATGTTTGTTCCAAAATGTATCTCAAGGCATGCTGATTTATAAATTATTCATTGGAGGTGACGGTTACCCTGTCGTATGAAATGAATATGTGTTCTCCGGATCCATGATATTGAAGAGACGTAATAACATTTGCAACAGCCGATAATGTGCCATAATTTCTTTACCATATAAAGGCGACAGAGCCCGGTACACATGCTCATGACGATCGCAGGTTTGCCACTCATCGTTATTTTTGTGTCTATCAAAGTAAAAATATATCGCTTTTTGTCCTTATACAAGGTTTAACGATGAGTTTTAGAAATTGAACAGTAGGTTCTCACGTTTTGTTATTGTTGTTGCTGTTATGTCACATCATATGTCTGTTTGGTACCCCTGTATTGATCACACAGGATTCTCATGTCTTGCCATTTTTCACCCTCGCATGTGATGAACGATTAAATGGCAACACTGATCTCAAACATACTTTACATTTACCGAATTTAGTTAACAACACAGATACTTTAGCTACGGCATTTTGTTGACCAATCAGAACACTGTTTCAGGAGGAAGGTGGATCGGTTTTGAAGCATATTGACTTGCTGTACTTGACATGATTTTTTTCAATAATTTATACTGTTTCTATATAATTTGAATAAAAATGAGTTTTGCTAACAGCGTGCAGTTATAGACTTAAAAAATCAAAATTACAGTAAAGCTTGAAATTTGGTGGTAAATCTCTAACCTCATATATCACTAAGCGCTATCCGTTTGAGTTGGTATCCAAATTTTGCAAGTAGTGTATTTCATCGAGTACTGTGCTTTCTATTGGTGCCTTTTTCTGGCAGTATTTCAAACTTTAAACTTGAATATCTTCAAAACCAAGACCAGGCAAAATTTCAACTCCAAGGTCTGTACGATAAAAAGCCATCTACTCTAGGCATCCTTGGCATGTCAGATGCATAGAACTGCAAGTGTTTTATAGACTCCACATTTCACAACACATTCAAGCCAGTCTGCAGCTCTTGTCTTGGGGAATTCGGAGCGACACTTTTTAAAGTTATTACTATATTTATTGTTGCCCAAGTACGATTAATATCAGAAGTTAAATCTTCGTCGCTACATTGTTGCATGAACGTTGCAGTCTGTACCATTTGCATTCCATTCTTTTGGCATTATACGGTTGGTCGCCAAATACAGGAAGTTACTGACCTGAATCTTAAAATAACCTCACTAGGACATTATTTAGATTTTTACCAATCATGAATAAAATATTGCGCAACACGAGGACCCTAGTTTGGGCAGGTTACCTAATAGTATGTTTACGAAGGTCACGACAAAAAAAAGTAATTGCATCGACTAATTACAACTCTCTTCAATGAGGTTGGGTATTTTTTGTGTGATAGGAAATACCCATTGACAACTGTTATTAACACCCATGGGAGCTCCACCAGGTCGACGTGAGGTTAACCTTGCCGTCTTAATTACTGATCTTGACCGTAACGTAGATACCAGTCAAAGAAATGTGACTACTTTTTCGATGACAGAGAGTCCACTTCCTGGAAAAGATTTTCCCGAGGACTCTGTTACTCCGGCCTAAGCTTGTCAGCTTTCATAAACACGACAAAACACGTTCTCGTGTAGAAAACTGAAATGGATTAATTAACTTGTACCCAGGACAGTTTCATATTTTATTTTCCCTTTTGTTTTTATACCAAAATTCTCACTAGACATAGGTTTTCATACATCACACAAACATAATGGTAAGATGGTATTTGAAGTTATACAGCAAATAAAATAACCATCGTTAACAGCCTTGTTCACGTGTGACCTATCAGATATTCTAGGGAAAGTCGTATGGACCATTGATGTATATTTTTGCAAATTTTCGTTTCGTGTGAGACCTGCAAAATATTTGTATGCTGTTCTTCTCTTCATATTAATTTTCAAACATAATTATATGTTAGTATATATATATATATATATATATTGCATCTAATATTTTGGGTGACCTTGCCTTTAATGATATAAGACATGACCTCTACCCACAAAAACACATTGTAAGCCATAAGTCCAGTGTTTGTTCTCTATTTACATCTTAAACGCTTTTCATGTGAACCTTTAGGGTCATCATCGAGGTCAGCTGGACACGGCAATTGATACTAACATATGCGATAAGGCATAATCACCCATAATCATTTTGTTGTCTGGATAGGCGCCTACTTTCAACATCTTCAAAAGAAAACTTTGTCGGTGAACATTTACTAATTTGCACATAAAAACTCTAAATGGTCAAAGTGAGGTTCATTTGATTACCCGCAAAAATAAGTTACACACACAACAGCACAACACAAACTGTTGGTAACAACTGAATTGTGCTTCATGGATTTCTACTAATTTTATAAGGTAGGCGTCTTCTAACTGTATATTATGAAATGTGCCATTTTTATAAGGGAACAATTTGATGGTATTATGGTCAAGAAATTTAAGCAGTAATTTAAATACAGCCAATTGTGAAGAATGGCTTTCAGACATCATGCCAATGTCAATCTACAATCGTACAAAGATTAATGACAATTTCCAATTATGACACTCGTGAGATGAATATATTTTGAAACAAGAAATTAATGATTTGATTTCTGGCTTCTAATAATAATGCTGAGTGTTTTGTATCTGTACAAAAAATAGTTAATGGACTGCGTAAGTTGAAAAAAAGTTAAACATGACGGACATCAAGGATGCTATTCAGACCATATCATTTATGGTACTGGCTGTCTCAACTTCTATTTTTCGCTTCTTGTTTCATCTATGTTGGACTAACTAAAACTATGCTAAACCCTATACCAAAGGATAAGAAAAAGGCAGTGAGTAATTCTGACAATTACCGTGGTATTGCGTTAAGTAGTGTTCTCGGTAAACTATTTGACTGGGTCATCTTAAACGATCATCTGATACTCTGTGCACTTCTGATCTGCAATTTGGATTCAAAACCGACAGTTCCCCAACTCAGTGCACTTATACATTGCTTGAATGTGTCAATTATTTCACCTCTGATAATACCAACATTAGTTTGGTTTTTCTTGATGCCACTAAGGCGTTTGACCGAGTGCATTATGTTAAATTGTTTACGTTACTGTTGCAACGAAAATACCTCCCATATATGTTCGACTATTGCTTAATATGTATACTACACAAAATGTACGTGTTGTATGGCGTAATGTAGCATCAGAAGCTTTTTCGTGTACAAATGGGGTCAAACAATGAGGTGTGTATATCCTATATTGTTTGGTGTATGTATCAATGAGTTATCAGTACGACTAGAAAAATCAGGACTCGGCTCCCACATTGGTAATACCTTTCTTGGTACCTTCACTTTTGCTCATGATCTGCTTAAATTATCCCCTACTATTTGTGCCCTTCGTAAGTTATTGGGTATCTGTGATGATTTTACTAAGGAGTTTAATGTGGTATTTAACTTTAACAAAAGCAAGTGAATGTCATATTCCTCAACTAAAACAATGTGACTCATTATCATTGATATCTGATTGATCCAAATTACACTCGAAGTATTATTGATCGATGCATCAGCAAATTTCATTCTGAGGTAATCTTACTCATGGCTCATTTCGTTAACATATTTGCTTCCACCAGATGAAATCCTTTCAAATCCTATTGCATTTCATTTTATGGGTCTCAGTTGTGCGATTTTTCTAACAGGGACATAGACAAAATTTGTGTAGCGTGGAACATCTCATTAGGCGACTGCCTGCCAGGACACACTGCAATTTACTGCCGTTAATTTCAATTGATTTATCTATTGAAATCCAATTGCACAGGCGATTCTTTAAATTCGTAAATAGTATACTTAATACCCAAAATGAAATTGTAAATTTGTGTGCCTGACTGACTTTGGCTGGAAGCCGTTCAGCTACTAGCTAAATACGAGATAGACAGGAATCTGTTTGTAAATTGCAGCTCCTTCAAGTGAATTAATGCCTTGATCATCAGTCATACCAATTCAGTGAACCCCTGTGACCAGACTAAGGCGTCCCACATACATGAGCTCTGTGACATTCGTGACGGGCGACTTAGTAATATTGTGTCATACTGAAATTGAGGACCTTTTTGAGTATTGATGTATCATATAATTTTATTTATATACTTTTTCTAATGCTTAAGTTACAACCTGGTTGACCTGTGTACCACGAGTACGAAAATAAAGATATAGAATCTTACTTCGCATTCCTGAATGTTTCAACAGTAATTCTTTGGCGATTTTTTCCACTTTTCAAAACAAAGGCTTTAGCATAATAAGCAAAAACTGACAAAGAGGTGAGCCTTACCATCCCATCCCAATACGCACAGTAAACAAATTACACAAAACCTTTAGCCCCGAAAATTTAAATTCAGTTTATGATAGAACTTGTTTCGTTTGAAGCGGTAAAACTGAATATGACGATTCTAATTCGTGCACTTACTTTTTTTCGTAAACAAGGCACAAAATAATCAACGTGATGCTAAGATGCGGATGTAAAGGCAGTAATCACATAGAAAACAAAGGTCAACACTGGTCCGCTTAATTCCGTTTAATTTGATCTCTCCAAAAATGTCAGACAAATCTAAATAGTCACAACGATGAAATGCGACAAAAGCACACATTTATATTTTCCATGGTGATTTACATTTCAAATATGCTGAGCACTTATGTTTCTTTTCATTGTATTCAAAGACCATTAGCTATGAATTAATAGACATCATGGGAATATATCTGAGGGTCTGATAAATCACGCGTGGCAGCCCGTCCATAAGAATTCATGGGGCTGGGCTACCACTCGGGATTCATCACCCTTAAAAATTACATTTTGAGGGAATCCAAATGGCTAACACGGGACTTCCAGAAATAATAGCTATAAAAAGTTACAACACTGACTTTTGAATCTGTTTGTGTTCTTTATAATTTTTATGAGTTGTTGCGCATGTCTTTAAACAAGGAAGGAATAGAATGATACTTTGTTAACATGTTCAGTAAGACAAGCTGAAGGGAACACTTGGCTTAATAATGCTTGTCACGGTCCTGTGGGTTGAGTGTTGTGTGGCATCATGTAGTCTTTATTAAGCCTCCCCAAGAGGGGGGGGGGGGTGTTTACTGTTTGTGCGGCACATTTCAACAATTGGCAGGCCCACGAATGACCGACACCATTGAAGTCCTCTACCCCCAGTAGTCCCAATCCACATTCAAGTTTTTTTTTTTTTTGTTTTTTTTTTTTTTCATTTTGATTTTGCCATGTCTCGGTCACTAATTGCATCTCCGAACCACAGGAAACACTTTCTACGAATATGTGTCCTAGTGAGCCACTTTTTGGGTCACCGTGACCCAGATTTCATGGAAATCGGGGGGGGGGGGGGATACTGTCGCTTTGGGATTTTTTACCTTCACTCGAAAACCTGCAATCTGATCAGGCAAATAAACAATCTATGGAGACCTTGGTACCCTCCCCACATTTTGTCTATTGAAACATATGGGTTCCAGGTCAAAGGTTAAGGACAAACGGCCATTATTCGAAAATGTTGGCGATTTTTTAAATTTGAAATTTTGTACGTGCGGAATCTCAGAAACCAGAAAGGCCGCTTGGGGGTCCTGACAATACGGAGTGTGATTTATATTGAAGCATTTAATATTGGGCTAGCGATCTTGACCTACCTTTCTCCGATCAGGTGGCCAGGTTAAAACAAAACAAATAAAAAAACGGTTTTATGAAAAAACAATGTTGTTCAGGCAAAATCTTAGAGACGACTGGGGCCTGCAGGTAGGATAGGAGGATCTAGAAGGATCACGCTTGTGTACTTAAGTTTTGATATGTGATGTGTTACTTTCACCTGTAGGCTCAAGGTCACGCCTATTTTTTGTCAACAATTGGAGGGTCATAACTCTGAGTTGACAATGACCTTTGGAACAATACTGGCCAACGTTACAACCCCTCCAATACCCTTTAAGGTGATGCATTCAATTTTTTTAATCATTTGTTAGGAAAACTTCCCCTTTACAGCGGGGGCACCAACGGAACCGGGGAAATCTTGTGATGCGTTCAAGATATACACAAATAATCAGGCATCCTTATTATCAATCAAATAATCTTCGTATTTTGAAATAAGTATAGTAACTATAAAAGTACAAGTTATAATTAATAATTAATGTCCTCCGCACCAAAAGTAGAGATAAACGACTCATTGGGACAAAACTCTAGAAAGCGTAAGGACATGTACATTATACATGTTTCATATACAATGCAGCACATATAGCCTCCAGCGCTATTATTAAGAAAAGGAAATCAGGTATGTATACATTGGAGCAGGTCTATTTACAAGAGGTACATGTAGAACAATGATACAATCTGTCATTCCGAGAAGTCATTAAGTGACTGTCTCCTGTAATGCCAAGCCTCAACCAAAAATGTTTTTTATCTTTGGATAAATAATTCACCAATGTCCTCTCCAAGATCATACATGTATGCATGCTCGCCAAGGAACCAACATACTTTATTTTTCAGCGAGGAGGCGGAGAACGCTGCCATGCCTGTTTACAATTCTCATTCAGATTGTTGACTTCCAAATTTCTATATGCCTGTAGCCTGATATCATTTAGTGCTGGGCAGACAAATAGAAAATGTGATAAATCTTCTCTACTATCTTTACATAGAGGGCATCTTCCTTCTGATAAACCCCATCTTTCCAGATCTTCCCCGACACCCAGACACCCAGTGCGGACCAAAAATTTTAATCGAACACCGGCAAAGGTATTTACATTAAAAAGATAACTTTCACCGAAAGAGGACCGTTTAAACATTTGATACCATCTTAAAGACTTTTTCAAGTCTATTTCCTGGAAAAAGTCTAATTTATATGCTTCTAGCGATAATTTTAAAAAAACATCCCAGCCATTCTGGATTCCTTGATTCCAGAGCATGGTCAATGGCTACGTTATTCAAGCCCTTCTTAATTTCGTCAATATAGGCCAAATCTATGCAGGTTTGTCATCATTTCTTTACCAAAGAGTGTCAAAAGTTTGCTTACATAGCCTTGTGTCTGGCATCTCAAATTTCATCCTGTGAAAGTATTTTATCATAAGGCGATCCAGAATCAGTTTTAGGGGGAGCCATCCTAGTTCACCAAGGGTAGTCACTATTGCAGGTGAAGAGTTGACCTGAAGTATTGCTTTGGCTATGGTGTATTGAATGGACTTCAGAGAGGCCTCAGACTCTTTAGTGTTGCATAACCACACTGCACCGCCATGAATAAGTGACGGAAGAATAATGCTTTTCCATATGCTACTTCCGAAGCTAATACGGTTAACATTATCATGAGAAGACAGTATACTGCATAAGAAGCCTCGTAAACGAGAACCTTTTGTTGCTACTACATCTTTCACGTGTGCCGTGTCTGTTAGAGAATTCGAGATCAAAATGCCCAAATATTTATACGATTTGCATTCAGATATATATATATATATATATACATCTCCTAGTTTCCATTTTTTTTAAAAATCTACACGTTTACCCACTACCATGACTTTAGATTTGTTGGCATTAAACGTCATTCCCCATTTTTCTACAAAAAACATGTGCAATATTTAGCATACAAATTACTTGGTCTTCACTGTCTGCAGTTATCACAGTATCGTCGGCATAAAAAGCACGGGATATGTCCATCTCCATAGGGCACCCCAAGATTTTTTTCCTTCAAACATATCAACCATATCTAACATAACTAGAGAAAACAGCGTAGGAGACAGAATGCATCCATTTATTAAACATCAAATCAGGAGTCCCTCAAGGTAGTATCCTTGGTCCATTATTATTCATTATCTTCATGAATGATTTACCCCTTCATCTGGAAAACCAAATTAACATGTATGCCGATGACTCATCAATCCATGTCTGTGGAAAGTCAGTAGAAGAGATACAAGAAAATTTGAATATTGACCTACAATGGCTACATGGTTGGAGTCATGTAAACAAAATGGCTATCAACACTGACAAGACAAATTCCATGCTTATCACCACTAACCAAACACGGAGAAATATACGTACACCAAACCTCAACTGCTATCTAAATGGAAAGACTTTGGAAAATGTCACATGTGAAAAGTTACTTGGGGTGAAAGTAGACCAAGCATTGTCTCGGAAAGACCCCTGTCATAAGGTGTACAAGTCTGTGTGTGGCAATATTGCTCTTTTTAGGAGAATTAAGTGTTTCCTACCTCCCCCAGCACGTAAAACTTTATATATTTATATATTTTACCACATTTTTATTATTGCAGTACAGTATGGGATGGATGTTGTGACATGCAGAAGATCGTTAAACTCCAAAAGCGCTTCATCAAATTAATGACAGATGCTGACTATAGAGCTCCCACTGCTGCTTCTCCCAAAATCTCGGTATCATGCCTCTATTAGATCGTTTTCGATACAGAAAGGCCCTAATGGTATACAAAAGATTAAATGGTTATGCCCCTAAATATATGACTGACACGTTTGTTAATGTAAAGGATGCACACAATAGAACAACTCGTTCGGCAGAAAGTGGCCTTCTCCAAATTCCTCGCGCTAACAAGGCAGCATACCGGAACTGTATAGCGGTATCTGGTGCCAAAGTATATAATTCACTCTCACGTAATATCAGAGAAAAGCCAACACCTTTTGCCTTTAAATCTGCTTTTACGAGATCTTTCCATGGGAAATGAAGTTTAGCTTTTAACAGTCATTACTGTAATTTGAATAAATTGTAAGAGACCATCGGGTGCCTATTTGCATTTCAATCTTAGCCAACTGTTCCTTTTATCTGGAGTCAAACCAGCAGAGCCGGTGTCCGCTGCGACGTACTTGTTACGCCTGCGCGGTTTTGCCCCCCGTCACTCTGCTGGGGGTCCTCCTATATTTTCCCACATCCTTATTGGCATGTATCTTGTATATATATTTATTGTGTGTATTTTATTGTAGGTATTTTACTGTATTTGTATTTATTGGAGCGACCTGAGGAAGATAAATAATCTGTTTATCAGGATACCCTCGTAAAAAAAAGTTTATCATCATCATCATCATCATCATCATCATCATCATCATCATCATCATCATCATCATCATCATCATCATCATCATCATCATCATCATCATCATCATCATCATCAAACGCCATGCTTTTCCTTGAACTCCCTTTTCCCGTAACATTAGGAAGAGGCGTTCCCTATAAACTGTATCAAATGTCTTCGAGATATCAAGGAAAGATAGCCATGTCTTTTGCTTGTTAGCTTTCCTTATTTTGCATAACTCCTTGAGCGCAAATACTTGATCTTCCAATCTTCTGTGTTTTCTACAAGCTCCAAGACGCTCCCCTAATATCCCTTCCCGCTCTAGGTATTTCCTATACTGCCCCTCCATTACTGATGTGAACACTTTATACACATTAGAGGTAACAGTAATACCTGTGTAATTAGACAGTGTATCTTTTGGTTCTCCCTTGTGCATAGGCTTTATAAAGCCTTGAAACCATTGATCCGGGTACACTTCACAGGTTTTACAAAGATTGAACAGATCCACTAATGTAACAATTAATGAAGAGCCACCTTGTTTGAGGAATTCGTTTGGAATTTGGTCGACTCCACAGACTTGACCGTTTTTCAGTTTTCGCACAGCATAACTTACATTGTCGTAATTAGTTTTAATGTCAGTACAGCCCGAAGTCTCACTTGTGTTTCTGAAAAGGTTATTAACCTGAGTCTTCAAATTATCATTTACAACATCATTTTGCATACCATTCCCGGGGCCAAAGTTTTTTCCAATATTCTCCCAGTACTTTGCATATTTCTTTGGGGTCCTCAATAGTACGGCTATTGTCAGCCGGATCAATAATAATAAGTGGGTAGTCATTGTTCTTGTTCAAGCGTTTGAGCATCCGCCAGTAGGATTTTCCATCTTTAGACCCTTTATCTGAGTTTCGGATGATTACTTGTATCTTATTGTTTACCCTTTTAGTTTTAATTTTATCCTATATTTTACGTTTCTTGGTTACATAATCACTCCATAGTTCCTGTAAGAAATCTGGATCACACTCTTCACTCTTCTTTGCCCAGTGTCTGTACAAACGGTTTGCCTCTTTACGGCACTTAATGAAACTACGAATCTCAGAATCTACCTTATACTTCACCTTGCTGGAACATTTTACCTTGGCAATACACTGCTTGCCAACATCCGTTAAAATGTCTCTTAGGCTTACCCAGGCTTCATTAACCGTTTGGAATACATCACAGTTCCTTTTGGCCAGACAATTACTCAACTCGTCTTTAAACATGGTCCAGTTTGACGATTTAGTTTTGTTCCGTTTATAATGCTGTACTTTTGGATGTGTTGTCTGACACTGATATTCATTGAACCTACCTTGAATAACAACTGTATTATGATCACTACCTATGTCATATAGTCCTAACTCGTCTATTGTTATCATGCTTACACCATTTATCAAACCAGTCGTTGCCAAAGCATAATCAATTACTGATATCAGGGGTCCACGCTGCCATGTATAATATCCTGTGCAAGATTCCTGGCAATTTAGTACTGCCATGTTCGAAACTTCGGCTAAATGAGAGAGTAAATCCCCACCATGACTACGCTTTCTCGGATTTCTGAAGTCCGGAATGGTCCAATTAAAATCCCCCCAAAGCAAACACTCAAATCCCGATGCCTTCAATGATCCAAGATTTACTATCAGTTCTGCTGCGAGAGTTTCACTGGTCTCCCTATCAACACCATCATTTGGGAAGTAAACCAGTCCTGTCATTAGGGCATCTTGTCTATTACGGAATTTGACTGATATCCATAGTCTTTCAAAGTTATCCTTTTGTGAATTTAATACGTTTTCATCACATATGGTAACGTCAGAATGAACTAAAACTCCAAGACCACCTCCTGATTTTTTATTGCTGACCTTACGAGCTTTACCTATCCATTAATAGGTAGGATGTATGTTCTGAGCAACTCCGTCGTCTTGGTGAAATGTTTCTGTCATACCATATATTGAAAAATGTTCATTTTCCAATACATTTCCTATTTCACTCCGTTTAGCCACGCCTAGGTTTGGAACATTGCAGTAAGCTATGGTGAAATATTGGGACTTCTGTCTATTTTGGTTTTTATGACCACCTCTATGATGTGGCAGTATCTTGGCTTGACATTTGACTGTCACGGCAATCTCATCTTGGCCGGTTTCTTATTCAGTCTTACAGTAGCTAAACTTATGTCCTTTTTGACCACAACCTGTACATATGATCTTTGTACCCGAAATTGCATGTCTACATACTGATTTCGTATGTCCGGGCACCCCACGATGGAAACAAGTGACTCGTGTGTCTTCACTATTTTCAAAGACGCTGAATTGGGACCCATTACTTTGATAATAATAATAATAATAATAATAATAATAATAATAATAATAATAATAATAATAATAATAATAATAATAATAATAATAATAATAATAATTATAATAATAATAATAATAATAATAATAATAATAATAATAATAATAATAATAATAATAATAATAATAATAATAATAATAATAATAATAATAATAATAACTTTATCAGGAAATTAGATAGACTCGGATTTTTCCGTTTTTGCCCGTAACGCTGCTTCGGTCCTTTCCACCAGTGCCGCGTGTCTCTTGTTTTTGACTGTGTTGTTTTCTGTGATTGTGGGTCATCTGCATCCTTTACCTTTTTTTTGTTTATTGCCATTGATATTGTTATTCGTGTTCCTGCGTTGGAAAATCAGGTGAGGTACGTTCAGGCTTTGGATCAATTGTTTGGTTCCATGATCCGATAGGTGCAGACCGTCCGGCAGCGGTGCAGCCTCATTGACCGTGCTGCCTGCCAGACGCAATTTAGCGTCATTGTTCACGAATTGGCAATCACTTTCTTTGCACAAACTTTCAAGTTCCACATTGACGATTTCCGCGCGTTCTTGTGCGGCAATTGAGTCAATGCGCGGGCAAATGCTCGAGACGCTCACTGAGTTTGCCACGTTTTTTGCACCTTTGACCAGAAGTTTGCAGTCGTTGACAATTTTAACTATGTCACCTACTTTTTCACAATCATTGGATCCTATATGCAGAACCACGTGATCATATTTTTTCTTTTCTTTGAAAAGTGCAATGTTGATGTCATTAACTTTTGCCCCACCGATTGACTTCACTGTTGTGCTTTGGGTATTGCTGGCACAGTCGCGTAAGATGGAACTACCTATTACCAGAGTTTCTACGTCTTTGTGTTTTGAGGGGGCGTTGGCCCTTTCTTTTAGCCTTCGCCTGAGTTCCATATTTTCTTCTCTCAGCTCTGCACACTCTGTTACCTTTCCTGCCAACTGCTTTACCAGGTCTACATTGTTTGTATGAATATGTGATCTTGACCGTATTTTAAGGTCACCATGATATCCTATGGAAAACACGTTTTGGCCTCTTTCTCGAATCAATACCAAGGAAGTTTAGCGATATTAAGTTGTTGCACAGCTCTACTCTGGGCTTAACTATGAAAATTTCCATTTGACCTTGACATGTCAAACATCAAGGGCATTTGGCGATGTGGAGCTTTTCAACTTGACATAACTTGCTCACTCCCCCCCCCCCCCTTTTCACCATGTTGTGCTCAAAATGTAGAAATTTCAACACCGCACATTTTTGTGCACAAGATTGGACCTGTAGGACCTATGTTAAAGTCGTCTGCCATTTTGAAATATTCAACTGGCCACAATTTGGTCAAGTTTCATCCGATTTTGAACTTGTATTGCAAATGCGTAGGAGAGGCAATAACGCACACATCCATAACTAGCATATGGCCTTTCTAAGTCGAGGTCATTGACCCTCAAAAAACTCCATCATTTTTTTATCCGATTTTGTTCAGGTTGGCTTCAAAATGTGCGAAATGTACCACCGCATAATTTTGTAATTTACATACGGCATCCAAAGGTCAAAGTCAAGGTCATTTGACCATTTGAGATTTTCACCAAGCCATACCGCGTTCAACTTTAATCCAATTGTAATTATGTTCATACTCTAATTTTCACCGTTGTAACACTGCACATTTTTTATTTTAAATTTACATGTGACTTAGAGGTAAAAGCTCAATGTCATTTGGCCCTTTCAAATATTGATGGAGCCATAACTCCATTAATTTTTTAGACCATGTTGGGGTCTAGTTGTAACTATTTTCACACTGCACAATAAATGTCAAAGGTCAAGGTCATTTGGCCCTTTGAAATTTTCATTGAGCCAAAACTCAGTAAATTTTTTGATAGTAAATTTAATGAAGAAAATCAGGAGCGGGAGCCTCCCCGGGGAGCCCTCACAGTGGATGAAAGTTCACCGATCATCGCTGACCACCCTTTGTGACACTGTTTCGCATCCCTCACACACAGGCCTGTTAACGGCCAATTACTGGAAACCAATGAGCTTGAAGCAAGCAGTCATAAAATGTAACTGATGCTGTGATTAATTTTCCGTACTAAATGAATTCAAAATCGCTCAGTTTAATTATATCATTGAGATGGCAAGTCATACATTTATTTAATATTCACATATAAATTGAGAACTGAAAATTTGAATGTGTTATAGTGGTATATTCATGATAAAAGTGATTAGGTAAGACCGCTTACTAAATAAATATTCCTAAATGAATTGAGAACCATGCAGGGTAAATATTATTGAAATAGAAAGTCAAAGCTGTCATGAACGCTTTCCATTCCTGATAATTTGATTTGTTTGAATTATAGCTTTAATACTGACATTTTGGTCAGTTTAACTATGATCTGGATCAGAACCTGACAGATCAAGTCCAACTTCAGTCAAATATTCCCAGGTCCATGTTTTTGCTGGAAAGCATAGGTAATTGCTTAATCAGACAAAAACAAACAAACAAACAAAAAAAAAAAAAAAACAAACAAACAAACAAACAAAAAAAAAACAAAAAAAACAAAAAAAACAAAAACAAACAAACAAACAAAAAAAAACAAAAACAAAAAAAAAAAACAAAAAAGCAAAAAAACAAACAAACAAACAAACAAAAAAAAAAACAAAAAACAAAAAAACAAACAAACAAACAAAAAAAACAAAAACAAAAAACAAAAAAAAAGCATTGAATTTGCTGAACCGGATATTCAAATATCTACAGAGTGTTTATAAAGATTATCACAAAAATACATTCCTCTGGATCCTCTGTTGGCTGCTTCATGAATGATAAACAAATGGACAGGATATTGTGTAAATTTGAATGGAAAAAAATCCAATATAATCTGGAGTGAAAATTGGCAAAAAATATATGGATGCCTTTCACACCAATCTTGTTGATTTTCTTTTCTCTCAAATGTAATATTTCTGCAAAGGCCTGGGTATTTCATCATTTGTTAAGTCTTATCTTTGTTTTACTTATGTCTGCAATGCATGTGGCGTCTTTTTTGTGGGGCAAATATCTCTTAAAGTTTTGCAACTGCAGTAGCTCTTAAACTATTACAAACGATATAATACTGGGATTTCTCACAGTGTTAAAAATGTGTATTCAGAAATTCGAATGTCCAATATTTACCTGGCTTTATAGACCAAAATTTTGTCAGGTCTCTAGTTTTTATCTTTTCCATGTTAAAGAGAGACCACCTGTTTTCAGGAACCATTTATGGGTCCACTCATGGTGTGGTCTCTCAAGACAGAAAGCACTGTATATGCCATTCATGCCTCCTACCAAATGCTTGAAGAGCAAACTTCACCTTTTATTTTTGGTGCCTTTTGGACAGTTTCGTCGAGTGAAAATTAACACCAAAAATGTGTTTTATTTTCAGTACAGCCTGCTGGCAAGTGGTATTTAATGCACAGTGTACTGGGGCCAAATTATTAACTGTACTGGTGTAGCAGTACCCCCACCCCACCCCCTCCCTCTGGTAAAGTTGGCCCTATATTTTCTGTTTTTTTGTGCTTTATTACCACCCTGGTGCTTTCAAATTTTGACCAAGTATACACAACATGTAAATCTTATCAATAATGACAGTAAAACCAAAATGCCTGAAAAATAGCCAAAATGGGTTATCTGAAGACAGCCACGAACAGGAGCGTCTCTTTCTGCTCTGATAATGGCGAGACAATCGTCCACTTGGTACAGTAAATGTGGGATACCGTAATTGTTTTGAGCGACACATTGTAGGACTTCATTTAATAAAGGAAACAGATATGGGGTAAACCTGGACCCAAACTTCGAGCGAGTATCAAAATACATAAGCTGGTTAATATTTCCATTGCATTCTCTTGACTTAAATACAAATGACTTTCATCTTTTCTCACTTGCCCTATAATTTTACTATTAATATCCGAAGATTATTAGAAAGTTTAGCCACAATACTTTACAGTTTTTTGACTTGTTTGTTTTGCTACTTAACTTTATCTTTTGGCATCTTTCTGTTTTACCATTCACTTTCAGACATTTTAGGCTTACATGTTTTCTGTCAGGTTAAACCCCCCTGCGGCTATCAGTGGCAAGCAGCGGCCTACGACAGTTACATGATTGCCTAATTGTACTTAAAATCCTGTTAAGAAAAACTGTTTTGATAACATGTTTTTGGCATAAATGCCGATGACTTTCATTCTTTTCTGACATGCCTAAATGCACATTTATTCAATATTAACACAATTACTCAAAATTGACAGTATTTTCTCAAATTTCACGAACCTGACACATTACGTTGATACACTGACACAGGGTTGGCAGTGAAATAGAGCTTAATTCTTTGAGGAGTAGGTGTCATCATGGAGTTTGTTTTACATCTCTGGTGCAGGATGTACATTGTTGCAATCCTTCTTAGGTTTTCCTTTGGTTTATACACGTGGTCTAGCTGCAACTGTTTACTTTTAATCACTGGACCTGAATATAATGCCCCAGCTTGCTTCCACTTCAGTTAAACATTGGCGGGTGGTTTAACTAGGAAAAGCTGTCCCGCTAGAAAGGGTTAATATTGGTTCAGGGGTGAGTAAAATTGTTCTTATCTGAACCTGCACTATGCAGATTTTGTAATTATGGTTTGTTTCACAGGTATTCTTCTTTCATAATTAAGCTCTGCATTTATAAGCAAAATTTCACGTATTGAGCTAATCCACCAATTGCCACGTTCATATTTGTTCATTATTATGTGTGTTGTCTTTGCTGAATATTTAGCTTAGACAAGGAGCCGCTACTGAGAGAGACATGTACGGGCAAAAGGCTCCGAAACATGTTGAGTAGTTACCCGCTCAAGACCCTTTAATTTATTATTTGGGCAAATACAGCCTATGTCAAAATTTTACAGAGGAACGTGTGCTATATGGACAATAGTACTTCTATGTAGAGTTCGGACTGCGGAATAGGATAATGACTACCACGAAGTGGTTTTGGACAGAAAGAAACAAATACCATAAGACTGTCTCATTTAAACTCGTACCATTCCCACAGGCTAGGAGACATTCTTATTATTTTGAAAGCGTATGTTATGCCCAGCTTGCTTATATAGCTACCTGGACCTAGGCGCTTTAATAGCTGTACTATCACCATCAATTTTAACGTGGCTCAGCGAGCAATCCTTCTTGAGAATGAGGGAGTTAATGCTTGATTACGAATCAGATTCATGAGGACGGCTCAAATCAAGAATTGGTCTTTTCTTCACAGAATATTTTCAGTCACTGACTCCAATAATTTGATCCTGCACACCGCAGAAGCAACTGAAGTGTCTGTGTATGGGCCAATTATGTGGCCTTTTGGTAATTCACGTTTACTTTCAGCAGACACAAATGAAGAGCTGTCATTGCATGATTGGAGCTTTTAACATTGAAAAGTTGATTGTGGAGCATGGGTTATACCTGTATGAAAGTCATATCTGAGACCGTCTATCATAAGTTTAACTCATTCATATGCAAGTTTATTGATATTGATTGGTGTCGTGGCCACAAGGAGGGTGAACACAGAATCAGCATCTGAACCAACACACCAAGCAAAATATATTATTTGGTGCTGTGCTGGGCATTCTGTCCGTTTGTTTGTTTGTTTGTTTGTTTGTTTGTTTACTTTTTTTGGTTTATTTTTTGCTGCATGGTGGAAGCTGGGGGACGTTTTTGGCCTTTGGTGCTGTGGCAGCAGTTGTGAATAGGTTTATGTCCGTTTTGCTTCAATCAACCTTTCTTCCTTTCGATAGAGCAGTTGCGGCTCGCGCAGAATATTCAAAGTGATAGTTGTATAATCCAAAGCCTGTAAAATGGACAGCCATGTCCACATATTCCGTCATATGGAGGTTTAACTTTTCTCTGCTCTTGGGATACGTAGAGCAAATTACGTTGGTGTAAATAGCAAAGGCCTTAACCAATTCTTGTATCGTTAATGGTTTTGCAACATGACCACCATTCAGTTGTTTCAACCGCAATATATCAGTACATAAAATAAGGCTTCGCTGCACTATAGCCCCGAAAAAACAGGAATTAAAAGGCAAGTCAGATGCAAGGCTTTCCTAGTTAGCATTTGTGCCAGGACAATTGGAGACACTGTATCTATGTAATGGATCTGCAAGTACTACTTCCGTCGTCAAGAGTGGGTTACCAAGCCTGTCTACATTAGTAATTAAGGAATCAGCCGTGCTTGCCAAGGCACTCCATTATACCATGCATATGTTACCGTAACTCCATTTGGATGTACATGTATGTCCCGCCTTATGATGCAGCTGATAAAGTTGCCATGACAACACACATGTGACACCAGGAAAAGTCTTATTGGTTGATTTGGTTCAACTTGTTGAACAAAATGGGCCTTAAGTCTGTCTTCAACTAAGGGACCGACCATTTGATACTTAGGGGCGGGCTATGCATTTTGTATCAACCTACTTTTTTCTTTAATGCACACAAGATGTACACAATTTTTTTCCCTCCGACCTCAACGTACATTTTTTTTGCTGAAGAAGTTAGTGGGATGCACATGTTCTTGAACTGTTTTAGGGTTAACATTTACAGTACAATCAATGAAGACGAAATAAACACAACATTTGGTATTTTGGAAAATTTACATTGTATATTGAAGGCATAAAGGAGACATTAATTTGTGCATTTTATGTTTACCAGTGAACTATGGTACTATCAGCTATCAGAAGTTTGCTGAACATAGTACGGAGTTAAACCTGACTTTGCCAGCCATATCACATAGGGCGAAGCCCAAATGTGCTATGGCTGACTAAGGCCAAGTAAAACTCCGTACTACGTGAAGCTAGCCTGTGATAACGATTTTATCATATTTTTAGTAATAATTATGTTGCTCGCCTGCTAAACCGTGATATAAACCGTATCACCTGTTTGATTTTCGTGCTGCACAAACTTTTCTGCTCGCACACAAAAGCAAGGCTCGCTCGCTAAAACGATATTGATATAAACTGCATCACCTGTTTGATGAAAATACCATGTGTTTGCTGCATGAGACACTGAGTGTGGTTATATATTTTGGAATAATAAACCAATCAATTCTTATTATTATTACTAAAAAAAATGATAATACAGCATCTTGTTTAGTCAACATGATCAACACAAACATGTATTCTTATTTGCGCAACCAAAATATTGTATTTTCTTCTAATACATACATATATATATATATATATATATATATATATTGAAACATGCTAATATATTAAGCAGCATTGTATTTATATCCAATGTAGTGACTGTCTCAGATATACAAAGGTATACATGTAAAAATATAGTATTGCTAGAACCAGTTCTTGTGTACTTTGGATTCTGCAAAAATAAAGTGACATTCTGAAAAAGTAGTGTTTCTTATTGTTATTTCTTCATATCCAGCCCTATATGTATCCTGCCAAGCCACCAGCTAATTGTGGTCTGCACCCAATCTAGCTGAACTAGTTTAGTAAATATAGTTAATAAATATATACCCAATCTAGATGAACCAGTTCAGAAAATATAGTATTAACTCATTCCACCCTGAAGGAAAAGTATAGACACATGTGTTTTACATGGATTGGGTATCTGGCAAAGCCTATATTAATCCCTCTCCAAGGCAGAGATGTTGGCATATACTTTTCTACCTTTTATTGGTGGAGGAAACCGAAGACCTCGGGGAAAACCACCGTTCACGATCGGAGAGGTAGTTAACTCCAACCAGATGCCGCCAAGGCCGGGATTTGAACACAGGTCGCAGAGGTGAAGGCAAGAGCGTGGCCGCCCTGCTAACCGTGAACCCCTGAAGGAAGATTGAGTCAACAGCTTTCTTTCGCATGCCCTGTGCGCATTGCACCCAGAACACGCCAAGGAAAGCTGTTGACCATGAGCATATAATTGGGAAGGATCTCTTATACAAGATAATCCAAAATTTGGAAAAATAGCCAGAAAATGAACAGACGACATTTGGATTTTAGCAGGAAAACATTGATTGGGGTGGAATGAGTTAATAAATTGAGTCTCTCACAAAGATCACATTATTTCTAACATATTCAGTAGGAGGCACTGGTTTTCTTTGTTTTGTGATGCCGGTTTGTTTGCGATGGTACTCTTTCAGTCCATCATGCAGATACCAAGTGCCTCCTACTCGAAAGTTGATGGTAAAATATCCACCATTTCCATACTTGATACACTGAAGTGTGTAGCTGTGTCCCAAGATCTGCAGCTTATTGGTATTAGTTTATACTATGTGGCAGTTTCAAGTACATGTAAATCATCTTCATGATCTGTAATAGAGAGGTATTGCCTGCTGTTCATGGTCCCCGTGTACGCCTAGCACATCACAAGTTTTGGCTCATCACGTGGTTATTATGCGCGCAGGTGTCTGTGGTTTAAACATATTTTGAAAATAAAATATCTTTACACCACAGACACCTGCACGCCAAATAACTACATGATGACCTAAAACTTATGATGTGATAGGTGTACACGGCAACCATGAACGGCAAATATATGTGTGTTTACATAATCATTTATTTTGAATGATTGTGCCTAAAAGGTATTCTAATTTCGATGAGGGAATCAAAATACTAGTATGTGTGATATTCTTGTCATTATTTCAATTTATTATATTTGTGCAATATAGGTGAGACAGGTTTAAATCTCCAGAGATTAATGGGTATGGGCGTGTATTTCAGTGATACCCACTTTTGAATAATTTGTTTCATATCTTATTTTATTTTATATTTTATTTCTCAGATTAAGCTATTTTTAAGGCACCGTTACTTAGCTCTTCGAGAGCCAATCACAGCATAAGTTGTGCTGATGAACCTGAATCACTATCATCATTCCAGATTCAAATTCCCCATCCACAGACCTTTCATTCAAGTACCAGCATGCCTATTTTCTCAGAGAGACAAACAGTCCAGGTCAATACTTTCCTCGGCGTGTTTGGGCGCATTGCACTTTAAGCCCAAAGGGCGCCGAGGAAAGCTGTTGACTCAGTCAACGTCCAAATGTGGCACTGAAAGGGGTATTTGCAGTTATTTATGTCTTGGCCACCCATGGGTGCTCTAGAGCCCAAGAATTGAACAGGTTTTTGTTACTATTATTGACGGAAGTTTTCGGTCCCAAATTTATAGGAATCACAAGATTATCGAGCCAAATTCATATTCAATATTGTATTTTCCTACCATTCTCGTAAATGCTTGCAACCAATTGACCATTTTGATTTGTTCAAGCACCTGGATGTATCAAACAGAAGGCTTGATAATAGCAACCTGATCTAAGTCATTCATATACAATTTTGATTTTTATTCATACTATGCATATGTGCATTACGTGAAGACTAATTTCTGCAAGTTACTGCAATAAAATGCTAAAAACTTATCTACCAAATCTCTTATATTTTGTTGAGTTGATTGAGTGCATGATATAGTCACCTTTGGCAGAGTCTACTCTAACAGAATAGGGGCACTTGTTGTGAAGTGTGAATTAAACCCCTACTCATAGGAACTTTGTTTTCCTTTTTGAGAAGCTTTCAACTGGCATCCACCATGTTTTTTTCAGCTCTGAAGATCGTATGACCTGTCACCCCTATGGGGAGGCATGTCACATGATAAAAGACTATTGTAGACTGATGGAAGTCGATTGAAGTCTACGGGCACTTGGTTTGAAAGTATTGTACATACATTCCCCATGCAATAGTATCCAATAGAAGAAAATTCAAGATCAATAATTTTATCAACGTGTCTTTCCATAACCAGGATAGTACTATTAAAATGCTAAAATTACCATCATTGCCTTCAATTAATTAAGAACTATTTAACAATTAATGCTTCACATTTCTTTTGCTGGGGACAGGGTATTGATACCTGAGCGGCCGTGTGAAATTAAAACTTTAACAGCATTGTGAAAATCCTTCTCTTGTATTAATATTTAGATATTTTATGATATTTACTCTAAGTCTCAAATGGGCGGAGTGATGACTGCAGGACTCTCCTTAATGATTTGATATTCTGCTTTTAAATGGATAGAATTGACATATCCATACTGGGTTACAGAATAATCTGCACAATGTAAATAGCCTGTAAAGCAATGGAACAAGATCACTCTTCTACGTCATTCAAATTGACATTTCGCAGCAAATGGTGGGCTCCTAAGTTCTCAAGGCAAGCTATTGACCCACTAATACACGGAATTTTATGGGAAAATAAACAGGTTTTTTTTTCTTGGTTGGCCAAAACGAGAATAGGAACGTGGATGTATCAAATATTTCGAGAATCATACATGTACGTATGGTATGTAAAAAATCTAAATGCCACTATTGATACTATCTTTTATTAAAACAGTATTTTTTTTTAGAGAGGAATGACGTACTTTATTTTTTTCAGGTGATACTTCGAAGGACATTATTTTTTTCAGCAATGTTGAGACGTACATATTTTTTTTTAATAAAATGCATAGCCCCCCCCCTTAAGTATCAAATGGTCGGTCCCTAACCGGTTAAAAAGTGCTTTTTGGTAAGACTATAGGAAAGGAACTTTTGCGGTGCAACGTGAGATCAAAGAGGTAGGACATAGGCTGACACAAAGCATGGCAGTGTATTGCTGCCTGTTTTATTTTTTGAATCATGGTGAATGCTAGATACTGCCATATCCACTGCAAGTTCGGTCCATGAGGCTTACCATAAAAGGTGGGGATATTTTGCACCAATAATATCCCCTTAAATTCCAAAATATGTTTTAATTAAATAAAAAAAAAATATAATTGAATGTGAATTTTACACAGAAGTAAATGTATCCATTTTATCTATGTGTTGTTTATCTGTCTCTCTATTTATTTATTCAGCAAAAATCTTATTGGTAGACAATGGTAAATACTGACCAAATGAAATTCAGATATTGTAGCTTTTTTTTTAATATCCTCATTATTCTCATTGATAGCATCATCACAATACTTTTAATTATTTTTTTTAGTGCCCATATTCAATTTGTCAGCATTTTTTAGCATGCACACACATCAAATAACTAAAAATTTTGAAATGATTGATTAAACAATTAATAAATACAAACATAAGATGTGATTTACTTAAATTAATTGTTTTGGTAGTTTCTCATTTTGGAACATCGTTTTAATTATCATTACTATCATCATAACATAAACATCAGCGTCATTATATTCACCATCACAGTCATAATCTTCATGTGGCAATTAATAAGAATTAGAATTGTCGAGGTTTGTCTATTTCAGCATTTAGTTCCAAATTTTACAGCAAAATTAAACCATCTTAAGCCAAAGGTATCAAAGGCGCTTTTCACACTCTATCAAAGAGAGGCAAGTAACATTGGGTTAGGGTGCAAATGTCAAATGTGTAGACGAAGCTCTCCACATCAAGTTATTGACAACAAATTTATCTTCAATGATAGATATATTTTCCATCTATGGTTCTGTAATTACACAGAGGCAACGATGAAGCCACTGGAAAGACATACTAGGGTGGGACAATGTATATACACGATGAAAGACATTTCTGGAAGGATCATACTGACACAATATTGTGGAAAGACGAAAGTATACATATACATATACGTACACCTCTTTGTTGTCAATATGGCATTGGAATGAAAGACACCCATTGGTTCACGCCTCCAGCAACAACTATCAAATGGTCCATCTTCATTGGAGGTGTACATAGTTTGCCACCGGGACGATATGCAACCGAATACATGTTTCCTGTTTCAGGTCAAGGGCTAAGGTCAAACTGCAGGTACGACGTTACACACCACAAAGTACCCCATATACCGTGAGCAAGACTAGACGTCTGTAATTAACAGGCAGGATGGGGCTAAGTATTGTCCACTGATGAATATCACGTCTCCCTGAACAGGAAACATGGGCAAATTCGGGAGTAAAGGATACCAAGCGAGAGACATAGCACATGCTGCGTACAGCCCACAAATGGAAGCTGCAGTATAAATAATGGCTTGCCACTTCATATCTTTGTAAACAGGCTTAAAACTGTCCAGTTGCTGGCTAAAGAGAATCGAAATTTTGTCACTCAGTTCGATTAATTTTAAAGTTAGTTTTATGATTAATAAAGTGACACTCGTTAAAAAGTGTCAAATAAATTGGTCCTTAATGGACAAAATCAAAATTTCCAACTTTTCTTCATATTAGTCACTTTGACGTTTTGTTTTATTGCTTTATCTTTGAAGTGCAAAGCAAAAGTAAATAATTTCACTAATTTCCATTAAAAATGTATATATCTCTGCATGTACATGATGTAGCCAATGTCTGTTCTCATGGGCTATATTAATTATGTCAGATTATGTATACCTTATTTGTATTCAATGATTCAATGGATGCAAGTGCACAGACCTCTGTTACAGATGTGATATATATATATATATATATATATATATATATATATGATACAAGCTATATAGCTTCAACTCAATAAGTGCATATGTGAAACATAATTGTTTGCCTCTAAGTTCTGTTTAAATGCAAGGTTGATTTGATTGCAATTCAATTGACAGGCATGGGTGAATGAAATTAAAGCTAACTGATGTGTAAATGTATATTAGTTAATAAACTGATCACATGAGTGAATAAAGCTAAACTGAAGTGTTGTGTTACATGGATGAGCGGTTTCGATTCCTTTCTATTCACCTGGATTCATATTTTACATAATTTATAAAGCAGCCGGCAGTAAAGAGCGCCAGCCAGGGGAGGATACCGGCGGTGGGCGACAGACAGGGGCATACAGCTGCAAAGGCTCTCTGCCGGCTGAGTTCCAGAAGTCTGAATTGGAATTCAGCGGCATACAGCGGCGGCTGGTGGGTCTGCCCCAGACCGCCGCTGGCTGCGCTCTCTGCCGCTCAAATGCTACATACGCCGCCGAAAGAAATAGTGTCTTCTATGTTTGAGGGTAATTTTTTTTTTTTCATTTTCCAGACTAAAATTCAAAAGCAGCAACTCACCGTAAAAACCAAGTCGATATTGAAAGTGGGTCTATGGCACATATTTTACAATGGATACCCAATTAAACATTAAACATTGAATAAACAGAATCTTACATGGCTGGAGAGTGAGTTACTATTTTCCTGTCACTCGGGATCGTCGTTGGTGGGGAAATAGTAACTCAGTCTCACCCATGTAAGATTCTCTACATATTTGGAGACGTATGCACTTAAAGGAACAGCCATATACAACCCTTTTAAGTAATTGTTTTATAAGCCCAGTAGACCTGAAAATGTCTGTCAGGCCCCTAGAACCTTGATGTATAACAAATTTAACAAGTTGTCTAGTGTTACTTTTTTGTGATTAATATGCCAGGCATATTTTACATGCTCTGTTTGTTTCAACTTGACAGGGAAAGGCAGTGCTTTGAATAATCTCCACTTGTCACCAAGATATGCAGATTAGTTAGACATTGTCCCAAGTAACCCAAGCCTAAAGTTTCAATGGGAAACTATAGAGCCACCCAGTCTTGGGACTGCCAGAGACCACAATGGAAATAAGTCGTAACGACTTTTTTGTGTATATATCCCAGATATTCATCATTTCATGAAAGCTTGGATGATTCACATGTTTTTTGTTTTACTCTAAGCTCCTTTTCTAAGATATTTTACTTTTTTCTTTACTCTGTGTATTTATATTTCATGATGATTATCTGAATAAAATAAAATCAAATAGAGTATAATTTCTTCTAGTACTCATAACTTATATAATTGTGGGCAGATTTACATTAAACTTGCTAGGGGTATCCCTTTGGTCGGTTTCTACCGATTTTGTGGAATTTATGCTTCTGTGATCGTTGAATAATTTTTTAGTTTTGGAAAATGTTAACAAAATCTCCAAGATCTCTTGGCACAGTTCTGAAAACCCCTAGACCTTAATTTCTTTAACAGATGGCCCAGTGTTTTTTTCTCTTGGAATGAATTTTAGTGTGCTTTTGCCATTTTACATTTCTTCCATACCACATGCTGGCTACTCTTCAAAGTTGCTGGGAATGTACTTTGACTTGACCATGACAACGTTTGTTTAATACATGGTGCACAAAACAGTTCAGGATTTTAGCACGTGGTACATTTTTACAGCGTTTTGCACAGAAAATACGACCTTTTTTATACACGTTCTTCACGATTTCTTATTTGAGATGCTATAAACTATATATTTTCTAAAAATATACATTAGTGTTAAGCTATTGAAAAAAATTAAATATCTGTACGTAAATTGCTTTTTAATTGCTTCATTAAAAAACTTAAATTTTACTTGTTTTGCGAGAATAGAAAAGGAAAATAGCACAAAACACCAAAGAGGGGGCAATATTATTTTCTTATGGAAAATAGAATGGCACACTTCCGCAGCAAAAACGTAATTTAAATTTGGATGAGGGCGTTAGTTTCAGAATGTAAAGGATTTTTATACTGAGGTAAAGATGTTAAAATATTAAAAAAATTAAACAGCAACAAAATTAGAAATAAATTTTTTGGCTCAAAGTTTAAAATGATGGTTTCGAAGAGCGTTGTTTTATTTCTTTTGACGCCATGAACTGAATCTGATTTATTATTTTTTCAAAAAGTCATTTAAATTTTACGCAAAATTCAAGAATTTAAATTTCAATTCAATGACATCATAGCGATACTAAAATTTTAGATTTAGTTCCAGGATAGGTTCATGTTATTATTTCTCTCAGAATATATATACGTTTGTGGCCAGAATAAGTGAGCCCCTTATTAATTCCAGGGCGGGCTGTTAGGTGATGTCATAGTACAATGGTCATGTAATAATTAGATTTTCATTTATCTCTATTTTTGGGCCGGCCATGCCGGCCAGGGTGGCATTGCCGTTCAGAATGTTCTGACAAAAACAATGATCGGCATCGAAAACTTATAGCAACGGCTGTTTGTTTGTTCGTTTATAAACTAACAGTTATACGCTGTCTAGTCATGCCTAGTTTATCACAGACGCATGGATACGGATTGAGCGACTGGCAAAAGTATTTAGAGTATTATACAACATAAATGTTATGTAGTTAGTATGCATGAGTAGTTATATCATATATATGATAAAATAACATTGTGATATTTTGTTTGTTGAATATGGGAAGATATATACAAGGAAAGAAATCTGAGATATAAATATTTTGCTGTGTGTTGTTCTGCAGATAAGAACCGGCTTTTCCTTAACAACAATAAACACATTCAATGAATATGGCAGTAATAGGGAATCCCCTTCGCGCTTTTTGTACATATCGACATTGTAATGTAATTGTGCCAACTGTAAATTCTTTCAGAGGACCGACGGTAATGATGTTACATCCGTAACAGCAGAGCGTGCCTGTAATTTAACCAAGATGCCCATCTGGGCTCCTTGGTTTAAGCTATCGTTTTTCTTGGTAAGACAGAGCTGGCATATTGCAAGAACCTGGACCACTCTGCCCTCTGATGCCCTGGTGAATAATTGTCATTTGCTGACCGTCGTTCATCATCAAGGCGTCTGAAACCAAACCAGAATTCACACACGTTAAGCACTTATCACTTCCCAAGCCGAAACTGGCAGTACTGTACATAAGGTACACTGTTTGACACATCACGATGATGCAAGTCACGTCGCGGTATTCATGTAAAGGTATTTAAGCCAGCGGAGGCATACTTGAAACTGCTCTGAACATTTCATAATTTCAAACTATTTTTCCAGTATGCCAAGTGGTGTTATATAAAAATGTCAATTAAATGAGAAAACAGAGAACAGAATTTGTCAGGACTTTAAGTGAGGGCTTATAGAGTCCTTCTTAGTTTGTGTGTAACCACACAGTCACCAACCTTGATACTTAGTTAACATTTACACAACAGCTACCTTTATACTGCAAACGTCAAGTATGGTATTTTGTTAAACATATCAAAGCTTGCAGTACTAATGACTGAGAAAGCATTTCTCTGTAGACATGCTAATATGTGAAGCAGCCGTGCTAAAAAGAAATCAACCAATCCTGGTGAAGTCCAAGTGTATCAAATGGTACAGGCCTAACTGAGCGGTGGATATTTCAGTCTTTTTTTCTTTCATGTCATTCAAAGAGTTTTGAAAAAAAGAATACGATGTATACATACACAAACATGGAAGTGACGAAATTGTAACGCACTAATATTTCTCTTAGTTCGTGCCACACACAAGCACGCTCTATTAGTTGCATCATTAACATTCGTTGTCAAAAACCGTTGAGAGGTAGTCACAAACGATATAGAATGCACCGGTTTTTCAGATTCTTCATTTCCTGATTATGATCTTACTTAATACCTAACTGGACATCTAGTGTATATTGTTTTATCATAATTGTTATGGTTTCTTGACGTAGGCCACGGACTGTGCTTTACAGACTGGCATAATATCTTTAAACTCATGCAATGCTCAGTGAATCATTTTGCTGGGTGTTATCATATCGTATTATAAGTTCATAAGTGACTTACATGGCTGTGTGGTATGAGCCACAAGCTGTGGGTAACAGACTGCAACACCTTGTGAGCTTTCTGTTACATTTGCATGTATTCCCGGCTGGGTTCTGCTTTGACACTGGTGTTGCGGCCCCTATCGGATATATTCGTATGGATTCATGCATTTTAATGCAACGATATAAACTATTTCAAGATGTCCCTCAATGTTTTAAATCTATGCGTATAACCGATCAGATCACATTAGTTTTGTCACTTCTCATGAAAAGGTAAAACGGTTTTTCAGACCTTCAAAAATTTTGTGCATTAGTTGCATATTCAGCTGAATACACACACTAGTTGATGCTTACCTCTCCTATTAGTCCTATTTACGTTGATAAAAAGTATTGAACATGTACACAAGCACGTCAGATGTAAAATGTACATTAATGCCAGCAGATCTTTTGTGATTCTTGTTCTGGTTCGTTTCGTATTACAAAACTCCACATTTGATTAAGTTAAAAATGGAGAGTTGACCGTTGGGCAATCAGTAAATCACTTTAGTTTGTCAAAACAGATGTTAAGTTGTCTGGGGCAGCTGGACACCTCTTAAATGCGACCCCTGAGTAGTCCGAAATACTTAAACTGCCCCAGAGTCAATATGGCACGTTGGTTTCAGCCCAGTTTTAATTATTTCCGCTTCTGGGGTGATGAAATTGCGTTTAATACACGACCTCCTTAAGATTACTTTTGTGAGAAATAATGTTATCAGCTACGTTTTGTTCAATATGGCAAAGCACTCGTCAGTTTCTAAACAATAGTTCACTTTCAAAAAAAATAATAATACTCAATCAGAATAGCAAAACACTAATTTATTCAAGACATTTATCGACAAAAATACTGGCGTTTTATTGTTCGATTCATTGAATTCTGCATGTTTGGCCATTTAATGTGGAATTTCACATATGCTGGGCTTCATAGATGCATATACTGCAGGAACTGGATATGCTGGAATCTTCTTTTTGCCTTAGAGCAGTGCAAATAAAAGACCTTAAACACTGAAAAATGGGTCGTTTCCGATAGAAAATACATACAAAGGACGACAATGCAGTATACGTACGGAAAATAGAAAGGGAGAAGTACATGAATTTATCGAACGACGATGAAAATGCACTATCTTGCATTGTCCTACATCAGTGTATGAGCGTATCCATTCAATCCGCTACGCTATCGCCATCAAGGAAACCATTTCATGTACTTGTACATATTGTATTCGTTTCTGAATTTTTTTCACACAGTAGAGTGAACAAATCATTATCATTTCTTCTGTAACTATTGTCCAGAAATTTTGTGTACAAGTTACACACACACACACACATACACACACAAACACACACGCACACACACACATACATAGATACATACATACACACATATATATATATATATATACATACATGTATATATATATATATATATATATATATATATATATATATATATATATATATATATATATATATATATTATTTTTTTCTACATAAATACTCTTTCTTTAATGGGCTTTTTGGAGAAAAGAGCATGATTGTGCAGGATACCTACCATGTTAACAGGGCCAACTGTGAGTGAACGGTTTTTGTCACAGACCGCCTTGCCGCACAGTACCGCGGAGGCAATGGCGGTCATGAGCTCCACACATGCAAGGCACAATAAGGTGATGTTGAGAGGTTTACTGATTTTCTGTATTGAAATTGTATTCAAATTTTAAGAAAAGCGTTCAAAAACACGAGGTGATAAAATCAATTATCAGGAAAAGGAACAATGAAATGGCCAGGATCTACATGAGAATGTACACATCTGTTGTAATAAACAATTTACTCTACATCTTACGACAACATGAATTATTCCCGAAATGAACGTCTTAGATTTAATATACTCGTGATATCAGTTAAAACCTGCTAGTGTTCACTACTACTGGCGAGACAGAGAGTCCGTTCGTTTCAAAGTCTCTTGGCAGCCTAAATCTAAGATTCATAATGCATGGATATTGATTTACATGTGGATATAAATATCCAAAAAATTTGAGTACAAAGACCGCACGCATCCATATGTTGTTTTGCATCCATGTCTTTTTATATGGACTCACAATAATACCCGCATGATTTCCTGCGTTGCATGTTTGGTGTGCTAGGTTTGTTGTTACACTGTGTCATTGCATCAAGCAAAAGCTTAATATCAATGGATGGCTGTTGACTGTGAAGAAAATACTGTTTCACAATTTTCAGGTCTGCATCGAATTTAAGATGAATGTGTACATACCGCATTGCCCCAGACTGGACGGCTACCGTCAATAGGTGTTGATGTTAGAATTACTTGCATTGAAGATTGAACAAAAATGGCACATGTGCATACTGCAGAAATGATCGACATCACCATTAAGCCAATAATCTGCAAGTCACAGGGTAACAAGTGTCCCAGCTGTCAGTAATCTTTTTATGACCCTTAAGCAAATACAGGGCATGAAATGTACATACATACATACATACATACATACATACATACATACATACATACATACATACATACATACATAATCCTATAACTGCATATGGAATAGTTCTCGTTTGCTCTCCTTGACAACTTTGACAGAGGTGTCACTTGGTGGATTATATCCCTTAAATATCTAGACATGTTCTTAATGACAACTCTCTGCACATCGGTCCCTGTTATTTGTACACTCTTGCTAACCCATTGCCACAAGAGACTTTTTAGCTTGCTTGCTAACAATAGCAGACTCTGGTGTTTTTATTGCACTGAACTGTAAAGGATACAGATTGGTATACCTTCCTGTAAAGCATGAGAGAATAGCGCCGTTGGCAGGTTCATCACTAGACAGGTACCACTAAAAACAACACTAACACAAGGATTAGAAACTAGAAGTTTGGTACATTGACACTGCTATGGTCACTTGGTAAAAAAGGTATCTCAATTAACTCTTTCAGTGCCAATCACGTCTCAAGTCGATCCCCTAAATTCGAACCAGTCTGCATTATCATAAGGATAAGGATTTCAGACTCGTATTCCTCGTAAAAGATCTTTTTTTCAAGAACCAGAATGCTTTAGGTCCATAGAAAATATCCCAGGTCAACACCTTTATCGGTGCACATTGGGCACGTTGCTAACAAAACAATTTTCATAATATATTTTTTTTTTTCCCTGAAATAGCACGATTTTTTTAATTGGTAAAGATTTTCCTTCTACAACTTTTACCAATTTACATACGCCCTCTAAATTATCTCAACCAAAGATGACCTTGGCAATAAGTTTCAGTTGTGATTATTTCTTAGCAAGAATTGGAATTGTAAAACGTCCGTTAATTTATATGTGGCCTATGCATGCAAAAACAAACAAAAAAAAAACAACAACCAAAAAAAAAACAAAAACAAAAAAAACAAAGGAAAACAAAACAAACAAACAAACAAACAAACAAAAACAAACAAACAAAAACCAACGTTTTAACCGATAAACCCATTGTTTGCACCGATTTGCATTTATTTCTATATTTAAACTCTTCATACAAGTTCTATGTACTTGCATATGGCTCTCATAGATCAAAGTCATTTACCCATAGTAAATATACTTTTGCCGTAACATTTCGCTTTTTGTATGGATTTATATCAATTTGCTTCTCTGACAGAAAAGTTTTTACCAATTTGCATAGGAACTCCTCGGTGTCAAGATAAGAGTCAATTGGCCATAGGGAATTATAAGTTACAAATATTCTGCTATAAGCATGTCTCTTGCACGGGCTTACCTTTTCAGCCTTTATGATGTAAAGACAAGTTTCTCGTACAAATTCTATAGTGTAAATGTGCATGGTCATGGCATTTGGTAAACTAATATCAGGTTGATATGCAAATTCGTTCCAACACGAATCTACTACATAAATCAGTGGCAACATTTGGAGAACTAATTCTTCAGTTAGGAAAGTGACGCTGAGCACTACTGTCCAGAGACTATGAGTCACCACGGCCAGCAAGTTTATCCCTGATGCGACCACAATATTAACTTAAAGACTCGTATCGAAACTTTGTTCATATATTGCATATTTTGTGCAATATGTTCTTGCAAAATTGGCAAGTAAACCTTGGATTCCTAGATTTACATTTCAATGACCCCGAGGGCATTATTTCATTGTATCGATCCCCCATTGCTTTTTTCTTTGGCATAGTTGCAAGGCCACCGAATTATTTCTAATAAAAATGTATTTTGTTGAGCATGGTGGTAGTCAGTGCCGATCTCCATAGCACTAAGCTCTACAAAGCACGGGATTCAGCTTTCTATTTTTGTGTAACGCATGGACAATCCGATATTCCAGAAGTTCAATCTACACTATTTAATTTTCCCTGTAAAACCGAACAACTGTTCTTACTCTGCATACCATTCTGAAGTAATTGAGCCACAGGTCCGTATCATGTTCGCTAAAAGTGCCCCGCATGCAGGCCTGCAGTGAGAAGGGTGAAGCTTGCTGGTGATTTTTCCTTTAATTACACATGCCATGTCCTTGAGTTTAAATAAGGTCGGTAAATAACGCATTTAACTGAGACCACTTTGATTGAGGATATTATTTCCATAAGTGCCGACAATTGCGAGACCATCATATATTACCTTTTGATAGCAATATCCTTGAATGTGTTCAAAAGCTTAGTTAAAGACTCATGAGATAGAAAGTCAAGTAATTTTTTCGCACCAAGTCAACAAAAACATTTGCCTTATTGACAACGACGAAATCTGCCCTGGAAAGTGACCCTGTTGACTTGTGGTGATGGAACTACTCCCTGATCTCCCTGACAAAGAGATCTGCAAAGCACGTAATTAAGCTTCCTATATGTTTTCTCAAACCCAGGGGCAATTTTGTGTTAAAAAAATAGTTCCTTTTACAGTGTCCGCCACGTTTAAGTTGATGAAATTTTTCCTCACGGAAGGCGCAATATACTAATCTACAACATACAGCAACGGCATCCCCATAAATAGTGTTCATTATTAAGTAGGTTGTCTTTGCTGAATATTTAGCTTAGACAAGGAGCCGCCACTGAGAGGGACATGTACCGGTAAAGGCTCCGAAACATGTTCTGAGTAGTCACCCGCTGAAGACCATTTGATTCATTTGAACTATTACAGCTTCTGTCAAAATTCTACAGAAGAACGTGTGCAATATTGACAATAGTACTCCCATATGTATTTAGGTTAGACAGTGACAGGTTGGCTTATGGAGAATAAAGACTTCGGACTGCAGAATAGGGTAATGACTGCTAGGAACTGGTTCTGGACAAAACGACACATACATATTTTCTGCAAGCGCCTGGAACAGGGTCCGTTCCAAGTGTAAAATTGTACACAGATAATACTGGCATATATATATATATATATATATATGCATGTGTATATGTCACAAGCAGTCAAAAATGCAAATAGACCGTAAGAGTCTTGTGTCTTCACGAGAGCAGAACTGGCGTAAGCCTACATATTGGCCATTTGCCAGGAGCAAGGGTACTAAAGCAAGGCTTTTGACCCCCAGGTAAAATAAGGGCACACACCTCTGCATTTCCGAGCAGCGCCATAAGTGGCATTTACGCAAAACATTTTGAAATTGAGGATTTTTTTTCATTTTGAATTCAAACCAACAATGGATAAATGGATTTTGTTTTAACGCAAGTTTGAAATACCTCTTTGAATACCGCACAAGGTCTCGCCAAGTGGCAGTTGAATGCGCCTGCCAGCATACCAGTAGTGAAAGACATCCCGACCTAACAGACTGGAAAACCCATATTATATACCAAGCCGTGTTATCTATGACGTTAGAAGTCTTATTTGGCTTTTATTAAATTTCAGATCAGAAAGGGCAATGGACCAATAAATATGCTGAAGTGTAAATGGTGATAAGTTGATCTTTGCTTGGTGTTCGTCTGTGTATGTGTCTTGGTGTTTGTGGGATCATACACTGCCTCTCATAGTGTGTAACAGGGCGAGTAACACCTATAGGTACCGAGACATTTAAACCACTTGACAAGCAAGCAGAACTTGTTACCAGACAGGGCTGTTCACAAGACAAAGAAAATTCGAAACTTTTAAAAAATGTATATGTGCATATATATTATCACTTAAGATCACATATTTTGAACTGTTTGGTATAAATCCGTAGGCTTAGTCCTTATTTAGCACTGTATGGACAATTTGCTTCCCTGCACATGTATTCAACATATTACCCTTTAGCACCAGTAGCGATTTCTTAATACAGTTTGACCAAATCATGTTTTAAGACAATTGGAATGTTGGGAATTCATAATATTTACAGACAATGTGTTACGATGTTTTCGCTCAGCAAAGATAAATTTTTTACAAAAAAAGGCACTCACCAGACACTTCCTATTTTTTACAAAAAAAGGCACTCACCAGACACTTCCTCCTGGTAATTCCTGCTCCAATACCAATAGAACCAGTGACTATAAACTGCAACGAAAGAACCGGGTACATCTTCATTTGTGACATGAGACATTCTAATTCCTGTAAATTATTAACAAAATTTAAGAACTATGGACCAAGAAATGCATATTTCTGGACCATATACAAATATCTCCATGGTTCAGCGAGGAGGACAATAAGTAACTTCCTTGGTATTATAACAAGTCACACAAAAGGCCTTGGTATGATAAAAAGTCAGACAAAAAGCTGGAAAATAATTTTATGTTACTATGGAAGTACAGTGCCTTTTGTAATGCTGCAGATTCATAAATAACACGAAAACAACATAGGCCTGTTTTCTTCTTTTGCTGTCAACTCAGCTGACTGATATGCTAAAAACATCAAAACGTAGCAGGCCTACCATATGTCTTTTTGTCTTTGGCGCAAGTGATACATTTGGGTTTTGAGTGGTAAGCACTATGTGTTTTGGAAAAGACAAAAGTCTGTTATTAATACATATTTCAAATGTAGAGCGGACGGGCTTAAAACCACCAATTACCTTTAATGGGTGACTGCCTGTCTCAAGTTAGGAGTGAAAGTTATGTCTTCACATTGGCATTGGGAGATGTGTGTGCACGTTCCTGTAATTCTTAAATCTCTGTGTTTTAATGTATTTAACTTTTCTGCCATTGTTGGGTTAAAATTTATAAATGGTTAATGGTCTTCTTAACTCTATGCACTATTCTGTATTCTAATACGACCTCATTATACATAATCCCCGCACTGATGCTCTATCTGCAAACCTTTAATTAGCATATCAATGTATCTTAAAGCATGTGTTGTTCCACTGATAAAACGGAATTTTCGTAATAAATTTTTGCCCATTAGTGATCACAACAAGTATGGAAACATGAACGTTTATACACGCAAATAATATAAATTCATATATATATATATATATTTCTTTTGCTCTTCCATAAAATTAAATTAACAATGGTGGTTCACCATTTTGCTACATATATACTAAGCCTAAGCAAAGCTTTGACAGACCAACTATCATTAAGATACAACAATTTTTGTGAATGACCTAATGCAAGAAAATCTGATTGAAAGATGGGTCAAAATGTCGGAGACAAAGTCCAGGGCTCCAATGGACTGAAATTCGCCACTTAATTCATGTTAGGGACTCAAACATATAAAGCACTATCCATATTAGAGCCGAAAAGCATATTGAGAGTAGTTCTTACTTTTCTGTTGGACACATAACGTTCCATTGCTTCAGCCATTACTAACTAACACAGAGCCCCCTATGATCAGGTCCAGCAGGACTTCAAGGCCATCGATTGTGGTTTTGCAGACTGAACGTGCAACTTATGGTGAGTGAATGGTACAAAATTGCAGGAGAGAAACGAAGACATGGCGCAATATGTGGTTGACACAACAGTAATTGTATGAATGGCCTTTTGCAGGAGCACTTGCAACCACTCATTGAAGAGCTCGGCACAAAATATACTTTTCTATGCAAAGTAAACCTCCGAATGTGTATAACTACAGTTACCTCACAGTGTTTCAACTTCCTTACCAGTCCAATGATCAACTGACATGGACTCACAGATGAAAACAAAGTAACAGAATAGTCTCTTAGTATAGCACCAGGAACTAGGTCTCTGTGTACCGTATGGACACCAGACTCACATGCACGATGTAATATTGCCAATGGGGGTAAGGGCGGGAGGGCACTCATCTGACATTCTTTGCGATTTTCGATCAAGGCAAGTTCAAACCCTTCACAAGACTAAATTACAATACAGGATTGTGGTGGAGCCCCAGGTAGTCAGAACCGTTAGGACTGGACAAACGGGTGCAGAGAATACTTAGTTTGGTCAGTTGCATAAGAAAATTTCACAATCCGCCGCAGAGATTAAGACACTGTGAGAGTTGTTATCAATAGCGCAAAAACAGATCAAACAACAGCAGCCTGAACTAACATGGTTCGGAGTAGCTCCTGATGAACAAGGGTCACATGCTTATATGTCAGAAACAAGATGATTATGACTTAGTGCAAACATTCAGAAAGAAGGTAACTAGAACGGAAGTCTTCAATAATAACATGCACATAAAACTGATTGAAGATGAGATATTGAATACACAATAAACCTAATCCCTCGAAACAAGTCTTGCAAAGACGGAAGATCTAAAAAGACAGTATACATGTGACAGAGAAATAATTAGGATCATTAGGATCTTGAGAGTAGAACAAGGTCAGTCACACGTCACAATTGGGTTTCGAGTGGAGGAATGCACTGTATTGTTTCACAAGTGCTCCGTACTGAGCGGTAGGCCCACAAAAAAGGAAAGTTGTGGAAGTCTAACTTAAAATTACATGGTATGAGGGTGGTGATGTGTTCCATGACTTCGAACGTAAGAACGTAAAGAAGCCAGTCCCATCCTATGCACATTTACAGTTAGAGAGGGGAAACACAGAACACCTTGAAGGGAACACAGGACACCTGTTGGCAAATCTGTAAAAGAAGCAGAAATGCTATAGTTCTGGGAGCAGCTTACCATATTCTGGAAGACTTCTCGCCTGAGGGTCCAGTGATGCTGAAAATGGTGACATCAGTGGACACTCCAAGTAAGAGAGACCAGCACAAACACCTCTGACATCGAGCAAAGACGAGAAGCATATGACATAAATTCACCATCCCAGGAAGCAGATTAACTTTCTAACCTCAGCCATTTTGCGTTTTATGACTCTAAACACCTCGCCCCAGGCAAGTTAATGGGAATATAGTGGTTGTCAAATAAGTGCCATTTAGCCAAATGAAAGATGCCTATAATTGCGTTGCAAAAACAAAATATAAGAACAAGACAGTCGCCCGTCCTACAGGTACCAATAATATTTGTGCCAGGACCTCAGTGTAGGAGTATGCATACTAGTACAAACTACTCACAAATACAAGCAAAGATACACTTCCAGACATTTTGGTGTATGCATTTGCAATCCCCCCCCCCCCAAAAAAAAAGGATAAACAAACACATTATTAGTGAGGCAGAAATGTTTGATTGTAATGCTAACCATTCCAGATTTTATTGACCGTGCTATATTGAGTATACCTATCAGGCCAAGCCCTTAACCTAGTCGGTTATACTTCAGGCACTCATGGAGCCCTGATGGTATCGAATGCAACACAACAGGGAACATCTGCAAAAACATAACGGATTTTTAATAGGACAATAGCTGGTGTGACAAGCTTCACACTGATAAACTTGATCAGGCAATTGAACTAATAATAATCATTTAGTGGACTTAACAACTTAGCAATTTTATCCAGTCTATGTAAATGTAATACTCCTGATTCAATGTTCTGTTAATTTTTTGTATGCATTTAAAAATGCAAATATTTATTTTTGTTTTATTTTATTATGTTTTTGAATTGTCAAATGAATTTTTGGATACTTGAATGAAAGTTTAATATGACTTGATCCACAAGTTCGCAACGCTAAGGATTGCATTGGTTTTTCAAGTCAATTCTTCTTCTTCTTCTTCTTCTTCTTCTTCTTCTTCTTCTTCTTCTTCTTCTTCTTCTTCTTCTTCTTCTTTTTCTTTGTCTTCTGAAGGTGGCATCGTAACAGTAGCAGGAAATATAAAAGGTGTCATATTAATGGCAGACAAAACGCCGGACGTGGAGTGGTAAAGGGCTGATGCCCAATTCTTTGGCGTCAAATGTGAACTTTATATCGGACGCCCTCAAAGACACCTCATGTTCCCCAGAAAATGACAGGTCTGCCATTGACGCCATGTATGATCATGTAGATATTTTATGACGCAAGTGGAAGGTGTTAATGGTTAGAGACTTCTGTGCAAGAACTGGGTCTGAAAGTGACCACATAATTCATAATGAAAACTAATATTTCCCCCCTTCTTGATGACTACGTTACACATAACAACATGCTATTGCCGAGAGAAAATATGGACTATGGACATTAGAGTTTTTTGCGGTTTTGGCAGAAGACTTTTATACCTGGGCATGTTTACAAGAAACTAGGATTCTAAATATAAGGTGGGTAGAATATTTGAGAGGCGCATTTACATGCCATCAGTGTAACGGCACTAGTTCTATTGCCTCTGCCATAATGGCAGACAGAATTCTCAGTGATGTTGCATAACTGAATGCACACGAATCCAGAGTGGATGTGTCTGATCATTGTATGCGTTCACTTGGTTTAAATGCATCATGCTCCACAACGTTCCTAATGTCACGGTTCACAAAGTAGATAGAAAAAATAAAGGATTTGAAAAATCTTTAAGTCCAAGGTCTTGACCTGCTCAGGGGGACACAGTAAATAATTATTTGGGTCAGGTTTGGAGAAAATGTTGAATATAAAGCTTTATCGGCAAATACAATGCATATAAAGTGATTCAGATATCGACAAAACATAAGAGATATAGGAAATAAGGGGTCCTCCGATTACTTTCCGATCAATATGTTAGAAGAATGATGTTAGAACACTATACATGCTTCGTACATTTAGAGAAAGAATTAAATAGTGTGGGGAGAACTGGGCTTTTCTATATGCTTCACAGAATAGGCGCTGAAGGTAAATTATATGAATTACTTAAAAACATACTATGATGTGGAAACTAGTGTTATGATTGGTGGTAAAATATTTACAAAAAAATATCACTTAACACGTGGCGCTGCACTTTTTCTCTTGTTTTCATCAAAATTGTGCGTTTTTGTAACCTTTGAATACCTTCTTCTAAACCCCAAGCTGGGGTCTCTTAAAAGACAAAGTAGAAATGCAGCTGGACTCAATCTCTACCAAGAATGCTTACTAGGTTGGAACATACGTGCTTGCATATGCAGTTTGGTACAAAACCGTTGACCAGGTCCACCTTAAAGCTTTAAGATGGGATAGACTTTTGGCTGATCTTTCGGAAATTTGATCAACAGGTCACGTTCCACTGCTTTCTGGAGTTTTATATTTTTGTTTTTATTTTCTCGGAAATTTGTAACCATGTTTTCCTCCGAAACCGCCAATTGCTTTGAAATTATATGTATGCGTACTTTTGAGCTCTCGTACATGTAGATTCTAATTTGTTCGAAAGGTAGCGCTGAAGTTTTGTCGTTTTTTCCCTTGAGCAAAGGAGCTTTGCTTAGACAGGCACCAAAACTCACTGAATCTTCAAGCGATCAAAAGTTTCCCTATGGCTGTATTTCTGACTAAAAACTGACTAACAAGATTTTTAGCACAACATTGGTACGTTTGATGACAAACCCCACGACAAAGTCTATATTTACCACAGTTCCACACCACAGGCCGCTGAATAACCAGCCATAGCCCAAATAGGCAAAAAGGTCTGCTATGTTCAGAGCGATACACAAGATGCCCACAATGAGCTGACATGCGGCAATTGGTATTCCAGCCTTATTGTAGTTGAGCCTATCAACAGTAACCCCAGCAATAGACTGCATGAACACCACTTGCTGGGGTTGCACTTGCACTTTCGTGCCGGTAAATTCGGTCATCTGAAAAGCATAAACATTTCATATGAATTTGTTGAAACCTGACCATGAAATAACTTTTTTCTTTTTCCTTTTTTTTTTTTTTTTTTTTTTTTTTTTTTTTTGGACCTGCTGTTAAGGTCTTGAAGTTCACATAAATGGATTTAGTGCAAGTTATAATTATGAAACTAAGGAATACTCCACTTCTGGTGAGACAGTTTCTCTTAATAAAGTATGCCTACCTCACAATTATATGCTTTACTTAGTGTTGAAACTAGAATTTTAAATTCAACAACTTTCCACATTTATTGGAAGTCTCATTGTTACAGTTAAGTCTTAAGTAATAATTTAATCATCAAGATGTTACAATATACGTCCTTGCGAAATGCAGTATGAACTTTCAGGTGACACAAAAAGTCATATCTATAGGAAAAATATTAAATGAAATATGCAACATTAATCTATGTACCAAAGGTATCTGATTATAAACTAGTATTTGAAACTTGATATTCGGCCTTTCAGAAAGCTTGTCTGTATCGTGCCATATATGGACGTTACGGAATTTGGTTACGGCGGTCGTCTTGGATAAAACCTTACGCTGTCTAGAAAATCTTCAGACAATGCAGAAACTGAGTACAGATAAGAAATGCATTGTTTAGTGGGGTCATAAAACAATATAGTTTTCATCAAAAAATCAGTAATTGTGCTGCCTCATCTTTCTCGTCTCTTCTAGGCAAGGTAGGTGGCTGTTTCCGTTTATTTGAGCGTATAAATGACTTGATCGGTTTTGCTTTTCTCTATGTGGCGTATAAATGTATTCTTAGGAGTGAAGACTTTGAGTGATTGGCTCCACTTGCTATGACCATAAATTATTAGGGTTTATTTCAATTTTCTCCTTTATATAAGCTATATATGTCATGGTCGTTTTCCCGGGAACCAAGACCACGGGCCAAGTCGAGCAAACACGTCTCAGTGTTCACAGACTCTATAGAAAAGACTTGGCATTATATATATATATATATATATATATATATATATATATATATATATATATATATATATATATATATATATATATATATATATATATATATATATTGTATACGGTATTTGATCGTCTGACTGAATTATTCTCTTTTTCTTCTGATCAAATAGAAATAAGTATACCCCTATTTATTCGCCTGAATAAATGTGTTTGTTCCCGTGATCAAATCTATTTGATGTGCTGAATAAACACAAGTTGCTACACTACCAGATATTAATTACTCCCTCCGGTATGCAGCTCGTCACTTCCGGTAGTCTACGTGCTATTTGTGCGGCAGATAAAATCCTAGCGGAAGTGATTTGTTTTGAAGTATATATATTTGATCCACGGAACAAATCAGACAGCGAGGGTCAATTTAATTAAGTTGGGATATATTTGTTGAGACCATCAAATTAATTTGATGAGAAAAACAATTCGATTTAATCAGACGATCAAATACCATCAAATACCATGTATTCATTCTTCAGATCAAATCGATTGAATCATCTGAACAAATATATTTGTCTATGTGATCAAACAAGCATACATTGTGTTCCTCTGATTTAATCGATTTAACAAGACTTCAAATCAATTTATTCAGTGGAACTAATACACTGTATTCAACACATGAACAAAAGCAAAACACATTTGTTCATTGCATGAACGCGACTTGTTCTTCTGATCAAATATTTAATCATATGATCAAATACTGAATAAAACAAGAAACGGCGTTGACCTTTGACCTTGAAATATTACATGTAAATTACAAAAAATATACAGTGTTGCAATACCTACAATTTTGGTTCAATATGGTCGAAATTGGACAAAAATTGACGGAAGGTATAAATGGAGGAGAATATCAAAGGTCCAGATGACCTTGACATTTGAGCTGTGGAGGTCACATGTAAGTTACATGTTCAGTGTTATAATCTATAAATTGAAGTTGGATTGGTAAACTGCAACTACAGCAGCTTTGGGGATATTCAAGATTTAAAATTTAAAAATGCCCTAATTTGCATAATCTTCAACATATTTTCTATTTTTCTATTAAAAGCCACAAATTCATGTTTAGACCTATAATCATGCCAAGTTTGAAGTTTCTGAGTGTAACAGTGTTTGAGAAAACTGACAAATAAAATTTGGTTGTAAAGAAGAAAGAAACACACAAAGAATTTAAGGAAAAACAGAATACTATCTGCGTTTGCACACATACATAAACACCCCGCTATGATAGCGTAATTTCAAAATCTAGGTCTTGTCAAACTTGCATAAATGACATTTTGTTGCTGCTTCATCACCCTTGTCTGAGTGAAGAAACTGTGACAACATATGTGTACATCACAAATTGTGAGACTTCAAAAATTTAGATTAGCAATTTTCATTCTCAATCTAAATGTAATTCTGCGACCCCTCCTAAATATTCAGCGGACGCGTCTACATTATAAGATTAAGCTGTTGGAATGCAGGTAGCACCCATGAAAATACTTAAAATTCAGATTTACAACCTTGAATATGCTACATTCGTCGAGTTCGCTAATCTTTTCAAACTAGAGTATGATACTTTAAATGAATTGTACAACTGCACACTGTCCCATTTCCACTTATTTATTTCTCGTGTCACGTAAAATCTTTGCTCGCAATTGAACCAAACGGAATTAAGGTAAACACCACCAAGCTGTTATTTGTGAAATTTTTGATCTCCCATCTTCAGCTGGTAGCTCATTGAAATTTCATAAATATATTACATTATTAAACGGTGTAACCTTGACCATATCATAGACTTAAAGCAATACATGTCTAGCCGACCATTATTCTTCAATCTTAAGTCATTTGAAAAAAAATGCATTGATCACTGATATTATTACACCCAGACAACATATTAAGCTGTTAAAGCAAACGCAATAAAACATTCTTTTTTTTTCTGTTCAATTCAGTACTAATAATGTCCAAACACTGTGAGATAAAGATTAACATTAAGATAAAAAATGTGAACAAATTTTACAAGTTAAAATGAGTACATAATATTTTAGTCAAGGCAGTTCTATTTCCAGTTGACAACCAGCAACAAAAGATCAATAGAAATTTTTTTCCCTGCCAAATTTTCACTTTTACTCGACCATCCATCTTAATAAAATTTATCTGATCATTCATAAACTCAAAAGCAAGATCTTACCTTAATTTGCTGTGAAGACAAAGAGAGCTTGAAGTTAACAGTTGTGTACGATAAACCTGTGCACCTCTGAGTTCCGGCTTGACATGCCTTTGTAATATATACAAACGGGCCGCTGAGTCAGTCCTGTGTCAATATAACATGTTGTCACTTGTCACACCCTATTGATTCTTTAAATCATTTATGTGGGCCACTGGCATTTGTTTTTTACTTTCACGTAACTTCTGCTCCCGTCTTTTTTTGTCGGGGTCACGGAAATCAGAGACATAATAAATCCAAACGAGTCACTTTTATCTTGTTTGACATATATGCTATACGTGAAACGGTCTACATATATACACAAATCATAAATACAATAATGATGTAAAGTTTGTATTTTTGTAAAAAAAAAAAAAAAAAAGCTCATGAGAATACATTTTTAACTTTAATAATGTCTGACGCGACGCATCAGCTAGTGATCAGAGTGTGTTTGAAACCTTTACATCAGTGTTCAAAATTAGACGGCTTGCGTGCTTTGCAAGTGTTCTGAAGGTTGATTCACATTGTTTACGATCATGCGAAACGCGTTTGGGGAAAACAGTTTGACCTTGTGCGTCTGCTTATCGACCCCATGTCCCAGGTCATTTCATCGCAAACTCGCGAAAAAATGACTGTGAAGCAGAAAGAAAACAAAGTAAAAAAGAAGATTTGCTTCAAAAGCAAGTCTGTCTGTGGGCTTTCACGGCTTTTTTGGAATTTAACTGTGACACACAAACCTATGAATTTAAGGAATAGGGGGAACACGTCTATCTCATCAACGCTGATCAAGTGTTTTGTGGTCCCTTGGATGTGCCCTTAGCACAATCCTATGAATTAAAGTTTGAATGGTACCTCATTCTATCTTCAATAGTTTTGAAGATATTCAACACTTAAAGTGGTCAACTGTACCTAATTTGCACAACGAAAAATTTTGTTGTTATTCACTGGATGCAGCAATATCACAAACATGTTAAATAAAGGCCTCCCGACTGATATTTAGCGGTATGTTTGGACTACTATACGTCTCCTTGTATTGACTTATGGGGCATATTGTTTACACTTTTCTGATACTGAGGTTAGGAAGCTAGAGAGTACACAAGCTACTTTAATAAAATATTTTATGGGGCTAAGTAACATGTCACACCATAGCGACTCGTCTAAGGAACAAGGTTTCACTATTATCTAGGGATATTGCTGAAGGTACACTATTCCACGGGTCATTGGTATCTCCGTTTGTCAAATATGGTCTCTCTCCAGGAAATTGCGCCTATGTTTCACCCCCCGAAGTTGGGTACAGTGTATCGGCAAGGCACTGATGGACACGCAGACACATAACAGCACTTAATTTTTCAGTGATAATTATTTTAAACCCTGGTCAGCTAAATACATCCTATTTCGTTACTCACAAATGTGCCTTAAGTGTTAGTTCCGGGAGGGCGAGCCGGGTCATGTTGTGCGGCCGCCCATTGGATCATGTACGTCTGTTGCATGATCCCTTGGATATCGTGGCTCTACGCCCCACCCTTCGCTCATGTACCCGGACTTGAAAAGAGGAGTGTCCTGCACTTTTCATTTCTTTTTACCCGCTTGAGCGGTTTCATTTTTGTGTCATATTTTACAGACTTGCTGTGTTTGAGTTTGCTGTCTTTTTTACTTGCAGTATTTGTTCTGGTTTACTTGTACTCTGTGATTTAGTATGACTGTACTATATACTCTGATCTGTTTGGACATGTGCTTTATTTCGTTTGCTCGTACAATGTAACGTTTACCTTGATTTGCTGGCTCTATGTGATTTGATTTGGATATATTTATGTTCATTTCTTTTCTCCAAAATTGAAGTTTCATTAAATGAAAAGGAAGACAGAGCAACGTATAAATAAATAAAATAGTAAATAAATAAATAAATATATAAATAAATTGAGGAAAATACCTTAAATAAATAAAAATAAGTAAATAAATAAATAAATAATTAATTAAATAAATAAATAAATAAATAAATAAATAAATAAATAAATAAATAAATAAATAAATTGAGCAAAATCCCTTCCCCATGTCAAAAATCGGTATTTCAGTCTGTTAGTGCTGGCTTGGCTTACCCAGACTTATCAATATTTGGCATGGCAGTAGTCACAACATTTTGATGTTTGCTAATAGTTTTGGCTAAAAAAATCAATATTTGGCTCAAGATTACACTGTACTATCTTTGCTTTATTACTTTTACGAGGTAACTGACATTTTGAACTTATATTTAAGGGTTTCAAGAAGCGGTAGCAAAGGGGGGTTCCATTGGATACAATGAAACATGCGTTCATCAGATCATCATGGATCCCACAATAGGACTATGCAAAGGTTTGCCAGGTGCCACGGCACAAGTTGCAGCAAATCAGCTCAAAGGTTTCATTGAGCAGGATCAATGGTCACATATTCAACGATGGTTGTAAATAAACTGATCAATATAATGGCTATGAAATCCAGCTCCAAAATATACACGCAAACGGACTCTGGAAATGTTAGAGAGATTGGTGAGTTTCTCAGTCAGTAAGGATTTACTCTGTGAATTTTAGAGCCATGTTTTTATGGATAGATTGGACCAATCCATTTGGACATGGAATCAACAATTTGCAGAATCTATTGTAGCATATTTTAGAAAGCATGTTCCCATATGTAACTAGTCTTGTTGTTGAAAAAAAAATCCCAGAAGGAGAAAAATCATAAGCGCCAAATCTGACTAAAGAAGAAGAACCTGTACTATATTAGTATGCAATTTATACACAGAGAACTCTGCTGTTTCGTTTAGAAAAAAAAGAGACAAAACATAGCAGCCAATTGGTACATGGATATTGTGAAAAAATGAAATGTGCCGGCATCACTGGAAGAATGGTTGAATTTGAGAAATCGTGGTGGTCTGACTCAGGTACTGAATAGTTTTATGATTTTATTGAAGAGGTATAGTGGGCCGTCCGACCACCGGTGCACGTCAATTTCCACATGTTTAGATACACTGATATGGTTTCTTCAGTTGATGTTGAACTTTGAACAAAACATTACAGGATTCTTGGGAAAATTTTGTGGGATATGACATTGAAGGGAAGTGCAAGGGAAGTCCAAACCTGTTGGGAATTTTAAGTGAAGACCGCTTTGAAGATGTACCTAATTGATGAACTGCAACAGGCACCTGTTGAAATCCATAATGTTTCAACAAAGAATTGTAAGTAAGAAGCCTCTGGCTAGGGTAGGAGAGGCCTCAATGCGTCATTCCCTTGACAAAAAAATCAAGCCTGTCTATATTTTTTGATATGAATATACTCTTTGCGTGACATGATCAAAAGGATTTTACTCTGAAATATACTAGTATAGTCCATACTTTGTCAAAATGAGCAGTCAGATAATTGTGTTAGTTTGTTACAGTCGACTATAATATTTGTGATAAATAATTCAGTATGCTCAGATATTTTGAAGATACACACACAATGGCATATATATTTACCGATTGTACTTTTTTGTACGTGTCTTGAAGGGAATCAATATTTACATTATGTGAATAAAATGTACTAAACTAATTAATAATCCTTTCGATGAATTTACTTGATTGAATCAGGCTGAAAAAATTCATTCAACGTTTGAAATGTCACTTGTTCTACATCATTTTTTGCTTGTGCTGGACAAAAAGGAATTTTCTCATCCTGTGAGTCTACATGCAACAACGCCAAAAAATCCATGTTTTCCTTTTTAATGCCAAAACAAGTCTGAATGGCAGTTTTTTTAATGGAAGATAATTATTTTTAAAGTCAACTGAAGCACTCTCATTTTCTTCATATGTATGGGTAAAAGTCAAAATCTTTAAAATTAGGGGCAAATGTTACAAAGCATTCCACTAAATTTATCTGTTTTTCTTTGGTCAATAGATTTATCTAAGGATGATGTGGGGTTTTTGTGGCAGGTAGATATGGAAACCAGATTTTTTTTTAACTAGGCGAACCAGAATTTTTCCCCTACCTCAGCTCTTTGAATAGATTCCCTATAAATTTCTTTTTTTTTTTTTTTTTTTTTTTTTTTGTTGCTGTTGTTGTTGTTTTTGTCTGAACTTGTTCAACACGATTTGGTAAAGGTGTTTACATTGGCCGCCTGTCAAGATTCTGCAAGTAGGTACAAAAGATTTTTGTTGTGAACACAAATTCAGGCCAAAGTTGTTTGTCATAGCAAGGAGTGTACTGTACACTTCTTGGTTATAGGTAATTTGACAACAGTGACACCCCCCCCCTCACTAGTGTGACAGGCAAGATCTGGCATATGTGCATAATGAACTTCTAAGGTGATTAATTGTTTTCAATAGCAAATGGGAAACTGCTTTTTGACTTTTCCAAACAGTGTACAAGTATTGCTGTATTATCCCTTCAATCTAAATATTACAGCAAAATACTCTCCTTGATTAAAGGATATTTACTTGGGTCACACTGGGTCTTTAGTACAGTGCAGTAATACTTGTGATTCAGAGTTTATCTGCTACCAATGCTATGTTCAAATTTCAGCACCTGTGAGCTAATTGCACTAAAACGTGGCTCATACAGACTTGAAAAGGTTGAATTCAATTACTGAAAAGCCTTTTCAAGGGACCTGATTTTGATTTTCCAAGACCAACAAGAACAACGAGTGAAAGAAATGTACCAAGTCATAAGCAGCTATTAAGCACACAGAATATGTTAAAAAATTCCTGCAGTAAATTTCAAGTTTCATTATTCATGTGGCTTCAGATACAGCAAGCAGGACTTTGTTAAAATCATTGTGAACGCAAGTAAAAGTTTTGCTAGAGATACGGACTTTATACACTGTATAAACATGATCAAACAAAAAGTTCAGCACTTTTCCCACAGAACTGTAATTTTCAATTAATCCCATGCCATATAGATTGTCTAACAAAATGCAAGTACTTCCAATGATTTGAAAGACCTGCATGAACCCTGTGAAAAGTCCCAAGCACTCTCCACATTTCCAGCACTTTCTAATGTAACAAGTTCTACATATGAACAGATTCAGTATTTGCATGGCCAACACTGTGCATCCTTTTTTTGGTACCAAATCCAAGGTATTGTCATCAGTACCGTGCAACAGTTGTCTCATTTCACATCAAACAGACCAGACTAGTTCTTTAAAATTACCACACTGTTTCAAAACTACTTTGAGCTACTAAAAATATCAAATTTACCTAAAAAAATGGTATTAATTCTGTAGAGGATGATTCAATTTTTTCATATTCTGTACAGTTCAAGAACTTATTTCACAAAGTCACAAGTTCCATAAATCATCAAATTTCTAGCAGTGTATGCCTAGCCAACATTGTGCACCATTTTGTACAAACTTAAAAGTATTGAGACTAGTTCAATCATTAGCTCATTTAACATTAAACAGATTTGACTTGTTCTTTAATATTATCATACAGTTTCACAACTACTTTGAGTTACTGAAAATATCAAATTAATCTTTTAAAAAAATTGTAAATTCTAAAAAACTGACTTGAGCTTTTTGAAAATCATCTGATTTCTAGCATTATTTGCCTGGCCAAAATTTTGCACATCAGTCTGTTCAACCATTGCCTTAACTCACATTAAACAAATTAGGTCTTTAAAATACCAATGTAGATGTGCGTTCCTTGACAGATCATAGCTAGTCTTACATAACTGAATCTGCTGTACATACACTGCCTAAGTTGCTGAATACCTTTTAATATATTAATCTCGAAGTAAATTCAGGGAATCCTCCAATTCCTGACTGCTCTGTATATGTATACAAGATTTAAATTCTTCTTCCACACTATGTATATATGTATATATGGACGCACCGTGGGTTTGCCCCGGACCACTGGTGCCCCCGATGTAAAGGGGTAGTTTTTCCGCAATAAATTATTATTATTATTATGAAGCTTATGCCACCACTTAAACTGGTATCGTCTATAGTGCTATGTCACATTGCAGTGGGGTGCATGAATGATTGGCTAGCTTTATAGGGACATTCAGGTGTAAAAAGACTGAAGTATTCCACTATTTACGTTAAAACCGAATTTAAAGGAATAATAAAGTACATAGTCCTTTACTGTACATTGTACTGTCCTGTGCGTCTAGTATATACATGTGAGTCTCCAGGCTTGGAGAACCTCCCGATAAATCCACGTTTGGAAAACCTCTCGATAAATCATGTATCATGTACATTTGGGTGATCCAATAAAAATAAATATGTTTAAACTAAAATTATTATGTGGAAATCTGGCACATCACACAACCACAGACTTGCCCACTTCATAGGGGGCATTGTCAAATACACTGAGCGATTGGAGTAAAAAAAAAAAGGTTGAAAAATTTGACAATCAGGAGGAACTAACCATTATATTACTAATAAATGACTGCAAAGCGACTCTGCTGTTTGCTTTTAGCTGGTTGAGCGGTCATATACAATCTGCATGTTGCGATACCACACTCCAGCACTAACCCACCCTCCTCCCGTCATGACGTTTTAGTTTTGTGTCTTGATCAGTTTATTGCAGTGCATGGGTGAGCCAGCTTTTTGCCAGTGAGCTAGTTGTTTCCACAAATTAAAAATATATACTATAGGAATGGCAATACGCCCACAAAGCATGGTAAAGTGCATGATATTCTTTACAATGGAGGCGTTCATCTGCAGAGGAACCAATGAAATAGGCTTGGGGAATTGTGCCCCCAGCAACAAAGAACACAGAAGTCAAGCCCACGAAGAACACACTCCCTTGCACTTTCCCATCCCTTTCTCAGTTTTGAGGGAATTGGCTACTTGCATGTCGCACTATCAAAATCATGTGAGCAAATACAGTTTGCCTTGGCAGGCTAGAACGTTTACCCATGGGCCCAAACTGTAACATTCTCACCTTTATGATCCATTCTGTCTCTCTTTTTAAAAACAGTACCCAAGAACTGTCACATCTGCTTGAAAGTTTGCAATACGAAGAAGCCATGATATTTCCTGGGCCTGCAAGATTTACTTCTCGTGATCACCTGCTGGCTCAAATTGGGTGGGACCCACTTCAGACTCAGAGAAAATTCTGTAATTCTGTAATTGTTACTCTAAACAAAATGCTAAACAAACTTCCTCCTCAGTACCTATATGACCTAATACCAAATTATGTGCTTGTACAAACATGTTGTTCTTTAAGAAGCCATGCCAAACTGAAATAAATTAAATGTCGTACTGACATGTACTTGTCTTTTCCTTTCAAGCATCAGGTTATGGAATGACCTACAACCTGCCGTAAGAGATAAACCTTATCTTTCTAATTTTAAATTGAAATTAAAAGAGCTTTTATTCTACCAACATGAAATTGCCTTTACTTTTCACATGGAGAAAGTTTTGCTTATATTGTTCAAACCCAAGTCTGCTTGGGTTAGTCAAAATTTAACTCAAATCTCTTTGACACAAATATCATCCAATCTGCAGCTTGCTGCTGCAGCCACCCAGTTGAAGATACTTTTCCCTTCCTTTACAGTGCTTATGGCACTATCTTTAAAGGTGTAAACTTCTAAATCCTGCTGTAATTGTGCTTGCTCCAGGTATTTGTTACGTAACCTTATGCCTCGATCACCATTTGCACTGACCTCTGTGTCTTGGTCAAACTCCCATGAAATCGATTTGAGTTTTTGACTCACTTGCTTCTGAAAACCTGATGTCCCCGTGGCGCTATCGTTTGGTTCTTGTGGAACTGATAGTGACTCCCAGTGCATATGCTCCCCATATCATCCGTCCTCTTTGGGTGCCATTACTGACTTGCCTTTTCGAGTTGAAACTCTGTGAACTTTTGTTCACAGTCACTACTATAGTGCTTTATGCATGCCTTAATGCATGGAAAATCTTGTCTCAGTGGTAATAGGATCTTCAGACTTACAGAGCTGATTTCTGTGTTTGGATGTCTCTGAAATAGTTGGGACCATAGCTGGTCAGTTGGCATGAAACCTACATTTTGAAGATGGCGTCTTGGCAAACAGATGGCAGAAAGACATACAGCAGTGCACACTAGGCTATTGCTTCCTTTGGGAGTGAGGCCTTGGGTGTTGATCCAGGGACACACTCTGCCTGCATCCTTGTCCTTGTTCAACCGCTGGAAGAATTTGATGTACAGAAACACTACATGGCTGCTTGGGATGACCATTCACACTGCTGTGGTTGTTGCAGACAGTTAGGCAAGGTTTGCTCTCATGAACGAACATGTAAATACTGTCAGGATTCGTTAGTGGACAAATGGCTGCTCTTTGAGTAAGCATATAGGAAGTCAGATAATGTGAGGTGTAGATGGCAGGTCATAGCTTGCAAACGCTGAGCTCAAATGATGAACTCTGTTAAGTCTTCACCACAGAGCCTCATGAGAAACAGCATGGACTTACTTGGGTTCATCGACAGTTTCATGTGGCTGATGGGAAAGAGCGTACACCAACTTTGTTTGTCTGGAGTCCCAGTTGATGCATGTCTCAATACTTGAAACTCCAGAGGACAGTAAGGTGAAGAGACATGGGAGTCGAAAGTCGGGAAGCAAGAGATCACTTCATGCAGATATTGAGTGACAGGCTTCAGCCCAAAAGGCACCCACTTCTGCTCTTGGTACTAGCCCAAAGGTCACCTTCGTTTTGGAGTCTATGTAACAGAGCATTAAATGCATGCTGAGATGCTCCTTGCATTGCTAGCCCACTCTCAGTAGGCTGTTTCTTCTTCGGACTGTGCCATAGAAGTCAGCCAAATATAGTTTTCAGCTGTAGAGATCCTCGGAGAAACCAGCTGCTTTCATGCAAAAAGGTGCATTCTGAGTGGAAACGAGTTCCCATTTGGGGATTCCAGAGCCTTGGCTAGTTCGAATGCTTGGATTGTATCTCAAGAAATACTAAAAGCCAGGACCTCAGGCAGTCCTAGCGCTGAGTCTGAGCACTCAGATCATAAGTTCCAAGTGCCAAGCAAACCACCAGTGCCTAAGCATACTTCCCAAGCTCTTGGATTGAAGAGCTCTGATCACAAGCATTGGGAAAGGGAAGTAGAGGGGAGACACCCAGAGCTGTAGGGGCATCTTTGCCATCAGTGGGTCTTTGACCCTGGCAGTGTAAGCACCCGCTGTGGTCCCAGTGGAACCTTTTATTCCCCCAACAGCAGTAATGGCTGTCCCTTCTGCACCTCAGGTAGCTTTGCCCTATAGCAAGCAGTTTGTGATCCTGCTTGTTCCTGCATTTGTGCTGGGTACACTGCCACACTCTTTTTAGCAGCTAACAGAGCTCTGCAAGGATCAGTGGCTGCATGAAAAGACTCTATCTTCTTTTGCATTGGCCACCACTGCTGTTGCAGAGGCTTGGCAGACTCTGTCAGAAGAGCAGCTTGCTGCTTTCCCTTTTAGCCAGCTCTCACTCAGACCTGACACTCAGGAGTTCTCTGAACTCCCTCTAGACCCCTCCTGCCTGCAGACTTCTGAGTTGGTGGCAGCCGTAGTCCCTGATCGTGGCCTCCCAGAGACTCAGCCAGATCCCTCCAGTCGGGAGAATCCTTTGTCAGCCAAGATCTTGGTGCATGTGTCCTTCTTGCCTCCCTTGTCTAGCTCAGTGTTGGCCAATCAGGTCGAGGTGGCGTGTGGTTACAACTATTTCTGTGGAGGCTCTGGCTATCCCTTAACCATAGTGACAGATCTCCTCCTGTGACAGGGGGCCAGCATAAATCCTTGTTTTCAACTAGGTCATCCTGCTGGCCTCTCTGACTTATAACTGATGTATTATTACAAAATCAGTCCTTACATAGGCTTATCAGGCCAACCAAAGCCCTGGAGTAATGGCATGACAATGAATAGGTACTTTATGGTAGGACCAGAAGGAGAATTAAAAATTATGAACCTATATAGTGACAATTAAACTATTGACAATACATGTTTATGACAATATATGTGTCATTTACAAAAATGTCACAGAGTTAATTGTCCTATTTTACAAAACTTTGTCTACTGAACTAATCTATCTCATGTCAAATGAGTCTTGGTGCTTGGCCAAACCAAACGTAATGTATTAGATACTGCGGGAAGGTATTCCTGCTACTTCATTTACAAAACCTGTGTAATGCTGGTGTGTTATCTGCCCATATCGCTTGGGGCAGAGATGTGGAGTTGATGGAGAACGTGTGTCTGTGACAATGCCCACATGGAACAGTGTAGTGTCTACAAAAGTTTGAGAGTTTGGTTGCTGGATAAAGTCCCTGGATAAAGATGTGGTAAAGAATCTTTCGTAGTAGGAAGCAATATCTGGCTTAGTCAAATCAGCAGCTGGGAAAAAACTGGCCAGGCCAGTGCCTTGGAATAAGATAATACTATACCTCTGGTCTGTTGCTGGTCCTTTGTTGAAAGTAGCACATTTTGGCCTAAATCCAGAATTCCATAGGGGTCCATTTCTCTATGCAGCTGGAGAATTAGGTGACCTTGTGTAGAGTGCAGGAAGAGCACTGCCATGCCGGGGCTTGTCTCTTGAGGACATGTGGCAATGCATGCCAATATATTTTTTGCCCTTTGTAGCTGAGGTCTATGACCAGCTCACAGCCAAGACTGGTGGCACATGCGTTCCCGTGGATCCTCCCACATCTGTCTGCTTGAGACAAGAATGACTCCTCCCTAAATTGGATGTCATGGTGTAGTTGTATTCTGCACCTGAACAGATCTTCCTGCCGTTTCCACTGCTGGTGGATTTAGACTGGGAGCAGTTCAATGCTCAGCAGCTGAGAACCATGATGGCATCTGCAGAAACCTTCAGGTGGTTGACGAAGGAAGCCAGGGGATTTGTCTTCATGGTCGGATGTTCTGATGTGTAGTATGCCACTTTGGGAGGAAGATTGAGTCAACAGCTTTCTTTCGCATGCCCTGTGCGCATTGCACCCAGAACACGCCAAGGAAAGCTGTTGACCATGAGCATATAATTGGGAAGGATCTCTTATACAAGATAATCCAAAATTTGGAAAAATAGCCAGAAAATGAACAGACGACATTTGGATTTTAGCAGGAAAACATTGATTGGGGTGGAATGAGTTAATAAATTGAGTCTCTCACAAAGATCACATTATTTCTAACATATTCAGTAGGAGGCACTGGTTTTCTTTGTTTTGTGATGCCGGTTTTGTTTGCGATGGTACTCTTTCAGTCCATCATGCAGATACCAAGTGCCTCCTACTCGAAAGTTGATGGTAAAATGTCCACCATTTCCATACTTGATACACTGAAGTGTGTAGCTGTGTCCCAAGATCTGCAGCTTATTGGTATTAGTTTATACTATGTGGCAGTTTCAAGTACATGTAAATCATCTTCATGATCTGTAATAGAGAGGTATTGCCTGCTGTTCATGGTCCCCGTGTACGCCTAGCACATCACAAGTTTTGGCTCATCACGTGGTTATTATGCGCGCAGGTGTCTGTGGTTTAAACATATTTTGAAAATAAAATATCTTTACACCACAGACACCTGCACGCCAAATAACTACATGATGACCTAAAACTTATGATGTGATAGGTGTACACGGCAACCATGAACGGCAAATATATGTGTGTTTACATAATCATTTATTTTGAATGATTGTGCCTAAAAGGTATTCTAATTTCGATGAGGGAATCAAAATACTAGTATGTGTGATATTCTTGTCATTATTTCAATTTATTATATTTGTGCAATATAGGTGAGACAGGTTTAAATCTCCAGAGATTAATGGGTATGGGCGTGTATTTCAGTGATACCCACTTTTGAATAATTTGTTTCATATCTTATTTTATTTTATATTTTATTTCTCAGATTAAGCTATTTTTAAGGCACCGTTACTTAGCTCTTCGAGAGCCAATCACAGCATAAGTTGTGCTGATGAACCTGAATCACTATCATCATTCCAGATTCAAATTCCCCATCCACAGACCTTTCATTCAAGTACCAGCATGCCTATTTTCTCAGAGAGACAAACAGTCCAGGTCAATACTTTCCTCGGCGTGTTTGGGCGCATTGCACTTTAAGCCCAAAGGGCGCCGAGGAAAGCTGTTGACTCAGTCAACGTCCAAATGTGGCACTGAAAGGGGTATTTGCAGTTATTTATGTCTTGGCCACCCATGGGTGCTCTAGAGCCCAAGAATTGAACAGGTTTTTGTTACTATTATTGACGGAAGTTTTCGGTCCCAAATTTATAGGAATCACAAGATTATCGAGCCAAATTCATATTCAATATTGTATTTTCCTACCATTCTCGTAAATGCTTGCAACCAATTGACCATTTTGATTTGTTCAAGCACCTGGATGTATCAAACAGAAGGCTTGATAATAGCAACCTGATCTAAGTCATTCATATACAATTTTGATTTTTATTCATACTATGCATATGTGCATTACGTGAAGACTAATTTCTGCAAGTTACTGCAATAAAATGCTAAAAACTTATCTACCAAATCTCTTATATTTTGTTGAGTTGATTGAGTGCATGATATAGTCACCTTTGGCAGAGTCTACTCTAACAGAATAGGGGCACTTGTTGTGAAGTGTGAATTAAACCCCTACTCATAGGAACTTTGTTTTCCTTTTTGAGAAGCTTTCAACTGGCATCCACCATGTTTTTTTCAGCTCTGAAGATCGTATGACCTGTCACCCCTATGGGGAGGCATGTCACATGATAAAAGACTATTGTAGACTGATGGAAGTCGATTGAAGTCTACGGGCACTTGGTTTGAAAGTATTGTACATACATTCCCCATGCAATAGTATCCAATAGAAGAAAATTCAAGATCAATAATTTTATCAACGTGTCTTTCCATAACCAGGATAGTACTATTAAAATGCTAAAATTACCATCATTGCCTTCAATTAATTAAGAACTATTTAACAATTAATGCTTCACATTTCTTTTGCTGGGGACAGGGTATTGATACCTGAGCGGCCGTGTGAAATTAAAACTTTAACTGCATTGTGAAAATCCTTCTCTTGTATTAATATTTAGATATTTTATGATATTTACTCTAAGTCTCAAATGGGCGGAGTGATGACTGCAGGACTCTCCTTAATGATTTGATATTCTGCTTTTAAATGGATAGAATTGACATATCCATACTGGGTTACAGAATAATCTGCACAATGTAAATAGCCTGTAAAGCAATGGGACAAGATCACTCTTCTACGTCATTCAAATTGACATTTCGCAGCAAATGGTGGGCTCCTAAGTTCTCAAGGCAAGCTATTGACCCACTAATACACGGAATTTTATGGGAAAATAAACAGTTTTTTTTTTCTTGGTTGGCCAAAACGAGAATAGGAACGTGGATGTATCAAATATTTCGAGAATCATACATGTACGTATGGTATGTAAAAAATCTAAATGCCACTATTGATACTATCTTTTATTAAAACAGTATTTTTTTTTAGAGAGGAATGACGTACTTTATTTTTTTCAGGTGATACTTCGAAGGACATTATTTTTTTCAGCAATGTTGAGACGTACATATTTTTTTTAAATAAAATGCATAGCCCCCCCCCCCCTTAAGTATCAAATGGTCGGTCCCTAACCGGTTAAAAAGTGCTTTTTGGTAAGACTATAGGAAAGGAACTTTTGCGGTGCAACGTGAGATCAAAGAGGTAGGACATAGGCTGACACAAAGCATGGCAGTGTATTGCTGCCTGTTTTATTTTTTGAATCATGGTGAATGCTAGATACTGCCATATCCACTGCAAGTTCGGTCCATGAGGCTTACCATAAAAGGTGGGGATATTTTGCACCAATAATATCCCCTTAAATTCCAAAATATGTTTTAATTAAATAAAAAAAAAATATAATTGAATGTGAATTTTACACAGAAGTAAATGTATCCATTTTATCTATGTGTTGTTTATCTGTCTCTCTATTTATTTATTCAGCAAAAATCTTATTGGTAGACAATGGTAAATACTGACCAAATGAAATTCAGATATTGTAGCTTTTTTTTTGATATCCTCATTATTCTCATTGATAGCATCATCACAATACTTTTAATTAATTTTTTTAGTGCCCATATTCAATTTGTCAGCATTTTTTAGCATGCACACACATCAAATAACTAAAATTTTTGAAATGATTGATTAAACAATTAATAAATACAAACATAAGATGTGATTTACTTAAATTAATTGTTTTGGTAGTTTCTCATTTTGGAACATCGTTTTAATTATCATTACTATCATCATAACATAAACATCAGCGTCATTATATTCACCATCACAGTCATAATCTTCATGTGGCAATTAATAAGAATTAGAATTGTCGAGGTTTGTCTATTTCAGCATTTAGTTCCAAATTTTACAGCAAAATTAAACCATCTTAAGCCAAAGGTATCAAAGGCGCTTTTCACACTCTATCAAAGAGAGGCAAGTAACATTGGGTTAGGGTGCAAATGTCAAATGTGTAGACGAAGCTCTCCACATCAAGTTATTGACAACAAATTTATCTTCAATGATAGATATATTTTCCATCTATGGTTCTGTAATTACACAGAGGCAACGATGAAGCCACTGGAAAGACATACTAGGGTGGGACAATGTATATACACGATGAAAGACATTTCTGGAAGGATCATACTGACACAATATTGTGGAAAGACGAAAGTATACATATACATATACGTACACCTCTTTGTTGTCAATATGGCATTGGAATGAAAGACACCCATTGGTTCACGCCTCCAGCAACAACTATCAAATGGTCCATCTTCATTGGAGGTGTACATAGTTTGCCACCGGGACGATATGCAACCGAATACATGTTTCCTGTTTCAGGTCAAGGGCTAAGGTCAAACTGCAGGTACGACGTTACACACCACAAAGTACCCCATATACCGTGAGCAAGACTAGACGTCTGTAATTAACAGGCAGGATGGGGCTAAGTATTGTCCACTGATGAATATCACGTCTCCCTGAACAGGAAACATGGGCAAATTCGGGAGTAAAGGATACCAAGCGAGAGACATAGCACATGCTGCGTACAGCCCACAAATGGAAGCTGCAGTATAAATAATGGCTTGCCACTTCATATCTTTGTAAACAGGCTTAAAACTGTCCAGTTGCTGGCTAAAGAGAATCGAAATTTTGTCACTCAGTTCGATTAATTTTAAAGTTAGTTTTATGATTAATAAAGTGACACTCGTTAAAAAGTGTCAAATAAATTGGTCCTTAATGGACAAAATCAAAATTTCCAACTTTTCTTCATATTAGTCACTTTGACGTTTTGTTTTATTGCTTTATCTTTGAAGTGCAAAGCAAAAGTAAATAATTTCACTAATTTCCATTAAAAATGTATATATCTCTGCATGTACATGATGTAGCCAATGTCTGTTCTCATGGGCTATATTAATTATGTCAGATTATGTATACCTTATTTGTATTCAATGATTCAATGGATGCAAGTGCACAGACCTCTGTTACAGATGTGATATATATATATATATATATATATATATATATATATATATGATACAAGCTATATAGCTTCAACTCAATAAGTGCATATGTGAAACATAATTGTTTGCCTCTAAGTTCTGTTTAAATGCAAGGTTGATTTGATTGCAATTCAATTGACAGGCATGGGTGAATGAAATTAAAGCTAACTGATGTGTAAATGTATATTAGTTAATAAACTGATCACATGAGTGAATAAAGCTAAACTGAAGTGTTGTGTTACATGGATGAGCGGTTTCGATTCCTTTCTATTCACCTGGATTCATATTTTACATAATTTATAAAGCAGCCGGCAGTAAAGAGCGCCAGCCAGGGGAGGATACCGGCGGTGGGCGACAGACAGGGGCATACAGCTGCAAAGGCTCTCTGCCGGCTGAGTTCCAGAAGTCTGAATTGGAATTCAGCGGCATACAGCGGCGGCTGGTGGGTCTGCCCCAGACCGCCGCTGGCTGCGCTCTCTGCCGCTCAAATGCTACATACGCCGCCGAAAGAAATAGTGTCTTCTATGTTTGAGGGTAATTTTTTTTTTTTCATTTTCCAGACTAAAATTCAAAAGCAGCAACTCACCGTAAAAACCAAGTCGATATTGAAAGTGGGTCTATGGCACATATTTTACAATGGATACCCAATTAAACATTAAACATTGAATAAACAGAATCTTACATGGCTGGAGAGTGAGTTACTATTTTCCTGTCACTCGGGATCGTCGTTGGTGGGGAAATAGTAACTCAGTCTCACCCATGTAAGATTCTCTACATATTTGGAGACGTATGCACTTAAAGGAACAGCCATATACAACCCTTTTAAGTAATTGTTTTATAAGCCCAGTAGACCTGAAAATGTCTGTCAGGCCCCTAGAACCTTGATGTATAACAAATTTAACAAGTTGTCTAGTGTTACTTTTTTGTGATTAATATGCCAGGCATATTTTACATGCTCTGTTTGTTTCAACTTGACAGGGAAAGGCAGTGCTTTGAATAATCTCCACTTGTCACCAAGATATGCAGATTAGTTAGACATTGTCCCAAGTAACCCAAGCCTAAAGTTTCAATGGGAAACTATAGAGCCACCCAGTCTTGGGACTGCCAGAGACCACAATGGAAATAAGTCGTAACGACTTTTTTGTGTATATATCCCAGATATTCATCATTTCATGAAAGCTTGGATGATTCACATGTTTTTTGTTTTACTCTAAGCTCCTTTTCTAAGATATTTTACTTTTTTCTTTACTCTGTGTATTTATATTTCATGATGATTATCTGAATAAAATAAAATCAAATAGAGTATAATTTCTTCTAGTACTCATAACTTATATAATTGTGGGCAGATTTACATTAAACTTGCTAGGGGTATCCCTTTGGTCGGTTTCTACCGATTTTGTGGAATTTATGCTTCTGTGATCGTTGGATAATTTTTTAGTTTTGGAAAATGTTAACAAAATCTCCAAGATCTCTTGGCACAGTTCTGAAAACCCCTAGACCTTAATTTCTTTAACAGATGGCCCAGTGTTTTTTTCTCTTGGAATGAATTTTAGTGTGCTTTTGCCATTTTACATTTCTTCCATACCACATGCTGGCTACTCTTCAAAGTTGCTGGGAATGTACTTTGACTTGACCATGACAACGTTTGTTTAATACATGGTGCACAAAACAGTTCAGGATTTTAGCACGTGGTACATTTTTACAGCGTTTTGCACAGAAAATACGACCTTTTTTATACACGTTCTTCACGATTTCTTATTTGAGATGCTATAAACTATATATTTTCTAAAAATATACATTAGTGTTAAGCTATTGAAAAAAATTAAATATCTGTACGTAAATTGCTTTTTAATTGCTTCATTAAAAAACTTAAATTTTACTTGTTTTGCGAGAATAGAAAAGGAAAATAGCACAAAACACCAAAGAGGGGGCAATATTATTTTCTTATGGAAAATAGAATGGCACACTTCCGCAGCAAAAACGTAATTTAAATTTGGATGAGGGCGTTAGTTTCAGAATGTAAAGGATTTTTATACTGAGGTAAAGATGTTAAAATATTAAAAAAATTAAACAGCAACAAAATTAGAAATAAATTTTTTGGCTCAAAGTTTAAAATGATGGTTTCGAAGAGCGTTGTTTTATTTCTTTTGACGCCATGAACTGAATCTGATTTATTATTTTTTCAAAAAGTCATTTAAATTTTACGCAAAATTCAAGAATTTAAATTTCAATTCAATGACATCATAGCGATACTAAAATTTTAGATTTAGTTCCAGGATAGGTTCATGTTATTATTTCTCTCAGAATATATATACGTTTGTGGCCAGAATAAGTGAGCCCCTTATTAATTCCAGGGCGGGCTGTTAGGTGATGTCATAGTACAATGGTCATGTAATAATTAGATTTCATTTATCTCTATTTTTGGGCCGGCCATGCCGGCCAGGGTGGCATTGCCGTTCAGAATGTTCTGACAAAAACAATGATCGGCATCGAAAACTTATAGCAACGGCTGTTTGTTTGTTCGTTTATAAACTAACAGTTATACGCTGTCTAGTCATGCCTAGTTTATCACAGACGCATGGGTACGGATTGAGCGACTGGCAAAAGTATTTAGAGTATTATACAACATAAATGTTATGTAGTTAGTATGCATGAGTAGTTATATCATATATATGATAAAATAACATTGTGATATTTTGTTTGTTGAATATGGGAAGATATATACAAGGAAAGAAATCTGAGATATAAATATTTTGCTGTGTGTTGTTCTGCAGATAAGAACCGGCTTTTCCTTAACAACAATAAACACATTCAATGAATATGGCAGTAATAGGGAATCCCCTTCGCGCTTTTTGTACATATCGACATTGTAATGTAATTGTGCCAACTGTAAATTCTTTCAGAGGACCGACGGTAATGATGTTACATCCGTAACAGCAGAGCGTGCCTGTAATTTAACCAAGATGCCCATCTGGGCTCCTTGGTTTAAGCTATCGTTTTTCTTGGTAAGACAGAGCTGGCATATTGCAAGAACCTGGACCACTCTGCCCTCTGATGCCCTGGTGAATAATTGTCATTTGCTGACCGTCGTTCATCATCAAGGCGTCTGAAACCAAACCAGAATGCACACACGTTAAGCACTTATCACTTCCCAAGCCGAAACTGGCAGTACTGTACATAAGGTACACTGTTTGACACATCACGATGATGCAAGTCACGTCGCGGTATTCATGTAAAGGTATTTAAGCCAGCGGAGGCATACTTGAAACTGCTCTGAACATTTCATAATTTCAAACTATTTTTCCAGTATGCCAAGTGGTGTTATATAAAAATGTCAATTAAATGAGAAAACAGAGAACAGAATTTGTCAGGACTTTAAGTGAGGGCTTATAGAGTCCTTCTTAGTTTGTGTGTAACCACACAGTCACCAACCTTGATACTTAGTTAACATTTACACAACAGCTACCTTTATACTGCAAACGTCAAGTATGGTATTTTGTTAAACATATCAAAGCTTGCAGTACTAATGACTGAGAAAGCATTTCTCTGTAGACATGCTAATATGTGAAGCAGCCGTGCTAAAAAGAAATCAACCAATCCTGGTGAAGTCCAAGTGTATCAAATGGTACAGGCCTAACTGAGCGGTGGATATTTCAGTCTTTTTTTCTTTCATGTCATTCAAAGAGTTTTGAAAAAAAGAATACGATGTATACATACACAAACATGGAAGTGACGAAATTGTAACGCACTAATATTTCTCTTAGTTCGTGCCACACACAAGCACGCTCTATTAGTTGCATCATTAACATTCGTTGTCAAAAACCGTTGAGAGGTAGTCACAAACGATATAGAATGCACCGGTTTTTCAGATTCTTCATTTCCTGATTATGATCTTACTTAATACCTAACTGGACATCTAGTGTATATTGTTTTATCATAATTGTTATGGTTTCTTGACGTAGGCCACGGACTGTGCTTTACAGACTGGCATAATATCTTTAAACTCATGCAATGCTCAGTGAATCATTTTGCTGGGTGTTATCATATCGTATTATAAGTTCATAAGTGACTTACATGGCTGTGTGGTATGAGCCACAAGCTGTGGGTAACAGACTGCAACACCTTGTGAGCTTTCTGTTACATTTGCATGTATTCCCGGCTGGGTTCTGCTTTGACACTGGTGTTGCGGCCCCTATCGGATATATTCGTATGGATTCATGCATTTTAATGCAACGATATAAACTATTTCAAGATGTCCCTCAATGTTTTAAATCTATGCGTATAACCGATCAGATCACATTAGTTTTGTCACTTCTCATGAAAAGGTAAAACGGTTTTTCAGACCTTCAAAAATTTTGTGCATTAGTTGCATATTCAGCTGAATACACACACTAGTTGATGCTTACCTCTCCTATTAGTCCTATTTACGTTGATAAAAAGTATTGAACATGTACACAAGCACGTCAGATGTAAAATGTACATTAATGCCAGCAGATCTTTTGTGATTCTTGTTCTGGTTCGTTTCGTATTACAAAACTCCACATTTGATTAAGTTAAAAATGGAGAGTTGACCGTTGGGCAACCAGTAAATCACTTTAGTTTGTCAAAACAGATGTTAAGTTGTCTGGGGCAGCTGGACACCTCTTAAATGCGACCCCTGAGTAGTCCGAAATACTTAAACTGCCCCAGAGTCAATATGGCACGTTGGTTTCAGCCCAGTTTTAATTATTTCCGCTTCTGGGGTGATGAAATTGCGTTTAATACACGACCTCCTTAAGATTACTTTTGTGAGAAATAATGTTATCAGCTACGTTTTGTTCAATATGGCAAAGCACTCGTCAGTTTCTAAACAATAGTTCACTTTCAAAAAAAATAATAATACTCAATCAGAATAGCAAAACACTAATTTATTCAAGACATTTATCGACAAAAATACTGGCGTTTTATTGTTCGATTCATTGAATTCTGCATGTTTGGCCATTTAATGTGGAATTTCACATATGCTGGGCTTCATAGATGCATATACTGCAGGAACTGGATATGCTGGAATCTTCTTTTTGCCTTAGAGCAGTGCAAATAAAAGACCTTAAACACTGAAAAATGGGTCGTTTCCGATAGAAAATACATACAAAGGACGACAATGCAGTATACGTACGGAAAATAGAAAGGGAGAAGTACATGAATTTATCGAACGACGATGAAAATGCACTATCTTGCATTGTCCTACATCAGTGTATGAGCGTATCCATTCAATCCGCTACGCTATCGCCATCAAGGAAACCATTTCATGTACTTGTACATATTGTATTCGTTTCTGAATTTTTTTCACACAGTAGAGTGAACAAATCATTATCATTTCTTCTGTAACTATTGTCCAGAAATTTTGTGTACAAGTTACACACACACACACACATACACACACAAACACACACGCACACACACACATACATAGATACATACATACACATATATATATATATATATATATATATACATACATGTATATATATATATATATATATATATATATATATATATATATATATATATATATATATATATATATATATATATATATATTATTTTTTTCTACATAAATACTCTTTCTTTAATGGGCTTTTTGGAGAAAAGAGCATGATTGTGCAGGATACCTACCATGTTAACAGGGCCAACTGTGAGTGAACGGTTTTTGTCACAGACCGCCTTGCCGCACAGTACCGCGGAGGCAATGGCGGTCATGAGCTCCACACATGCAAGGCACAATAAGGTGATGTTGAGAGGTTTACTGATTTTCTGTATTGAAATTGTATTCAAATTTTAAGAAAAGCGTTCAAAAACACGAGGTGATAAAATCAATTATCAGGAAAAGGAACAATGAAATGGCCAGGATCTACATGAGAATGTACACATCTGTTGTAATAAACAATTTACTCTACATCTTACGACAGCATGAATTATTCCCGAAATGAACGTCTTAGATTTAATATACTCGTGATATCAGTTAAAACCTGCTAGTGTTCACTACTACTGGCGAGACAGAGAGTCCGTTCGTTTCAAAGTCTCTTGGCAGCCTAAATCAAGATTCATAATGCATGGATATTGATTTACATGTGGATATAAATATCCAAAAAATTTGAGTACAAAGACCGCACGCATCCATATGTTGTTTTGCATCCATGTCTTTTTATATGGACTCACAATAATACCCGCATGATTTCCTGCGTTGCATGTTTGGTGTGCTAGGTTTGTTGTTACACTGTGTCATTGCATCAAGCAAAAGCTTAATATCAATGGATGGCTGTTGACTGTGAAGAAAATACTGTTTCACAATTTTCAGGTCTGCATCGAATTTAAGATGAATGTGTACATACCGCATTGCCCCAGACTGGACGGCTACCGTCAATAGGTGTTGATGTTAGAATTACTTGCATTGAAGATTGAACAAAAATGGCACATGTGCATACTGCAGAAATGATCGACATCACCATTAAGCCAATAATCTGCAAGTCACAGGGTAACAAGTGTCCCAGCTGTCAGTAATCTTTTTATGACCCTTAAGCATATACAGGGCATGAAATGTACATACATACATACATACATACATACATACATACATACATACATACATACATACATACATACATACATACATACATACATACATACATACATACATAATCCTATAACTGCATATGGAATAGTTCTCGTTTGCTCTCCTTGACAACTTTGACAGAGGTGTCACTTGGTGGATTATATCCCTTAAATATCTAGACATGTTCTTAATGACAACTCTCTGCACATCGGTCCCTGTTATTTGTACACTCTTGCTAACCCATTGCCACAAGAGACTTTTTAGCTTGCTTGCTAACAATAGCAGACTCTGGTGTTTTTATTGCACTGAACTGTAAAGGATACAGATTGGTATACCTTCCTGTAAAGCATGAGAGAATAGCGCCGTTGGCAGGTTCATCACTAGACAGGTACCACTAAAAACAACACTAACACAAGGATTAGAAACTAGAAGTTTGGTACATTGACACTGCTATGGTCACTTGGTAAAAAAGGTATCTCAATTAACTCTTTCAGTGCCAATCACGTCTCAAGTCGATCCCCTAAATTCGAACCAGTCTGCATTATCATAAGGATAAGGATTTCAGACTCGTATTCCTCGTAAAAGATCTTTTTTTCAAGAACCAGAATGCTTTAGGTCCATAGAAAATATCCCAGGTCAACACCTTTATCGGTGCACATTGGGCACGTTGCTAACAAAACAATTTTCATAATATATTTTTTTTTTTCCCTGAAATAGCACGATTTTTTTAATTGGTAAAGATTTTCCTTCTACAACTTTTACCAATTTACATACGCCCTCTAAATTATCTCAACCAAAGATGACCTTGGCAATAAGTTTCAGTTGTGATTATTTCTTAGCAAGAATTGGAATTGTAAAACGTCCGTTAATTTATATGTGGCCTATGCATGCAAAAACAAACAAAAAAAAAACAACAACCAAAAAAAAAACAAAAACAAAAAAAACAAAGGAAAACAAAACAAACAAACAAACAAACAAACAAAAACAAACAAACAAAAACCAACGTTTTAACCGATAAACCCATTGTTTGCACCGATTTGCATTTATTTCTATATTTAAACTCTTCATACAAGTTCTATGTACTTGCATATGGCTCTCATAGATCAAAGTCATTTACCCATAGTAAATATACTTTTGCCGTAACATTTCGCTTTTTGTATGGATTTATATCAATTTGCTTCTCTGACAGAAAAGTTTTTACCAATTTGCATAGGAACTCCTCGGTGTCAAGATAAGAGTCAATTGGCCATAGGGAATTATAAGTTACAAATATTCTGCTATAAGCATGTCTCTTGCACGGGCTTACCTTTTCAGCCTTTATGATGTAAAGACAAGTTTCTCGTACAAATTCTATAGTGTAAATGTGCATGGTCATGGCATTTGGTAAACTAATATCAGGTTGATATGCAAATTCGTTCCAACACGAATCTACTACATAAATCAGTGGCAACATTTGGAGAACTAATTCTTCAGTTAGGAAAGTGACGCTGAGCACTACTGTCCAGAGACTATGAGTCACCACGGCCAGCAAGTTTATCCCTGATGCGACCACAATATTAACTTAAAGACTCGTATCGAAACTTTGTTCATATATTGCATATTTTGTGCAATATGTTCTTGCAAAATTGGCAAGTAAACCTTGGATTCCTAGATTTACATTTCAATGACCCCGAGGGCATTATTTCATTGTATCGATCCCCCATTGCTTTTTTCTTTGGCATAGTTGCAAGGCCACCGAATTATTTCTAATAAAAATGTATTTTGTTGAGCATGGTGGTAGTCAGTGCCGATCTCCATAGCACTAAGCTCTACAAAGCACGGGATTCAGCTTTCTATTTTTGTGTAACGCATGGACAATCCGATATTCCAGAAGTTCAATCTACACTATTTAATTTTCCCTGTAAAACCGAACAACTGTTCTTACTCTGCATACCATTCTGAAGTAATTGAGCCACAGGTCCGTATCATGTTCGCTAAAAGTGCCCCGCATGCAGGCCTGCAGTGAGAAGGGTGAAGCTTGCTGGTGATTTTTCCTTTAATTACACATGCCATGTCCTTGAGTTTAAATAAGGTCGGTAAATAACGCATTTAACTGAGACCACTTTGATTGAGGATATTATTTCCATAAGTGCCGACAATTGCGAGACCATCATATATTACCTTTTGATAGCAATATCCTTGAATGTGTTCAAAAGCTTAGTTAAAGACTCATGAGATAGAAAGTCAAGTAATTTTTTCGCACCAAGTCAACAAAAACATTTGCCTTATTGACAACGACGAAATCTGCCCTGGAAAGTGACCCTGTTGACTTGTGGTGATGGAACTACTCCCTGATCTCCCTGACAAAGAGATCTGCAAAGCACGTAATTAAGCTTCCTATATGTTTTCTCAAACCCAGGGGCAATTTTGTGTTAAAAAAATAGTTCCTTTTACAGTGTCCGCCACGTTTAAGTTGATGAAATTTTTCCTCACGGCAGGCGCAATATACTAATCTACAACATACAGCAACGGCATCCCCATAAATAGTGTTCATTATTAAGTAGGTTGTCTTTGCTGAATATTTAGCTTAGACAAGGAGCCGCCACTGAGAGGGACATGTACCGGTAAAGGCTCCGAAACATGTTCTGAGTAGTCACCCGCTGAAGACCATTTGATTCATTTGAACTATTACAGCTTCTGTCAAAATTCTACAGAAGAACGTGTGCAATATTGACAATAGTACTCCCATATGTATTTAGGTTAGACAGTGACAGGTTGGCTTATGGAGAATAAAGACTTCGGACTGCAGAATAGGGTAATGACTGCTAGGAACTGGTTCTGGACAAAACGACACATACATATTTTCTGCAAGCGCCTGGAACAGGGTCCGTTCCAAGTGTAAAATTGTACACAGATAATACTGGCATATATATATATATATATATATATGCATGTGTATATGTCACAAGCAGTCAAAAATGCAAATAGACCGTAAGAGTCTTGTGTCTTCACGAGAGCAGAACTGGCGTAAGCCTACATATTGGCCATTTGCCAGGAGCAAGGGTACTAAAGCAAGGCTTTTGACCCCCAGGTAAAATAAGGGCACACACCTCTGCATTTCCGAGCAGCGCCATAAGTGGCATTTACGCAAAACATTTTGAAATTGAGGATTTTTTTTCATTTTGAATTCAAACCAACAATGGATAAATGGATTTTGTTTTAACGCAAGTTTGAAATACCTCTTTGAATACCGCACAAGGTCTCGCCAAGTGGCAGTTGAATGCGCCTGCCAGCATACCAGTAGTGAAAGACATCCCGACCTAACAGACTGGAAAACCCATATTATATACCAAGCCGTGTTATCTATGACGTTAGAAGTCTTATTTGGCTTTTATTAAATTTCAGATCAGAAAGGGCAATGGACCAATAAATATGCTGAAGTGTAAATGGTGATAAGTTGATCTTTGCTTGGTGTTCGTCTGTGTATGTGTCTTGGTGTTTGTGGGATCATACACTGCCTCTCATAGTGTGTAACAGGGCGAGTAACACCTATAGGTACCGAGACATTTAAACCACTTGACAAGCAAGCAGAACTTGTTACCAGACAGGGCTGTTCACAAGACAAAGAAAATTCGAAACTTTTAAAAAATGTATATGTGCATATATATTATCACTTAAGATCACATATTTTGAACTGTTTGGTATAAATCCGTAGGCTTAGTCCTTATTTAGCACTGTATGGACAATTTGCTTCCCTGCACATGTATTCAACATATTACCCTTTAGCACCAGTAGCGATTTCTTAATACAGTTTGACCAAATCATGTTTTAAGACAATTGGAATGTTGGGAATTCATAATATTTACAGACAATGTGTTACGATGTTTTCGCTCAGCAAAGATAAATTTTTTACAAAAAAAGGCACTCACCAGACACTTCCTATTTTTTACAAAAAAAGGCACTCACCAGACACTTCCTCCTGGTAATTCCTGCTCCAATACCAATAGAACCAGTGACTATAAACTGCAACGAAAGAACCGGGTACATCTTCATTTGTGACATGAGACATTCTAATTCCTGTAAATTATTAACAAAATTTAAGAACTATGGACCAAGAAATGCATATTTCTGGACCATATACAAATATCTCCATGGTTCAGCGAGGAGGACAATAAGTAACTTCCTTGGTATTATAACAAGTCACACAAAAGGCCTTGGTATGATAAAAAGTCAGACAAAAAGCTGGAAAATAATTTTATGTTACTATGGAAGTACAGTGCCTTTTGTAATGCTGCAGATTCATAAATAACACGAAAACAACATAGGCCTGTTTTCTTCTTTTGCTGTCAACTCAGCTGACTGATATGCTAAAAACATCAAAACGTAGCAGGCCTACCATATGTCTTTTTGTCTTTGGCGCAAGTGATACATTTGGGTTTTGAGTGGTAAGCACTATGTGTTTTGGAAAAGACAAAAGTCTGTTATTAATACATATTTCAAATGTAGAGCGGACGGGCTTAAAACCACCAATTACCTTTAATGGGTGACTGCCTGTCTCAAGTTAGGAGTGAAAGTTATGTCTTCACATTGGCATTGGGAGATGTGTGTGCACGTTCCTGTAATTCTTAAATCTCTGTGTTTTAATGTATTTAACTTTTCTGCCATTGTTGGGTTAAAATTTATAAATGGTTAATGGTCTTCTTAACTCTATGCACTATTCTGTATTCTAATACGACCTCATTATACATAATCCCCGCACTGATGCTCTATCTGCAAACCTTTAATTAGCATATCAATGTATCTTAAAGCATGTGTTGTTCCACTGATAAAACGGAATTTTCGTAATAAATTTTTGCCCATTAGTGATCACAACAAGTATGGAAACATGAACGTTTATACACGCAAATAATATAAATTCATATATATATATATATTTCTTTTGCTCTTCCATAAAATTAAATTAACAATGGTGGTTCACCATTTTGCTACATATATACTAAGCCTAAGCAAAGCTTTGACAGACCAACTATCATTAAGATACAACAATTTTTGTGAATGGCCTAATGCAAGAAAATCTGATTGAAAGATGGGTCAAAATGTCGGAGACAAAGTCCAGGGCTCCAATGGACTGAAATTCGCCACTTAATTCATGTTAGGGACTCAAACATATAAAGCACTATCCATATTAGAGCCGAAAAGCATATTGAGAGTAGTTCTTACTTTTCTGTTGGACACATAACGTTCCATTGCTTCAGCCATTACTAACTAACACAGAGCCCCCTATGATCAGGTCCAGCAGGACTTCAAGGCCATCGATTGTGGTTTTGCAGAGTGAACGTGCAACTTATGGTGAGTGAATGGTACAAAATTGCAGGAGAGAAACGAAGACATGGCGCAATATGTGGTTGACACAACAGTAATTGTATGAATGGCCTTTTGCAGGAGCACTTGCAACCACTCATTGAAGAGCTCGGCACAAAATATACTTTTCTATGCAAAGTAAACCTCCGAATGTGTATAACTACAGTTACCTCACAGTGTTTCAACTTCCTTACCAGTCCAATGATCAACTGACATGGACTCACAGATGAAAACAAAGTAACAGAATAGTCTCTTAGTATAGCACCAGGAACTAGGTCTCTGTGTACCGTATGGACACCAGACTCACATGCACGATGTAATATTGCCAATGGGGGTAAGGGCGGGAGGGCACTCATCTGACATTCTTTGCGATTTTCGATCAAGGCAAGTTCAAACCCTTCACAAGACTAAATTACAATACATGATTGTGGTGGAGCCCCAGGTAGTCAGAACCGTTAGGACTGGACAAACGGGTGCAGAGAATACTTAGTTTGGTCAGTTGCATAAGAAAATTTCACAATCCGCCGCAGAGATTAAGACACTGTGAGAGTTGTTATCAATAGCGCAAAAACAGATCAAACAACAGCAGCCTGAACTAACATGGTTCGGAGTAGCTCCTGATGAACAAGGGTCACATGCTTATATGTCAGAAACAAGATGATTATGACTTAGTGCAAACATTCAGAAAGAAGGTAACTAGAACGGAAGTCTTCAATAATAACATGCACATAAAACTGATTGAAGATGAGATATTGAATACACAATAAACCTAATCCCTCGAAACAAGTCTTGCAAAGACGGAAGATCTAAAAAGACAGTATACATGTGACAGAGAAATAATTAGGATCATTAGGATCTTGAGAGTAGAACAAGGTCAGTCACACGTCACAATTGGGTTTCGAGTGGAGGAATGCACTGTATTGTTTCACAAGTGCTCCGTACTGAGCGGTAGGCCCACAAAAAATGAAAGCAAAGTTGTGGAAGTCTAACTTAAAATTACATGGTATGAGGGTGGTGATGTGTTCCATGACTTCGAACGTAAGAACGTAAAGAAGCCAGTCCCATCCTATGCACATTTACAGTTAGAGAGGGGAAACACAGAACACCTTGAAGGGAACACAGGACACCTGTTGGCAAATCTGTAAAAGAAGCAGAAATGCTATAGTTCTGGGAGCAGCTTACCATATTCTGGAAGACTTCTCGCCTGAGGGTCCAGTGATGCTGAAAATGGTGACATCAGTGGACACTCCAAGTAAGAGAGACCAGCACAAACACCTCTGACATCGAGCAAAGACGAGAAGCATATGACATAAATTCACCATCCCAGGAAGCAGATTAACTTTCTAACTTCAGCCATTTTGCGTTTTATGACTCTAAACACCTCGCCCCAGGCAAGTTAATGGGAATATAGTGGTTGTCAAATAAGTGCCATTTAGCCAAATGAAAGATGCCTATAATTGCGTTGCAAAAACAAAATATAAGAACAAGACAGTCGCCCGTCCTACAGGTACCAATAATATTTGTGCCAGGACCTCAGTGTAGGAGTATGCATACTAGTACAAACTACTCACAAATACAAGCAAAGATACACTTCCAGACATTTTGGTGTATGCATTTGCAATCCCCCCCCCCCCAAAAAAAGGATAAACAAACACATTATTAGTGAGGCAGAAATGTTTGATTGTAATGCTAACCATTCCAGATTTTATTGACCGTGCTATATTGAGTATACCTATCAGGCCAAGCCCTTAACCTAGTCGGTTATACTTCAGGCACTCATGGAGCCCTGATGGTATCGAATGCAACACAACAGGGAACATCTGCAAAAACATAACGGATTTTTAATAGGACAATAGCTGGTGTGACAAGCTTCACACTGATAAACTTGATCAGGCAATTGAACTAATAATAATCATTTAGTGGACTTAACAACTTAGCAATTTTATCCAGTCTATGTAAATGTAATACTCCTGATTCAATGTTCTGTTAATTTTTTGTATGCATTTAAAAATGCAAATATTTATTTTTGTTTTATTTTATTATGTTTTTGAATTGTCAAATGAATTTTTGGATACTTGAATGAAAGTTTAATATGACTTGATCCACAAGTTCGCAACGCTAAGGATTGCATTGGTTTTTCAAGTCAATTCTTCTTCTTCTTCTTCTTCTTCTTCTTCTTCTTCTTCTTCTTCTTCTTCTTCTTTTTCTTTGTCTTCTGAAGGTGGCATCGTAACAGTAGCAGGAAATATAAAAGGTGTCATATTAATGGCAGACAAAACGCCGGACGTGGAGTGGTAAAGGGCTGATGCCCAATTCTTTGGCGTCAAATGTGAACTTTATATCGGACGCCCTCAAAGACACCTCATGTTCCCCAGAAAATGACAGGTCTGCCATTGACGCCATGTATGATCATGTAGATATTTTATGACGCAAGTGGAAGGTGTTAATGGTTAGAGACTTCTGTGCAAGAACTGGGTCTGAAAGTGACCACATAATTCATAATGAAAACTAATATTTCCCCCCTTCTTGATGACTACGTTACACATAACAACATGCTATTGCCGAGAGAAAATATGGACTATGGACATTAGAGTTTTTTGCGGTTTTGGCAGAAGACTTTTATACCTGGGCATGTTTACAAGAAACTAGGATTCTAAATATAAGGTGGGTAGAATATTTGAGAGGCGCATTTACATGCCATCAGTGTAACGGCACTAGTTCTATTGCCTCTGCCATAATGGCAGACAGAATTCTCAGTGATGTTGCATAACTGAATGCACACGAATCCAGAGTGGATGTGTCTGATCATTGTATGCGTTCACTTGGTTTAAATGCATCATGCTCCACAACGTTCCTAATGTCACGGTTCACAAAGTAGATAGAAAAAATAAAGGATTTGAAAAATCTTTAAGTCCAAGGTCTTGACCTGCTCAGGGGGACACAGTAAATAATTATTTGGGTCAGGTTTGGAGAAAATGTTGAATATAAAGCTTTATCGGCAAATACAATGCATATAAAGTGATTCAGATATCGACAAAACATAAGAGATATAGGAAATAAGGGGTCCTCCGATTACTTTCCGATCAATATGTTAGAAGAATGATGTTAGAACACTATACATGCTTCGTACATTTAGAGAAAGAATTAAATAGTGTGGGGAGAACTGGGCTTTTCTATATGCTTCACAGAATAGGCGCTGAAGGTAAATTATATGAATTACTTAAAAACATACTATGATGTGGAAACTAGTGTTATGATTGGTGGTAAAATATTTACAAAAAAATATCACTTAACACGTGGCGCTGCACTTTTTCTCTTGTTTTCATCAAAATTGTGCGTTTTTGTAACCTTTGAATACCTTCTTCTAAACCCCAAGCTGGGGTCTCTTAAAAGACAAAGTAGAAATGCAGCTGGACTCAATCTCTACCAAGAATGCTTACTAGGTTGGAACATACGTGCTTGCATATGCAGTTTGGTACAAAACCGTTGACCAGGTCCACCTTAAAGCTTTAAGATGGGATAGACTTTTGGCTGATCTTTCGGAAATTTGATCAACAGGTCACGTTCCACTGCTTTCTGGAGTTTTATATTTTTGTTTTTATTTTCTCGGAAATTTGTAACCATGTTTTCCTCCGAAACCGCCAATTGCTTTGAAATTATATGTATGCGTACTTTTGAGCTCTCGTACATGTAGATTCTAATTTGTTCGAAAGGTAGCGCTGAAGTTTTGTCGTTTTTTCCCTTGAGCAAAGGAGCTTTGCTTAGACAGGCACCAAAACTCACTGAATCTTCAAGCGATCAAAAGTTTCCCTATGGCTGTATTTCTGACTAAAAACTGACTAACAAGATTTTTAGCACAACATTGGTACGTTTGATGACAAACCCCACGACAAAGTCTATATTTACCACAGTTCCACACCACAGGCCGCTGAATAACCAGCCATAGCCCAAATAGGCAAAAAGGTCTGCTATGTTCAGAGCGATACACAAGATGCCCACAATGAGCTGACATGCGGCAATTGGTATTCCAGCCTTATTGTAGTTGAGCCTATCAACAGTAACCCCAGCAATAGACTGCATGAACACCACTTGCTGGGGTTGCACTTGCACTTTCGTGCCGGTAAATTCGGTCATCTGAAAAGCATAAACATTTCATATGAATTTGTTGAAACCTGACCATGAAATAACTTTTTTCTTTTTCCTTTTTTTTTTTTTTTTTTTTTTTTTTTTTTTTTGGACCTGCTGTTAAGGTCTTGAAGTTCACATAAATGGATTTAGTGCAAGTTATAATTATGAAACTAAGGAATACTCCACTTCTGGTGAGACAGTTTCTCTTAATAAAGTATGCCTACCTCACAATTATATGCTTTACTTAGTGTTGAAACTAGAATTTTAAATTCAACAACTTTCCACATTTATTGGAAGTCTCATTGTTACAGTTAAGTCTTAAGTAATAATTTAATCATCAAGATGTTACAATATACGTCCTTGCGAAATGCAGTATGAACTTTCAGGTGACACAAAAAGTCATATCTATAGGAAAAATATTAAATGAAATATGCAACATTAATCTATGTACCAAAGGTATCTGATTATAAACTAGTATTTGAAACTTGATATTCGGCCTTTCAGAAAGCTTGTCTGTATCGTGCCATATATGGACGTTACGGAATTTGGTTACGGCGGTCGTCTTGGATAAAACCTTACGCTGTCTAGAAAATCTTCAGACAATGCAGAAACTGAGTACAGATAAGAAATGCATTGTTTAGTGGGGTCATAAAACAATATAGTTTTCATCAAAAAATCAGTAATTGTGCTGCCTCATCTTTCTCGTCTCTTCTAGGCAAGGTAGGTGGCTGTTTCCGTTTATTTGAGCGTATAAATGACTTGATCGGTTTTGCTTTTCTCTATGTGGCGTATAAATGTATTCTTAGGAGTTAAGACTTTGAGTGATTGGCTCCACTTGCTATGACCATAAATTATTAGGGTTTATTTCAATTTTCTCCTTTATATAAGCTATATATGTCATGGTCGTTTTCCCGGGAACCAAGACCACGGGCCAAGTCGAGCAAACACGTCTCAGTGTTCACAGACTCTATAGAAAAGACTTGGCATTATATATATATATATATATATATATATATATTGTATACGGTATTTGATCGTCTGACTGAATTATTCTCTTTTTCTTCTGATCAAATAGAAATAAGTATACCCCTATTTATTCGCCTGAATAAATGTGTTTGTTCCCGTGATCAAATCTATTTGATGTGCTGAATAAACACAAGTTGCTACACTACCAGATATTAATTACTCCCTCCGGTATGCAGCTCGTCACTTCCGGTAGTCTACGTGCTATTTGTGCGGCAGATAAAATCCTAGCGGAAGTGATTTGTTTTGAAGTATATATATTTGATCCACGGAACAAATCAGACAGCGAGGGTCAATTTAATTAAGTTGGGATATATTTGTTGAGACCATCAAATTAATTTGATGAGAAAAACAATTCGATTTAATCAGACGATCAAATACCATCAAATACCATGTATTCATTCTTCAGATCAAATCGATTGAATCATCTGAACAAATATATTTGTCTATGTGATCAAACAAGCATACATTGTGTTCCTCTGATTTAATCGATTTAACAAGACTTCAAATCAATTTATTCAGTGGAACTAATACACTGTATTCAACACATGAACAAAAGCAAAACACATTTGTTCATTGCATGAACGCGACTTGTTCTTCTGATCAAATATTTAATCATATGATCAAATACTGAATAAAACAAGAAACGGCGTCGACCTTTGACCTTGAAATATTACATGTAAATTACAAAAAATATACAGTGTTGCAATACCTACAATTTTGGTTCAATATGGTCGAAATTGGACAAAAATTGACGGAAGGTATAAATGGAGGAGAATATCAAAGGTCCAGATGACCTTGACATTTGAGCTGTGGAGGTCACATGTAAGTTACATGTTCAGTGTTATAATCTATAAATTGAAGTTGGATTGGTAAACTGCAACTACAGCAGCTTTGGGGATATTCAAGATTTAAAATTTAAAAATGCCCTAATTTGCATAATCTTCAACATATTTTCTATTTTTCTATTAAAAGCCACAAATTCATGTTTAGACCTATAATCATGCCAAGTTTGAAGTTTCTGAGTGTAACAGTGTTTGAGAAAACTGACAAATAAAATTTGGTTGTAAAGAAGAAAGAAACACACAAAGAATTTAAGGAAAAACAGAATACTATCTGCGTTTGCACACATACATAAACACCCCGCTATGATAGCGTAATTTCAAAATCTAGGTCTTGTCAAACTTGCATAAATGACATTTTGTTGCTGCTTCATCACCCTTGTCTGAGTGAAGAAACTGTGACAACATATGTGTACATCACAAATTGTGAGACTTCAAAAATTTAGATTAGCAATTTTCATTCTCAATCTAAATGTAATTCTGCGACCCCTCCTAAATATTCAGCGGACGCGTCTACATTATAAGATTAAGCTGTTGGAATGCAGGTAGCACCCATGAAAATACTTAAAATTCAGATTTACAACCTTGAATATGCTACATTCGTCGAGTTCGCTAATCTTTTCAAACTAGAGTATGATACTTTAAATGAATTGTACAACTGCACACTGTCCCATTTCCACTTATTTATTTCTCGTGTCACGTAAAATCTTTGCTCGCAATTGAACCAAACGGAATTAAGGTAAACACCACCAAGCTGTTATTTGTGAAATTTTTGATCTCCCATCTTCAGCTGGTAGCTCATTGAAATTTCATAAATATATTACATTATTAAACGGTGTAACCTTGACCATATCATAGACTTAAAGCAATACATGTCTAGCCGACCATTATTCTTCAATCTTAAGTCATTTGAAAAAAAATGCATTGATCACTGATATTATTACACCCAGACAACATATTAAGCTGTTAAAGCAAACGCAATAAAACATTCTTTTTTTTTCTGTTCAATTCAGTACTAATAATGTCCAAACACTGTGAGATAAAGATTAACATTAAGATAAAAAATGTGAACAAATTTTACAAGTTAAAATGAGTACATAATATTTTAGTCAAGGCAGTTCTATTTCCAGTTGACAACCAGCAACAAAAGATCAATAGAAAATTTTTTCCCTGCCAAATTTTCACTTTTACTCGACTATCCATCTTAATAAAATTTATCTGATCATTCATAAACTCAAAAGCAAGATCTTACCTTAATTTGCTGTGAAGACAAAGAGAGCTTGAAGTTAACAGTTGTGTACGATAAACCTGTGCACCTCTGAGTTCCGGCTTGACATGCCTTTGTAATATATACAAACGGGCCGCTGAGTCAGTCCTGTGTCAATATAACATGTTGTCACTTGTCACACCCTATTGATTCTTTAAATCATTTATGTGGGCCACTGGCATTTGTTTTTTACTTTCACGTAACTTCTGCTCCCGTCTTTTTTTGTCGGGGTCACGGAAATCAGAGACATAATAAATCCAAACGAGTCACTTTTATCTTGTTTGACATATATGCTATACGTGAAACGGTCTACATATATACACAAATCATAAATACAATAATGATGTAAAGTTTGTATTTTTGTAAAAAAAAAAAAAAAAAAGCTCATGAGAATACATTTTTAACTTTAATAATGTCTGACGCGACGCATCAGCTAGTGATCAGAGTGTGTTTGAAACCTTTACATCAGTGTTCAAAATTAGACGGCTTGCGTGCTTTGCAAGTGTTCTGAAGGTTGATTCACATTGTTTACGATCATGCGAAACGCGTTTGGGGAAAACAGTTTGACCTTGTGCGTCTGCTTATCGACCCCATGTCCCAGGTCATTTCATCGCAAACTCGCGAAAAAATGACTGTGAAGCAGAAAGAAAACAAAGTAAAAAAGAAGATTTGCTTCAAAAGCAAGTCTGTCTGTGGGCTTTCACGGCTTTTTTGGAATTTAACTGTGACACACAAACCTATGAATTTAAGGAATAGGGGGAACACGTCTATCTCATCAACGCTGATCAAGTGTTTTGTGGTCCCTTGGATGTGCCCTTAGCACAATCCTATGAATTAAAGTTTGAATGGTACCTCATTCTATCTTCAATAGTTTTGAAGATATTCAACACTTAAAGTGGTCAACTGTACCTAATTTGCACAACGAAAAATTTTGTTGTTATTCACTGGATGCAGCAATATCACAAACATGTTAAATAAAGGCCTCCCGACTGATATTTAGCGGTATGTTTGGACTACTATACGTCTCCTTGTATTGACTTATGGGACATATTGTTTACACTTTTCTGATACTGAGGTTCGGAAGCTAGAGAGTACACAAGCTACTTTAATAAAATATTTTATGGGGCTAAGTAACATGTCACACCATAGCGACTCGTCTAAGGAACAAGGTTTCACTATTATCTAGGGATATTGCTGAAGGTACACTATTCCACGGGTCATTGGTATCTCCGTTTGTCAAATATGGTCTCTCTCCAGGAAATTGCGCCTATGTTTCACCCCCCGAAGTTGGGTACAGTGTATCGGCAAGGCACTGATGGACACGCAGACACATAACAGCACTTAATTTTTCAGTGATAATTATTTTAAACCCTGGTCAGCTAAATACATCCTATTTCGTTACTCACAAATGTGCCTTAAGTGTTAGTTCCGGGAGGGCGAGCCGGGTCATGTTGTGCGGCCGCCCATTGGATCATGTACGTCTGTTGCATGATCCCTTGGATATCGTGGCTCTACGCCCCACCCTTCGCTCATGTACCCGGACTTGAAAAGAGGAGTGTCCTGCACTTTTCATTTCTTTTTACCCGCTTGAGCGGTTTCATTTTTGTGTCATATTTTACAGACTTGCTGTGTTTGAGTTTGCTGTCTTTTTTACTTGCAGTATTTGTTCTGGTTTACTTGTACTCTGTGATTTAGTATGACTGTACTATATACTCTGATCTGTTTGGACATGTGCTTTATTTCGTTTGCTCGTACAATGTAACGTTTACCTTGATTTGCTGGCTCTATGTGATTTGATTTGGATATATTTATGTTCATTTCTTTTCTCCAAAATTGAAGTTTCATTAAATGAAAAGGAAGACAGAGCAACGTATAAATAAATAAAATAGTAAATAAATAAATAAATATATAAATAAATTGAGGAAAATACCTTAAATAAATAAAAATAAGTAAATAAATAAATAAATAATTAATTAAATAAATAAATAAATAAATAAATAAATAAATAAATAAATAAATAAATAAATAAATAAATAAATAAATAAATAAATAAATAAATTGAGCAAAATCCCTTCCCCATGTCAAAAATCGGTATTTCAGTCTGTTAGTGCTGGCTTGGCTTACCCAGACTTATCAATATTTGGCATGGCAGTAGTCACAACATTTTGATGTTTGCTAATAGTTTTGGCTAAAAAAATCAATATTTGGCTCAAGATTACACTGTACTATCTTTGCTTTATTACTTTTACGAGGTAACTGACATTTTGAACTTATATTTAAGGGTTTCAAGAAGCGGTAGCAAAGGGGGGTTCCATTGGATACAATGAAACATGCGTTCATCAGATCATCATGGATCCCACAATAGGACTATGCAAAGGTTTGCCAGGTGCCACGGCACAAGTTGCAGCAAATCAGCTCAAAGGTTTCATTGAGCAGGATCAATGGTCACATATTCAACGATGGTTGTAAATAAACTGATCAATATAATGGCTATGAAATCCAGCTCCAAAATATACACGCAAACGGACTCTGGAAATGTTAGAGAGATTGGTGAGTTTCTCAGTCAGTAAGGATTTACTCTGTGAATTTTAGAGCCATGTTTTTATGGATAGATTGGACCAATCCATTTGGACATGGAATCAACAATTTGCAGAATCTATTGTAGCATATTTTAGAAAGCATGTTCCCATATGTAACTAGTCTTGTTGTTGAAAAAAAAATCCCAGAAGGAGAAAAATCATAAGCGCCAAATCTGACTAAAGAAGAAGAACCTGTACTATATTAGTATGCAATTTATACACAGAGAACTCTGCTGTTTCGTTTAGAAAAAAAAGAGACAAAACATAGCAGCCAATTGGTACATGGATATTGTGAAAAAATGAAATGTGCCGGCATCACTGGAAGAATGGTTGAATTTGAGAAATCGTGGTGGTCTGACTCAGGTTACTGAATAGTTTTATGATTTTATTGAAGAGGTATAGTGGGCCGTCCGACCACCGGTGCACGTCAATTTCCACATGTTTAGATACACTGATATGGTTTCTTCAGTTGATGTTGAACTTTGAACAAAACATTACAGGGTTCTTGGGAAAATTTTGTGGGATATGACATTGAAGGGAAGTGCAAGGGAAGTCCAAACCTGTTGGGAATTTTAAGTGAAGACCGCTTTGAAGATGTACCTAATTGATGAACTGCAACAGGCACCTGTTGAAATCCATAATGTTTCAACAAAGAATTGTAAGTAAGAAGCCTCTGGCTAGGGTAGGAGAGGCCTCAATGCGTCATTCCCTTGACAAAAAAATCAAGCCTGTCTATATTTTTTGATATGAATATACTCTTTGCGTGACATGATCAAAAGGATTTTACTCTGAAATATACTAGTATAGTCCATACTTTGTCAAAATGAGCAGTCAGATAATTGTGTTAGTTTGTTACAGTCGACTATAATATTTGTGATAAATAATTCAGTATGCTCAGATATTTTGAAGATACACACACAATGGCATATATATTTACCGATTGTACTTTTTTGTACGTGTCTTGAAGGGAATCAATATTTACATTATGTGAATAAAATGTACTAAACTAATTAATAATCCTTTCGATGAATTTACTTGATTGAATCAGGCTGAAAAAATTCATTCAACGTTTGAAATGTCACTTGTTCTACATCATTTTTTGCTTGTGCTGGACAAAAAGGAATTTTCTCATCCTGTGAGTCTACATGCAACAACGCCAAAAAATCCATGTTTTCCTTTTTAATGCCAAAACAAGTCTGAATGGCAGTTTTTTTAATGGAAGATAAGTATTTTTAAAGTCAACTGAAGCACTCTCATTTTCTTCATATGTATGGGTAAAAGTCAAAATCTTTAAAATTAGGGGCAAATGTTACAAAGCATTCCACTAAATTTATCTGTTTTTCTTTGGTCAATAGATTTATCTAAGGATGATGTGGGGTTTTTGTGGCAGGTAGATATGGAAACCAGATTTTTTTTTAACTAGGCGAACCAGAATTTTTCCCCTACCTCAGCTCTTTGAATAGATTCCCTATAAATTTCTTTTTTTTTTTTTTTTTTTTTTTTTTTTTGTTGCTGTTGTTGTTGTTTTTGTCTGAACTTGTTCAACACGATTTGGTAAAGGTGTTTACATTGGCCGCCTGTCAAGATTCTGCAAGTAGGTACAAAAGATTTTTGTTGTGAACACAAATTCAGGCCAAAGTTGTTTGTCATAGCAAGGAGTGTACTGTACACTTCTTGGTTATAGGTAATTTGACAACAGTGACACCCCCCCCCCCCTCACTAGTGTGACAGGCAAGATCTGGCATATGTGCATAATGAACTTCTAAGGTGATTAATTGTTTTCAATAGCAAATGGGAAACTGCTTTTTGACTTTTCCAAACAGTGTACAAGTATTGCTGTATTATCCCTTCAATCTAAATATTACAGCAAAATACTCTCCTTGATTAAAGGATATTTACTTGGGTCACACTGGGTCTTTAGTACAGTGCAGTAATACTTGTGATTCAGAGTTTATCTGCTACCAATGCTATGTTCAAATTTCAGCACCTGTGAGCTAATTGCACTAAAACGTGGCTCATACAGACTTGAAAAGGTTGAATTCAATTACTGAAAAGCCTTTTCAAGGGACCTGATTTTGATTTTCCAAGACCAACAAGAACAACGAGTGAAAGAAATGTACCAAGTCATAAGCAGCTATTAAGCACACAGAATATGTTAAAAAATTCCTGCAGTAAATTTCAAGTTTCATTATTCATGTGGCTTCAGATACAGCAAGCAGGACTTTGTTAAAATCATTGTGAACGCAAGTAAAAGTTTTGCTAGAGATACGGACTTTATACACTGTGTAAACATGATCAAACAAAAAGTTCAGCACTTTTCCCACAGAACTGTAATTTTCAATTAATCCCAGGCCATATAGATTGTCTAACAAAATGCAAGTACTTCCAATGATTTGAAAGACCTGCATGAACCCTGTGAAAAGTCCCAAGCACTCTCCACATTTCCAGCACTTTCTAATGTAACAAGTTCTACATATGAACAGATTCAGTATTTGCATGGCCAACACTGTGCACCCTTTTTTTGGTACCAAATCCAAGGTATTGTCATCAGTACCGTGCAACAGTTGTCTCATTTCACATCAAACAGACCAGACTAGTTCTTTAAAATTACCACACTGTTTCAAAACTACTTTGAGCTACTAAAAATATCAAATTTACCTAAAAAAATTGGTATTAATTCTGTAGAGGATGATTCATTTTTTTCATATTCTGTACAGTTCAAGAACTTATTTCACAAAGTCACAAGTTCCATAAATCATCAAATTTCTAGCAGTGTATGCCTAGCCAACATTGTGCACCATTTTGTACAAACTTAAAAGTATTGAGACTAGTTCAATCATTAGCTCATTTAACATTAAACAGATTTGACTTGTTCTTTAATATTATCATACAGTTTCACAACTACTTTGAGTTACTGAAAATATCAAATTAATCTTTTAAAAAAATTGTAAATTCTAAAAAACTGACTTGAGCTTTTTGAAAATCATCTGATTTCTAGCATTATTTGCCTGGCCAAAATTTTGCACATCAGTCTGTTCAACCATTGCCCTAACTCACATTAAACAAATTAGGTCTTTAAAATACCAATGTAGATGTGCGTTCCTTGACAGATCATAGCTAGTCTTACATAACTGAATCTGCTGTACATACACTGCCTAAGTTGCTGAATACCTTTTAATATATTAATCTCGAAGTAAATTCAGGGAATCCTCCAATTCCTGACTGCTCTGTATATGTATACAAGATTTAAATTCTTCTTCCACACTATGTATATATGTATATATGGACGCACCGTGGGTTTGCCCCGGACCACTGGTGCCCCCGATGTAAAGGGGTAGTTTTTCCGCAATAAATTATTATTATTATTATGAAGCTTATGCCACCACTTAAACTGGTATCGTCTATAGTGCTATGTCACATTGCAGTGGGGTGCATGAATGATTGGCTAGCTTTATAGGGACATTCAGGTGTAAAAAGACTGAAGTATTCCACTATTTACGTTAAAACCGAATTTAAAGGAATAATAAAGTACATAGTCCTTTACTGTACATTGTACTGTCCTGTGCGTCTAGTATATACATGTGAGTCTCCAGGCTTGGAGAACCTCCCGATAAATCCACGTTTGGAAAACCTCTCGATAAATCATGTATCATGTACATTTGGGTGATCCAATAAAAAGAAATATGTTTAAACTAAAATTATTATGTGGAAATCTGGCACATCACACAACCACAGACTTGCCCACTTCATAGGGGGCATTGTCAAATACACTGAGCGATTGGAGTAAAAAAAAAAGGTTGAAAAATTTGACCATCAGGAGGAACTAACCATTATATTACTAATAAATGACTGCAAAGCGACTCTGCTGTTTGCTTTTAGCTGGTTGAGCGGTCATATACAATCTGCATGTTGCGATACCACACTCCAGCACTAACCCACCCTCCTCCCGTCATGACGTTTTAGTTTTGTGTCTTGATCAGTTTATTGCAGTGCATGGGTGAGCCAGCTTTTTGCCAGTGAGCTAGTTGTTTCCACAAATTAAAAATATATACTATAGGAATGGCAATACGCCCACAAAGCATGGTAAAGTGCATGATATTCTTTACAATGGAGGCGTTCATCTGCAGAGGAACCAATGAAATAGGCTTGGGGAATTGTGCCCCCAGCAACAAAGAACACAGAAGTCAAGCCCACGAAGAACACACTCCCTTGCACTTTCCCATCCCTTTCTCAGTTTTGAGGGAATTGGCTACTTGCATGTCGCACTATCAAAATCATGTGAGCAAATACAGTTTGCCTTGGCAGGCTAGAACGTTTACCCATGGGCCCAAACTGTAACATTCTCACCTTTATGATCCATTCTGTCTCTCTTTTTAAAAACAGTACCCAAGAACTGTCACATCTGCTTGAAAGTTTGCAATACGAAGAAGCCATGATATTTCCTGGGCCTGCAAGATTTACTTCTCGTGATCACCTGCTGGCTCAAATTGGGTGGGACCCACTTCAGACTCAGAGAAAATTCTGTAATTCTGTAATTGTTACTCTAAACAAAATGCTAAACAAACTTCCTCCTCAGTACCTATATGACCTAATACCAAATTATGTGCTTGTACAAACATGTTGTTCTTTAAGAAGCCATGCCAAACTGAAATAAATTAAATGTCGTACTGACATGTACTTGTCTTTTCCTTTCAAGCATCAGGTTATGGAATGACCTACAACCTGCCGTAAGAGATAAACCTTATCTTTCTAATTTTAAATTGAAATTAAAAGAGCTTTTATTCTACCAACATGAAATTGCCTTTACTTTTCACATGGAGAAAGTTTTGCTTATATTGTTCAAACCCAAGTCTGCTTGGGTTAGTCAAAATTTAACTCAAATCTCTTTGACACAAATATCATCCAATCTGCAGCTTGCTGCTGCAGCCACCCAGTTGAAGATACTTTTCCCTTCCTTTACAGTGCTTATGGCACTATCTTTAAAGGTGTAAACTTCTAAATCCTGCTGTAATTGTGCTTGCTCCAGGTATTTGTTACGTAACCTTATGCCTCGATCACCATTTGCACTGACCTCTGTGTCTTGGTCAAACTCCCATGAAATCGATTTGAGTTTTTGACTCACTTGCTTCTGAAAACCTGATGTCCCCGTGGCGCTATCGTTTGGTTCTTGTGGAACTGATAGTGACTCCCAGTGCATATGCTCCCCATATCATCCGTCCTCTTTGGGTGCCATTACTGACTTGCCTTTTCGAGTTGAAACTCTGTGAACTTTTGTTCACAGTCACTACTATAGTACTTTATGCATGCCTTAATGCATGGAAAATCTTGTCTCAGTGGTAATAGGATCTTCAGACTTACAGAGCTGATTTCTGTGTTTGGATGTCTCTGAAATAGTTGGGACCATAGCTGGTCAGTTGGCATGAAACCTACATTTTGAAGATGGCGTCTTGGCAAACAGATGGCAGAAAGACATACAGCAGTGCACACTAGGCTATTGCTTCCTTTGGGAGTGAGGCCTTGGGTGTTGATCCAGGGACACACTCTGCCTGCATCCTTGTCCTTGTTCAACCGCTGGAAGAATTTGATGTACAGAAACACTACATGGCTGCTTGGGATGACCATTCACACTGCTGTGGTTGTTGCAGACAGTTAGGCAAGGTTTGCTCTCATGAACGAACATGTAAATACTGTCAGGATTCGTTAGTGGACAAATGGCTGCTCTTTGAGTAAGCATATAGGAAGTCAGATAATGTGAGGTGTAGATGGCAGGTCATAGCTTGCAAACGCTGAGCTCAAATGATGAACTCTGTTAAGTCTTCACCACAGAGCCTCATGAGAAACAGCATGGACTTACTTGGGTTCATCGACAGTTTCATGTGGCTGATGGGAAAGAGCGTACACCAACTTTGTTTGTCTGCAGTCCCAGTTGATGCATGTCTCAATACTTGAAACTCCAGAGGACAGTAAGGTGAAGAGACATGGGAGTCGAAAGTCGGGAAGCAAGAGATCACTTCATGCAGATATTGAGTGACAGGCTTCAGCCCAAAAGGCACCCACTTCTGCTCTTGGTACTAGCCCAAAGGTCACCTTCGTTTTGGAGTCTATGTAACAGAGCATTAAATGCATGCTGAGATGCTCCTTGCATTGCTAGCCCACTCTCAGTAGGCTGTTTCTTCTTCGGACTGTGCCATAGAAGTCAGCCAAATATAGTTTTCAGCTGTAGAGATCCTCGGAGAAACCAGCTGCTTTCATGCAAAAAGGTGCATTCTGAGTGGAAACGAGTTCCCATTTGGGGATTCCAGAGCCTTGGCTAGTTCGAATGCTTGGATTGTATCTCAAGAAATACTAAAAGCCAGGACCTCAGGCAGTCCTAGCGCTGAGTCTGAGCACTCAGATCATAAGTTCCAAGTGCCAAGCAAACCACCAGTGCCTAAGCATACTTCCCAAGCTCTTGGATTGAAGAGCTCTGATCACAAGCATTGGGAAAGGGAAGTAGAGGGGAGACACCCAGAGCTGTAGGGGCATCTTTGCCATCAGTGGGTCTTTGACCCTGGCAGTGTAAGCACCCGCTGTGGTCCCAGTGGAACCTTTTATTCCCCCAACAGCAGTAATGGCTGTCCCTTCTCCACCTCAGGTAGCTTTGCCCTATAGCAAGCAGTTTGTGATCCTGCTTGTTCCTGCATTTGTGCTGGGTACACTGCCACACTCTTTTTAGCAGCTAACAGAGCTCTGCAAGGATCAGTGGCTGCATGAAAAGACTCTATCTTCTTTTGCATTGGCCACCACTGCTGTTGCAGAGGCTTGGCAGACTCTGTCAGAAGAGCAGCTTGCTGCTTTCCCTTTTAGCCAGCTCTCACTCAGACCTGACACTCAGGAGTTCTCTGAACTCCCTCTAGACCCCTCCTGCCTGCAGACTTCTGAGTTTGTGGCAGCCGTAGTCCCTGATCGTGGCCTCCCAGAGACTCAGCCAGATCCCTCCAGTCGGGAGAATCCTTTGTCAGCCAAGATCTTGGTGCATGTGTCCTTCTTGCCTCCCTTGTCTAGCTCAGTGTTGGCCAATCAGGTCGAGGTGGCGTGTGGTTACAACTATTTCTGTGGAGGCTCTGGCTATCCCTTAACCATAGTGACAGATCTCCTCCTGTGACAGGGGGCCAGCATAAATCCTTGTTTTCAACTAGGTCATCCTGCAGGCCTCTCTGACTTATAACTGATGTATTATTACAAAATCAGTCCTTACATAGGCTTATCAGGCCAACCAAAGCCCTGGAGTAATGGCATGACAATGAATAGGTACTTTATGGTAGGACCAGAAGGAGAATTAAAAATTATGAACCTATATAGTGACAATTAAACTATTGACAATACATGTTTATGACAATATATGTGTCATTTACAAAAATGTCACAGAGTTAATTGTCCTATTTTACAAAACTTTGTCTACTGAACTAATCTATCTCATGTCAAATGAGTCTTGGTGCTTGGCCAAACCAAACGTAATGTATTAGATACTGCGGGAAGGTATTCCTGCTACTTCATTTACAAAACCTGTGTAATGCTGGTGTGTTATCTGCCCATATCGCTTGGGGCAGAGATGTGGAGTTGATGGAGAACGTGTGTCTGTGACAATGCCCACATGGAACAGTGTAGTGTCTACAAAAGTTTGAGAGTTTGGTTGCTGGATAAAGTCCCTGGATAAAGATGTGGTAAAGAATCTTTCGTAGTAGGAAGCAATATCTGGCTTAGTCAAATCAGCAGCTGGGAAAAAACTGGCCAGGCCAGTGCCTTGGAATAAGATAATACTATACCTCTGGTCTGTTGCTGGTCCTTTGTTGAAAGTAGCACATTTTGGCCTAAATCCAGAATTCCATAGGGGTCCATTTCTCTATGCAGCTGGAGAATTAGGTGACCTTGTGTAGAGTGCAGGAAGAGCACTGCCATGCCGGGGCTTGTCTCTTGAGGACATGTGGCAATGCATGCCAATATATTTTTTGCCCTTTGTAGCTGAGGTCTATGACCAGCTCACAGCCAAGACTGGTGGCACATGCGTTCCCGTGGATCCTCCCACATCTGTCTGCTTGAGACAAGAATGACTCCTCCCTAAATTGGATGTCATGGTGTAGTTGTATTCTGCACCTGAACAGATCTTCCTGCCGTTTCCACTGCTGGTGGATTTAGACTGGGAGCAGTTCAATGCTCAGCAGCTGAGAACCATGATGGCATCTGCAGAAACCTTCAGGTGGTTGACGAAGGAAGCCAGGGGATTTGTCTTCATGGTCGGATGTTCTGATGTGTAGTATGCCACTTTGGGATCTCTTCTGGATAACCTCAAGGGCTCTTTACAGATCATGGAGGCTGTGCGAGACTGGTTAGCACAGACACATTTGTTTAACATGGATTGTGAAAGAAATGAAGTATTGGCTTATTGACTCACGCTCCATGGCACAGATGTTGGCCTGTACTTCCTACCTTCTCTGTGGTGCAGGTAACTGAAGAACTCAGAGAAAACCACCATGCATGGTTAAAGTGGTAGGTACTTTTTCCGCATGCTTTTTAGGATGAGAATCGAACTCCGGTCGCAGAAATTAGACCAGGCGACATTTCTGGCAACCTTGTTTTCACAAGCTGGTGATCACAAGGTGTGGATTGTTGAACACTGGAGGCAAACCTTCCTTTGTTGTGGACGGTTGCCTACCTTGAGGTTTAGAACCTGCGTTGCCCAGTCTTTTGTGGAACCTGCGTGGGGCCACTTTTCTCAGGAGCTCTGTTTGGAGGAGAGATGGCAGAAGTGGTCTGCTGGGCACAGGACCTTAAGGCCTGGTTGGTGGACCAGATATGCTCCAAGGTGCTGGCCAACTCTGCTTAGATGCTTTCATCCTTGGCCGCCTCAGCCCCTAAGCACGGTACTTCTCAGACCATGCCCACTTGACCCTAAACTTGTACTCCCTCTGGGAAGTGATGGCCTGGGAGGAGCAGACAGCGATCCAGGAAGGGCAAGCATATTAGTAGAAGCAAGAAGTTGGGGAAGCCTCAGCATTCCCAACTCCTGTATGTCTGAAAGCAACATCTCAGGATTGTCAACTGCTGCATTGTTTGACTCTGCTCAGTAGCTGGTTGGCAGCTGCCTTGACACATATTGCACGGTGTGGGGGGGGGGGGGGGGTCTTTCCCAGATGATTCAGTCATCCTAAATATCCTGAAATATGGCTATATGCTGCCTTTTGGCAGAAACAGGCCTGCCTTATGCAAATAACCATGGTAGTTTTCATGACCCACATCAGATCCCAAAGCATCATCATTCCTGGAGGTGGTTCAGACATTTGGGAGCAACATTACATAGAGCTGGTGGAAAATCAAGGTACTCCTGGCTTTTACAACTTACTCTTCTCAGTTCCCAAGAGGGGCAGAGGATGGAGCCCTTTTATATATCCATCAATGCTGAACATCTTCCTGGATGTCCTGTCCTCCCAGATCGAGACCCGCAGTCAGCAACAGCAGCCCAAGGGCCCATTAAGTGGACAATGTCGCTGGATCTCAAGAATGCATTTTTCCACATGCCAATTGTGTAGATGTAACAGAAGTATCTGCCGCTAGCATTTTTGGGTGAAATCTACCAATTCAAGGCATTTCCATTTGGCCTTGTCACTGTACCTTCGCTGTTTACCAGTTTCATACAGACTGCTCACCTTCTATGCTTAGCCCTTTGCATTCATGTGTATTTGGACAGTTGGCTTAACCAAGCACTTTGGCACGTGGATTCGCAGTTTCACACACAGAATGTTCTCAGACTCTGCCAAAGCTTGGACCTGATAGTGAACGTACCCAAGTCCAGTCTTCAGCTGGAGCAGACTTTTTATTTTTGTCAGCATCTAGTCTGACCTTGTTGCCTGCATCGATCGCCCTTTGGAAGACAGGTGGGAGAGACTTCAGTCCCTGCTCAGAGACGTTCTGACTGGCAAGATCTGCTCAGTGTGTCAATGGTCTGCTGTGTTGGGCTCCCTGTCCTCTATGGACTTCCAGGTCCCACTCAGTTGTCTTCACCGTTGCCCCTTGCAGCACACTCTTTGGATTAGATAGACAAAAGACCAGGGCTATCAGGCACCAGTGCTGATTCTCAACAAGGATTGCTTACACCTGCTGTGATGGACTGTGAGGGAAAATTTCATGAAGAGACTGAAACCTTTTCAGGTCCTGCTCACCATTTACATCGACTCTTCTTGGTCTCTGTGGGGGGCTCACCTGGGGATGGCGTCAGGTCCTTGGCCTGCATTCTTCATGTCTCATCACATAAAATGGTTGGAACTGGCGGCAATATGCTTGTTACTGATAGACTATTATAAATTATGTTTCATAGCAATACAGACCGTACTCATGAATTTAATGTTGGTATTTTTTCTTTGGTACAGTTATATATTACAGAGGCAAGACGCTCATCTATTGATAATGTTGTATGGGATCTTAACATTTAGCATCTGTAACATACATCAAGCCTAGTGTCTGATCAAACACTACTTAAGGAAACCATTTAAGTTGGTTATCCATATGTAACAATGCTCAGTCTTTTCACAGATGCAGTGTTCAAACTAATGGATTCTCCACACATGTATCTTATTTCCTATTTATTTTAACTCAGATGCGTCCCGGGAGTGTTGTTTGTTGAGTAGTAACGGGACTCCTGTCTCAGTTGTTATTTGATATGAGAGGGTTGGACAGAATGACATCCAATTTGTGTACAACTTGCCTAGCATGGCAATTGTGAAGTTGGATTTTTGAAAATAAAATCAAAAAGTCTTCAGCGCGCCCTCCCCTTCCCCCCGACATAAACTATGCCTGGTTGTCAACCTTTGAATTAACTGTTGATATTTTTAATGATAATGAAATAATTTGATTATTCTGCAACTGTGTATTTAATTTGTAAACAAAAAATACGAGCTACTGCACATTGGGCTATACTTTAATTTTACTTTTGTAATGCACTTTTCCATTAATTATTTTTCAAGAAATGCTGACAAAATATGCAGTCTTGTACCCTCTTATAAACAAGCATGTGAGATCCTTGAAAATTATTGTATCGATATGGAACTTGTTTCTAACAGATTTAGATATCTGTACAAAAATTAAAAAGCACAGTTATGTGGGTGAAATGTGAAACAGAGTGCATCTATGTAACGCCAAAGTTGCGAGACCGTAGCACACGGCTCAATCCCCTCTGCTACTCTTAAGTTAGAACGGCATATATATTTGCAATAGTTTTAAAGATAAACATTTGAATTTTGTCTGTTTGCCGAATTTTCATAATTTAAAACTTTAGTTTAAAGATCATTGGATCTGCCAACAGCACAATCCTTTGATTCAAAATAGGAATGATGCCTGCCAATAATAGTTTTGAAGATATTCAACATTAAACTGTTGTCTAGTTGCCTCATTTGCCTTATTTAAAGAACCCTACTACTTTATTTCATAGGTCATTGAAAAATTAGAGTCAGCCATTTGTTAGGTGCGCACTTCTTAGAGAACGGAAATCACTTTGTCACAAACATATTGACTGAAATTAGACTAGCCCTTCTCTCAATAATAGTTTAAATGATATAGATTTAAATTTGTAAGTGCTCCTAATTAGCATAAACTGAATCTGTAGTGTTCATTATATTCACCACTGACGCAAACCTACAATTTAATTTGAATGGCGCATCTATTGAATATAATTTTCAAGATATTTAATATTTCAATTTTTAAATGATCCTATTTAACATGAATCAGAAAGAGACAACTTTGATTTAATATTCATTGGATTCGTTACTGCCAAAAACCTCTGATGTGGTTTAACATTTTTTCCAGTGATCCTAAGTAGCATAAATCAGAATGCTACAAGTTTGGTTTAATAATTGTTTTCAATTGAAATCATTACAGGCAAATTCATTACAGCAAAAACCTTTACTTTCAACATTGGAATGAGACCAGTGTCTAAAACAGATTTGAAGATATTCAAGATTTAGAGTTTTCACATACGAGTGTGTTGAAAATATTCAAGAGGGAAATTTCACCAGTGATCGTAATAAGCATACATCAAAATGCTACAACTTTGATTGATTATTCAATCTATTGGCCATTCAGATTTGAAGATTTTAAAGATTTTAATTTCTGAAGTGTCCCTAAGTAGCATAAATTTACATGCTACACTTTATAATATTCCATGAGCTAAATGTCACAAACCGGCATCGGCATTGTAGCGTTTTGTGTCTATCTACAATAGGCTCAAATTTTGTAGCTTTTAAAATTTTCATTGCCCTTAATTTGTATAATTTTTAATATCATGCCGATTCCAAGCAATACACTCAATTTCATTGCTCAACCCCACTTTGCTACGTTCTTTGGTGGTTTTCTAAATAACAGTTTCTGTGGAAGGCTTCAGAGAAAATTTGGCCATAAAGAAAGAAAGAAGGGAGAAACAAAGAAAGACAAAAGAAAGAAAGAAAGGAAGGAAGGAGAAAGAAAGAAAGAAAAATAATTCTGGGAAAAACAGAATGTCTGGGTTCGCACCCAGACATAATAAAGAAGACTTTATGAAAAACATCATGTCTGTAACAGCACACATAATGCAATATGTACGTCTTCGGATTTCACAATTTAATTTAAGCAGATCCTTCCATGTACTGAAATACTCGTCTAGGATTTATTTACTTGTGCGTCGACTAATTTGTTGCTTTTTGTGGCAATAAACTACTCTGCATGTCAAATTGTGGATACATGAATACTTTCTTCAAAATATTTATTTGGCTGATCGGCAGTGCTAAGTTTTGGAACACCGGAATTCAATCCACAGTTAAATGAGCACATCTGCAGCATTTGAGCCTTCCATGTGCATCATGGCATGAACGATATATTCGGTGAAAAATAAGAGTGATGGCATCGAAGAAACAAACAGAAAAAAGTAAATTTCTACAACACATCACATGAAGGTAATTTTATTCCAACCCCTCTGCAACACAGGCAAACGTAGATTACGGTCATTATGTCGTTTTTAGTGCCTCTTGTATTTTGTTGATTAAATAAACTCGTAATTGTTTGCACTGGCAATATTATGAGAATGGTAGAGTAGGGTTGCATGTATGTTTTTGAAACAATCTCATTTGTGTGAAGTGTAAGTTTAATACGAATGCAAAATTGCTGCGAATTATATAGGCATATTTGACACGTTAAATGACCATGTAAGGGGTACCTGTTTTATGTCATAGGAGTGTCACTGCCATATAAAGGATAAATTGGAACACAAATGTTCTGCATTAAAATGCATGTGTTGACAAAGGTAACGCCAACGCTATGGCCTTATTGCCATTTTGGAACACTGGTCTTCTGAATTGAAATGCATGTTTTCAGATGTTTAGGCAGGTTTTGTCATGTAGTTAATATTTTATTTATCTATCCAAGTGGAACAGCTTCTTCCGTTCATCCTCATGTGCTTTCATTCTCCTTTCTCCTGTTGCCTCTTGTCTTTGTCATTCGCCTGCAGATTTCAAATTGCAGTTGTGCTGTGGTTATGGTATATTAGTGCACTAACCTGTGGGTACCAGATGCATGAGGCACATGTGGATGGTAAACTGGCAGATCAGGTTATAAGGTGAGTCTCTGAAGTTATGTCTGGTCATCTCCATGGCCCTTATTCATATGCACCAATCTACCTGGTTGGAGCACCTGCCTTGGACCAGAGTGGAGTTCAGCTCTCGTCCTGAACAGACAATGCAGAGTTAGGCTTGAAAATAATTATTTACATTGAAAACTATATTACTGCAGATAAGAATACAACAGTGATTCTGCAATACCACATTCCTTCCTGGTGTGAAACTGCAGGGCCTTTATCTCTAGTACTACTGATTTGTGAAACCCATGTTGTAGAACATATATCAATTAAAGTGAAATATGCCTTGGTTTTTCTCCTGCTGTATATCACCTATACTTCCCACAAAGTGTTGATAATCCGCAATGCCTGCAACATTCATGCATTGCATCAAATGGAGATACTGATGTATCCACAAGCAATCAAAACCATACGCAGCTACGAGTGTTAGCCTCATACATATCACACAACATATTCTGCCTGGTTAATGCAAATGGTGCTTTCCAATCCTGCAAGTGCTCATGGAAGATACTGAAAAATCCTCCTTCCAAGATACCAGAATTAAATGTTATTGCCATTGTGTTCCACATGCAGATTTGAAAATATAAATTTAGTTTCATATATTAGGCCAAAAATTATAAAGTTCAGAGTGCAAAGTGCAAAATTTAATTTTAGGATCAAAGTGCGGATCTGATCAATTTATTTGTGAATAAAGCCACTGCAGACTGGAAAAAAATTCTTCAGTACCCCCTTCATAAACCACACCAAGAGACCGAGAATTTTATCTCAAAAGTCCAACGGTATGATGATCTGCAAGATGACCCTTGAAGACTGGAAGACTTTTTTTTCTGTAGTCTTAAGGATATCATGGCTGTGTAGTTACGTTTTCACCCTGAAATTTCTGTGTGCAGCACCAAAATGCTCATCTTCATCCAAAGTAATTGAAAAAGTGTCAAAAAATGCATTGCGATGTCAAGTCTGCACCACATCCACATCTGTTCTCATCATCTGAAACCCCTGATGTTTTGATCCAGTCCAGTCTAGTACTGTAGGGTCCAGAGGGGTTCAAACGGCCCCTTCAGTATCCATTTGGTTTAAATTTGTTCATGTCTAGTGATGTCGTGTGCACTCCAGTTATGTCTAGTCTGGTCTGTTCCAGTCTGGTTGGGTCTGATTCGGCTGGGTCCACTCTGGTGTGGTCGATTATGATCCAGTCGAGTCATGTCTGGTCCAGTCAGATTCAGTCTGTGTTGGTTGTGAGGCAGTCTGTTCTGATCTGATCCTGTCCTATCTGGCCTGAGACCAATAAAGTCTGCTCTAGTCTAGTCGGAACTGGTCATTTTTAGTCTGGTAAGGTTAATGCAGATCTTTTTGGATATGGTTGGGTGTGGTTAAGTCCAGGTGGGTCCTGTTGCATCTGGTCGGGTCTGGTTGGGTCTGGTTTGGACCTGTTGGGTCCATTTTGTTTCTGTCTGGGCCTTTCTAGTGTAGTGCATTCTTATCCAGTTGCATCATGTTAGTGCAGCAGTCGCATCATGTTAGTTCAGGTTGGGTTCAGTTCCATCCAGTCCTGTTTGGTCCAGTCCAGTCTTCCCTGATCCAGTTTGGTTTGCTTTTATCCAGTCTTATCAAGTCCAGTTTGACTGGTGCATTCCATTCATATCCAGTTTGGTGCAATTTGATCTCGGGTAGTTTGGTCAAATTGGTTTTTTTTCCAGTCCATTCTGATCATCTTCTATCCAATTTTGTGCGATTCGATTGGGTTCATTCTGGTCCAGTTCAATTGGCTCCGGTCTGAGTCTGTCTTGTCCAATTCTGTTTGGTGAAGTCCAGTCGGTTGGCGTGTGGTCTGGGGTGGAGCTGTGCAGTAGGGTAGAGCATATCAGGTCAGGTTGAGTTGGGCAGGAGAGGGATGGGTCCAGTCTCATTTGGTCCCCTCGGGTCCATTCTGGTCTGTTCTCGTCTTCCACTTTGGTCCTGTCAGGACAGGTCTGGTCCAGTTCAGTGCAGTGCAGTGCGCTGCATACTAGTGTATGGTGCAGTTTGCTTTGATTGGGTTAGGTAACGTTCGGTCTGGTCGTGTCCGATCCGGTTTGTTCTACTGATCAGTCCAGGCAGTCCCCTCTAATCTGGTCCTCTTCAGTCCAGTCTGGTCTGGTGGATTGGGCTTATTGTGGTATTTTCTGGTATTTCCTGATCCAGTCAAATTGGGTCCTGTCTGGCTGAGTCTGGTGCAGTGCAGTGCCACACAGTGTTGTCTCTTTGGTTCCTGTCCCACCAGTCCAGTAGGACAGAAGTCATGTTTGTTTGATGGACAATAACATCCATGCATACGAAATGGTTTGCATTTAGTTTTAGTTAACAGACTTGTCGAACATTGCAAATAAAGGGGGAATAGGGAGACTGCAGTACCATGATATAAAATAATGATGCATTGGTGCTCAAGAATCTTGAGAATATACCTCGAGCTTATAATGCTTCTTCTGGTTTAAACACATGAAGCTGATAAATGGCCATTATTAGGAACGAGAGAATCGTCAGACATTCGAACTTCTGTGATAAAGTAAACAACATTTCTTACCCACTACTCAACTGAAATTGATCTAGTGATTACATGTATCATATCATCATCAGAACTGAAATAGAGAATTCATTACATAAAGCTTTCAGTTATGTGTAGTTTTGAGCTATCTGTCGTGCCTTTATATTGTTGATTTCCCTTTCAAAATCACTTTATTTACTTACTGAATGCATTTATAATGACGAAACTCAAAGAAAAACAAGGAGAGTGTGATTGTCCTCTGCTACGCTGACCATGCATCCGAAAAATAAATGGTGGTGTAGCCTTTGAAAAATGTTATAATCCTCAAAATTGTTGGCACAAATCAAAGTACTAGCTCCATAGTTCAGTTCATGAAAGTGACCAAATAACTTTGGGAATCAAATCAAGGTATCTCTTGTTGTACTTTGTAAGCCCAGCCCCTGTATTCACAAAGTGCCCCTGTGCAATTTGCAAAGCAACTGGCCCCTCGGTTTCAGAGAAAGGATTGTTTTGAGAGCTTTTGACAAAAATGAATAAAAAAATAAAGTTGTAAAAATTGTTAAGAATATTAGAAAATGATCATTTGAATACATCCAGAAATACTAACCGAAGGTATGCCCGAATCAAGCTTCAAGTGTACCTGGCTGGTGGTTTTACAGATATTAAACAATATGATTCAACATTTCCAAGGCAATGCCTTCCACAGAAATCAAAAAAAATAGATACATTAACTGATAAGTAACCAAATTTGTAAGTACATTATAATTCAGTGATCCATAGCATCATCATCCAGTGAACAAGTTGCTTTGAGTCTTCCACAAGAAACTTTCCAAAATATCTTAATCTGAGAAAACCTTTTAGAGACTAAGTTGAACATTCGTCAACTCATGCAAAAGCACAAACTTTTTTTTAAAGAACAGCGTCGTTAACTTTAGAACAAATTAAGCTCCGGGGTTTAACAAAAGTGCCATTATGCAATTTTAAAGCAACTAGCCACACATTTTTGGGAAACACTTTTTAAAAGCTTTTGCCACAAAATGAAAAAAAAATGTAATCATGGAAAATCCAAAATCACTTCAGCGTAATCATTTGAAAACCCTGCATAGGTTCTCAGCGAAGGCACATCCTCATAAAGTTTAAAAGAAATGTGTTGAATATATCTTCAGAAATGGTCAAATGCATATTACCGGTGGAATCTATATTGACGTATATAATCAATAGGAATGCGGGCCTTGACCGATAAGTAGCTGAGCTGAACTTAAAAATTGATTTTTCTTTGTTTCTGTCTTATTCGAGTTCAGTTAAGATGTCACACATTTTGCAAATCAGTGTCATGAAAATTCACTGAGTTACTCAGCATTAGTTTAAAATTATAGTTCATAATTCAAACGTACACTATTTTTACATATATACACATACAGATAGATAGATAGATAGATGGATAGATGGATGGATGGATGGATGGATGGATGGATGGATGGATGGATGGATGGATGGATGGATGGATGGATGGATGGATGGATGGATGGATGGATGGATGGATGGATGGATGGATGGATGGATGGATGGATGGATGGATAGATAGATAGATAGATAGATAGATAGATAGATAGATAGATAGATAGATAGATAGATAGATAGATAGATAGATAGATAGATAGATAGATAGATAGATAGATAGATAGATAGATAGATAGATAGATAGATAGATAGATAGATAGATAGATAGATAGATAGATAGATAGGCAGCAACTGATGCATCAGTATATAAGCGCCATTCCCAGGACAGGCACTGGCGGTGGTATTACTTTGAAATGTGTACTCTAGGTTTAGTTGTTATATAGCCACCATACTTGTGATTTGTATAAAAAATAACTTTATCTCGAAGTTTATTTTACTAAGGAAACTGCAGCGCAGCTATTTCTACTTTGAGTGCCAGTTACAGCATATATCATCTCGGGCTCGCAATGGTTTGTTCGTTTGTTTTTTTTTTTATACAGTATTTCTATACACAATAAAACAGATCCATTGTTTGAGTCGACCAGCAACAATTTCAAGAGGTAGAAGAGGCCGTTTTGAGCATCTACTTCTCAATAAAATATGGGTCTTTTTGACTGTATGGGATTGTATGTCCCGATCACAGATAGGCTTAAAACTGTGGCGAATCCGGCGAGGTGGGGGTGGGAGTTGTGGGTGGTGGAACTACCTCCAATTCCTCGATGAAAATAAAGTTTCATTATACGATAATTGATTGTTAGAATGGACCATATGGTGCTATTTGCTCTTATCTTTTGCAATCAATTTCAAACCATTAAACATCCTTGCTACGAACCAGTAGATATCATTTCAAAAGTGTACTTATGGATCAAAGATATATATATATAATTCTATTAAGTATCACCTTATTGTAGAGTGTACTTTTTAAAACCTCTTGTAACACTTTTCTTTGATCTCTTACCCTTGTTTCTGCTAAGTAAGTTGCTAAAATTCTATATTGTAGGATTGACACCTCATGTGGTGTCTGAGTGTGTCCTTTTAGACAGCTATGCGAGGTCACTCCCAAGTTGTTGAAGCTATGTCAAATAGGTTTTATTTTAAGATATTGTTTTACTGCCACCCTGTTAATAGAATTTGGTCTGTTTACAGAATAAAACAAGCGAATGTAATTTACTCGAAACACCTTTTGTCACTTAGTTTTGGACTGATCACGACAACTACTGAATGCCCTCTTAAATTGATCCTTTGATTACTCCTATTCCCAATCGAATGGATTGCAGAATTTATAAAGTGCTTACCTTTTCATACATGTACGGTGTGGTAATTAATGGGAAGCGTCGCAAAATGTTTGAATGGGAGAAATTAAATCCATGTACCACAGTATGAAGATGAACCGAAACGTAATGTCGAAACTTCACGAAGATGAATTTATACACAATCTCCGATGTCGAAGAAACACGAGAGAGAATAAGAACGTAAGGAATATTATTGACATTTTATGTTTTGTTCACTTTCGAAAACCAAAAAAGATTACGTAATTTACAAAATTAATTTGCAATTCAAGTCCAGAATGATCGATTTTTGGTGTTTAATTCCTTTAGAAACCATAAATAATTAAACTTTTATCTCCTATGCCTGTGCCAAAAATATTGCTCTTTTAGCCAGATATCGACTTATATTTTTTATCAAAATCTGCAGTTTTTCCTGAACTGGAGTCTTTGTGTTTTGACACCATGATTATCTGACTCTGACTTATAAAGGGCGGGGTGGGATGGAGGAGGGAGTTTTCATAATGTTCCAGATTCATAAATTTCATTAAAAAAACGTGCAGGGCTCTTTCTTATTTTGCTGTCAACTCAGCTGAAAGACAGGTGAGAAGACCCAAAAAGTGACATGCCTACCATGTCTCTTTTTGTCTTTGGCGGTTTAAACTAGTTGTGTTCTTCAAACTGAAGTCTGCGCTTGATGACGACAATTTCAGAGGTTGACAGTTCCGGGTTGAAACCTTCAGTTGCCTTTTATTTGTGGCTGCCTATAGTCAGACATTAAATGTATTTCTTCACATTGGTAATGGAATATTTATGTTGATGTTTTGGTAATTCTTGAACCATGCCCTTTGCTCTGTTTAACTTTACTCTAATTGTTGGGTCGGAACCTATTAATATGGCTAATTTTTCTCTACAAGAAGTATCATTGTTTTATTTTTAGAAAATATTTTGCTGACAGCCACCATGAGACATTTTGACTCATTGAGTGCGAACTATGGAAGTTAGGGGATACAAGAATTTCAGATATGTAATAGAAATGACATTGAAATCATCCCTGTGGTACTGTACTACTGTACCAGCTCTGAACTGCCGTGAAATTCACCAGCTTACTTCGATTATAATCCAAGCTTCGTCTTAGTGCCTCCACGCTGCTTTCCAATTGCTCCAAGCTGCTCCTTATTGGTTTTATCTGATCTTAATCTTAGATCTGATCAATCTCCGAGTTGCCCCTACCATGATCCGAGTTGCTCTTTCCATGCTCCAAGGTGTTCTTAAATGCTCTGAGCTGCTTTTAACATACTTATGCTTGTTTGTAACATGCTCCGAGCCCTCATGTACATGCAACGAACTGCTATTAGCTGCGCATAAAACCAACCTGGCTAGTAAATAAATAGTAGAAATAGAATAGTTGAGTAGAAACACAATTTTTCAAGCCCTGCACGAGCAGTTTTTGTGAGGGTTCAAGTCGCTCTTTATGTGCTCAAAGTTGCTTCTGATGTGGTCCCAGTCTTAAATGTGCTCTGAGCTGCTCCTAACATGATTCAAGTTGATCCTCACGTGCTTCGGGCTGCTCCTCGGGTGCTTCGGGCTGCTCCTCACGCGCTTCGGGCTGCTCTTAGCTTAAAAAATTCAGATGTGCCATAATTCCTCTAATCGCAAAACGATGGTGGAGCAGTGTACTCGTTAATAGTATAAAATACTCCTGCAGGGTTTGAAGATGCGCAAATTTCTCCGTGGGTGAAAACCCATAGTTTGTTTGCTAAACATTTGGTCGAGTGGATGTGTGTGTTTCCCATTTCAGCTAGGCGACTGGTGCCCAGGGTTGGGAGTTGGATTCTGGCTCGTTCCGAAAATTAATTATATTTTAAACGTTTCCTTAATGCTGAGAGATTAAGTTCCCAATTCCGGCAACAAATGCGTACGCGGTATATATACTGCACGACCGTGTTGGCCAGGCACTCTCACACAGCTACCTCAATTGAACCATTCTATTTTAAGAATGGGGATTTGGTTGAGTGAATATGTGAGCTTCCCATTTCAGCTAGGCGACTTGTTGCAAAGGTTTCAAGTTTGAGTTTCGCTCGTTCCGAACATTACAGAACACTTTCTTTGTCAAAACGAGATATATTTTTTGGCAGCGGAATCGCCTGCTGTAGGCATACATATATTTCATTTGTTTGGTTATGTGCAAATAGACTAAATATCGATAATGAATTGTATTCTATTGATATGTGCAGTCATAAATGAGTGACATTGCTTAGGAAAAGCAAATCAGTATTCCAGTGCATTGTAAACAAAATTACCTGTGCAGCATTTTCTATGAACACAATAGTTATATTTGTGTACGCAACGGCGAGGATGCACGGATACCAACAGACGGAGCCTCCTGGTCATATCTGATATGTAGATAAAAGACAATGAAGACATGGGTATGCACCATGATATTGTGACATATAAGAAGGAATGTTTGATATAAAAAACGTTCACTTTATGAATATAATAATCTTGGCGCACTGAAATTAAAACCTGATTCAGTCAATTTTAGTTATGCCTCTAATTTCCCGTGATTGAAAAGCAACGTTGTATATTGGTGCGCGTTTTGATTGTGGCGAGAGACAATGACTTCGTCATTTATACATGCCGATATCTTCTGCAGAAACAAATTAAAAACAAAAGCAAAACACAAAGCGAACCCACTACGCAAAAGATGCAGACACAGACACACACATATACAACAAACCAACCAAACAACCAACAATAAAAAAAAAAAACGATTCGTTCTACATGTAGTTCTCAAGTCTTCAGTGTTTCAGTGAAAATACGGGAATTCAAGGAATAGCCATGGAAGTTGAGTTTCCCATCTATAAATGCATTCCGAGAAATTATGGCTGAAAAGAATAAAATAAAATAAAAAAAAAAAAAAGAATTCCCTGCTATTTGAACCACAGTGGTTGACCCTATGATCTGTTGTGTTGACATACCAGGATTATATATAACCATGCGGTGAGTCCCTGATACACTTGCTTGATAACTGTCAATTTTTTCCTTTTGACTGTTTAAAAAAATATCCCACTGAAAGAGTTTCCTGAAATCTCAATGTCAACTTACGTGCGAAATCAATGTCGATGTCGCATGTGGTTTCAGCACTTAGGTCGCAGTAAACGTCATTTGTTGATCACCTAATTTTCCACACTGGCTTGAGCCATGCCCTGGCCAGATTTTCCTTCCCTTACTTCAGGTATTGTTGTATATGCCTATTCATTAATTACACATATTCCTTATTCTTTCGTCCACAATCCATTGACCCTAGTAGAATGACGGTAGTTTGGCGCCTTCTACACATTTTTGGTAAAGTGTGGTGATTGTAAGTGCCAGTATAATTTTGTACGTGTAACTTTTGTTACTTCCTTTATCTAGGATTTGTTGTATCACTTTGTTTTATTTCAACTTCGAAAAGTCACTAAACAATATACGGAAAACATTTGTGTTATGAGTTCAAGCTATTGCTCACTGAATCCAGTCTCAAAATCAGCAAGGCCTACTGCAGATACCAGTGTCTAATCGTTTGATTCTTCGACCTTTTATCACAGTCAACAGTCACGATCAGAGAGACAATCAGACACAGAGACAAAACACTAAGCAGTCTTAGTTCCGTAAAAAATTGGAGAGATGAGTTTTCTAATGTCGTTCTGACGTGTTCTGATACGATAGTTTAATATCATCACAAAGTGACAGTGGTATTATCGGGTCCTAGCTAGATCATCAGCAGGACGGCTTGCAAAATAAGACGACCTGACTAATAGATTGGCAGGCTTTGTTTTACTTCATTGGGCACCTTTTGCACAAAGAAATCTGCATGTTGACTTCAGAGTTGGCAAATCTTAATTACATTTTTTCAAATTTACACTACTTATAAATCTATGTAATAGTTGTATATATGAACAATATATATACAGATATCAAACTATAGAATGCCACACAATTCCACGAATGCAAAAAAAAAAAACAATAAACAAAAAATAAGAAACAAAAAACAAAAACAAAAACAAACAAAAGAAAAAAAACAAACAAACAAACAAACAAACAAAAAAAAACAAAAAAAACACCAGTCAATTTTGATTTTCATTTTGCTAAATTATGCATTAATTTCGTAGTATTTATTTTCATTTAAAATCAATTTCTGTTTGGAGTTTCCAACTATGTATATTTGTGGCAGGAGGTCAGTTATTTGGATATTTGGAAACATCTCCTGTAACTAAATATAATGTGATCAGGCGTTCTTTATGGTATACCATCTCTAAAAGTAACTACCTGACAGCAACTGCAAGTATGGTTCACTGTGTCCACTTTCCACCACGAAGGGTTACATGTGGAATTTGCCCCAGATTGCTATTGCTTGTCAGATGTCTTGCTTTCGAATACCCATGTTTTGCTATAATTACAGCTAATGCTTAAATCTTTTATTAATACAGGACATGGGTTGTTTTACTGCACGACAGTGATTTACTGGAAGTAAAGTCATCTTAAAAGTAGGATGCAAATAAGTGCGCTGTTTCCTATTTCGCAATAAGGTAGTGATAATGATTCAGAGCCAGTCTGGCTGCATTCTGAAAAAAAAAATCCACTATATTGCCATGTATGTATGTGTGTATGTATGTATGTATGTATGTATGTATGTATGTATGTATTATTATTATTATTATTATTATTATTATTATTATTATTATTATTATTATTATTATTATTATTATTATTATTATTATTATTATTATTATTATTATTATTATCATCATCATTAATATTATTATTACTTAATGCACAATAAGAAGCTATGACGGTGTAGAGGTCCTTTTACGATACATAAACATAATACTTTTATAGGTTTCTGATGTTGTGTTGTTTTTGCTACTGTTTTGCGCAGCCTGAAGGCCTTATTCTATGTTGATCTTTATATGTTACATAGTTCTAGTATTAATTCTAGCAAGCACATGCATGGAAACGTCTTAAAAACAAACAAATTGTTATTAATGCAATTTGATGAAGCATCAAGAAAGTCGGAATAAGCTTTGTATGCACGCCTTGTGTTGTTTTATTTACACCAAACTGGCAGTGTAAACCTTGTGATCACCTAAAGTCTATCTTTTCCCCAGTGAATCCATCAGGGCAGTTTTATGTAGAGCTGTCCCGCACCGCAAACCTCCTTCTGGTCCATTGGTTTAAAGTAGCATACACCATTCCCTCTTAACACCGACCCAAACAGAAATAGTTATGCCTAAGTGGTGCATGAGATGCCTTCATAAGGTCAAAACGGATTACAAAAGTTTAAAGGGAAACAGATTTTCATTTGCGTATGGCTTGACCCCGAAAAGTCAGCCACAGATAGTACTGAAATATCAGGCACTGAATTTCTCCATGAATGAGATAATGGCACAATCTGGGACTAAATGGTCTGTGAGTGGGATTTCGGGCTTGCAAAACTGTAAGCATGAGCGTTTATCATTTATCGATAAAAAGGTTACAGTGACCTAAAACGTTAATGACTTGTTCAGGAAATTTCTTGTCAGCTTAAGGCATTTTTGGAGATAGATAATGGTGACTTTTATCAACAGAAAACAAGACGAAATGAAGATAAAAACTTGTATGTGTGTACATTTGTAAGAAGAGCTAGGTATCCTATGACGGACACATGGAGATCGACAGCTATATGTATACTTAAGCAAACTGCCTTTTCAAAGATGTCACAAAACAACTGAAACCCGGACGATGACCTTTAATACATTACAGATTATGTCAGTACTTAACTAGATGCTAAAATTAGTTTCTTAGGAAAAAAAAAACGTTATAACAAACTAATATTTGCATCAGCACTTTAAGACAATACTTGCGCTCTTGGTTTGTCAACTGCTCCATGTTTTTTTCTCCATCTCCATCATTGTTGTTCATCCTGAATGTCTAAATTTACATGTATCAAACCCTAAAATGACAAGCAGTTTGGTTTTATCATGGGCCTTGCTTTATATTCTTACAGCATGTACCATCATGATACTAATCTGTTTGCACCCTTAAAACTATAAATATTGTACAATGCATGAATCAATGTGTGGCCCATAGTCTAAAGACTGTTACAAAATTACCAAAATGCCATCAGGAAATTTCAACAGATACGTTTTACGTATAGTTCATTACATTTCTATCATTCGGCAAAGGAAAATATTTCCTCATGTGAGGATAATATCAAAATTTTCCTTGGGATGACCTAATGTATTAGATTTTAATCATTGCAGCCCGATATAATATTATTCTCAAGTTAAAGCTGTGCCCATACAATCGGGCACTGTGAAATATTCAATTTTTTATATAGAGAGGGCAGAAAAGCCATAGGTCGATCATTGTTATAGTCATGTTGATCATGCTATTATTGTAAATTGACATTACTTTAAAAAATTTTCATTTGTTTGGTAAGATGTAATTTTCAATTGATCATTATAAGGACAATAGGGGTATAGTTATTTCTTCTGAGCATACCTTGAGGAAAATTATAGATGGATAATTAACTAAGGCACTTTCGTTATAAGTTATATTGCACATCACTTTTTTAATTTGTTTTTTATTCACATGAGTAAATTGGAAGCCACAATGTTTATCACTATTTTGTAGATAAGACTGAAATGGAGTATGTCCGTGAGTGTCGATTTCCTAAGGCAAAATAGGACCAATTTTGACCCAAAAAAATCATTGTATTTAGATGCAATATTCTCCCAATATTGCATCTGTTATTTAATCTCAAGGGAATGGTTAATTAATCTCATCACTGAAGTTAATTGCAACTTAGTGATGGTAGGATATATCAGGATTAGCATTGATATTGACATCGCGACTTTGTCTCAAGCATTGCTTTTGCTGTATCATTAAAACATGTGGATAGTCTTGATGGAAACAGGTACTCTATCTTGAACCAAGGTCAGTCTGACTGCATCTTCATAAAAATTGAGAACTAGGTACCGGTTAGTAAGCAACATCCTATCTTTGAATTAGTGCTGTTTAATTTTGATTTTTTTTTCAAATTACAATCGTATTGAGCTGTGATTTTTAGATTAACGTTCAACTAAAGCACCCTTTGGCCACTCAACATGTGGTGACACTGCAATTGCTGTCCCAGAAGAAAGGAAAGACTTTTCGGGGTAAAAAGGTGTTTTACTTGCTTATGGTGCATCTCTGCTCAGGCTAGGGACATTTCATTTGATTTGTTTAGGTCATCTCATGCATTGCATATGGCCCTGTTTTCACGAGAGTGCTCAGAATGGACCAGAGAATCACTGACAAAAAGATGAAGCACTATGGTGCTATTTTTTAGCAATTTATCGCAGACTTTCGTGACTGAGCTACCATTTCATTACCTTTTATGCTTGCCTTTGCTTCCTACCAGCGATATTCTAAAGGAAGCTAATCACGACAACAGAACAGAAAGCACTTTTTTAGTTTGTTATTATGTTTGTGTGTGAATACTAGAACAAAATTTCATTAAGGAAACTATGTTTTCCCTAGGTTAACGATTGGTTTAAGTTTTCATATATTGAATAAGGGCTGATTTCACAAGTAGAAGCCCCTGAGCACACTACTGCATTCGCTACTTAGGGATTAACATATAGGTGTTGAAGTAGCCACGAAGGAACGTATAATATTAAAATCCAGTAGATAATCTTGCTGTCAGCTCACTGACTGACAAGTCAGGAACCAAAATACTAGTGAGACTATAATTTTTCAATATCTTAGTCAAAAATTAGTTCAAGTCTAAAGCCATTCAAACCTTGAAGTCTATCAATATGAACATCACCAGACACAACATCAAGACTTGAATAGTCATCAAACAATACATTATCCATTAAACATTTAAAGAGGATAACATGTTATATTGACAACGAAGAAATATTGATTGGCATGACAAATAGAAGTGGACAACAGATATCAACAATATTAGAGAAGCTGCTCCGAAAATGACAGTGAACAAGAACTATCCGTGATCAAAAACATCGTTCATCAAACAAGCCAGGTCAAAATCAAGAATTTCAAGGCAGATATGCCAACAATTTTATGATTTTTTTTTTTAATCAGTCAACGAATACGAAATGGAGTATGATGGACCATTTCTCTCCTGACTTGTGACAGACACTAACAAAAGTAAGTTGGAAAAAGTGACATGCCGAGCACATCTCTTTGGATCTTTAGAGAAATAATACATTTGGGGTTTTGACTGGCTTGGCCTATATGTGTTGAGAGAAACTTGAGTTCGCAGGTGATGACGAATAGTTCATAGGTCAAGAGGACTGGGAGCAAAAAGTGACAGACCATCCATGTCTCTTTTGATCTTTAGAAAAATGATAAATTTGGGGTTTAAACTGGCCAATATTTTTTGGGAAAAGCCAATAAAGCTTGTTATTAATGGATAATAATTCGTAAGTTTGATGAGCAGTTTTGAACAGCTAGCAGCCTTTTGTGGGAAACTGCATGTCTCAAAGCAGGAGCAAAATTTGTTTCTTCGCATTGCTATTGGAACTTGAAAGCATATATTTTGGAAATTCTACAATCACTGTCTTTCTACATTTGGTTTTGCTCTCATTGTTGGGTTATAATTTATGAATGTTGGTAATGTTTTGAAGTTGCATATCAGCAAGACTAGCTGTTTGCTTGGTAAAAACAAGGATTTTCATACTGGCTTGTGTATTTACTAGTGGGGAAAATCTGTAAACAGGTCCGCCTAAGGGCTAGTGGCAATATACCCTTGGTAGATCTTTACATGTATATTGAGAAGATAACGTTCAGTGACATTTAAAAATATTGTAAAATTTTTGTTGCACTATTTGGAAAAAGCTTTGGAAACCTTCGTCTGTAAAACCACTAAGCCAATCACGTCAAAAGAGCTGAGGAACATCCTTAAATCTTAACTTGTTCAATACATGGCACTATTTGCTCTCACTGACTAGTTTTTATATGTAATTAAAACTAATTCAAGATCATTTATCTGTGCCAATGATAATGATAAAACATCACTTCATACTTCAAAGCAGCCATGTACAATTATTTTGCTTTGTGAATCTTAGTCCAGGTGAGCTGGCATTAAAAGTTACCAAATTTCTTGTATACTTGCCAAAATTATTGCATCTAATTGAGTCGACACTGCTAATAACCAAAATAAACAATCATATAATAATTGCATTGAAACTGCATGCCGACACTTCTGATATGACAAGACGTTTGCTTATTTAACAAGTGGCACTCTACATTTTTTGTTCGTATATGAATTGTGTGTTTTCACTATTTCCCACTTCCGCAAAAATAATTTTGCTTGTACATTTGATGGGTGTCAGGCATGTCAAATGGTCCTGCTCAGCTCAGTTCTTATTTAAGGTTTATATACTTCTGGCCAAAAAGGCACCAGTGCATTGGTTTTACATGGGCTGCTTTAAATAAGAGTATATGTAGTGTCACATGGACTGTTATGTAACGTGGACTGGATTTCATTCATTAGTAGTAGTGCTAGACCTGCAACACTGCAGCATCATGACATACAATCGATAGGGGACTGGTGTCGACTAAGCTGAGGTCATACTGCCCTGTCATCTGGATCTCTCTCGATCCAGTGCACAAAGTCGCATGGCCACAGTGGTGCCAATAACATACTGCCTGGACAAGAGACTAGTGGAAGCCTGTGATGTGGTCATACAAGTCACCATTTATTTTCTTGATTTCAATGACGGTAGGATACAGGTTAGACACGAGCCTTCAGAGAGATTTCTGGATGGCTGCATGGTAGAACATGGTTGCTATGGAGGAGGCACTGCCACTAAGTGTTCTAGCGGGGGGAGGGGGGGGGCAACTACGGCGACAGGAGGAACAGAAACCATAAGGTTAAATGAGATTATAACAGGCTCGCACTATGTGAATGAGATCTTGCCCCCAGTCACTGTTTCCAGCAACATACTGTGCTACTATTTCAGACAGACATCGCATGGTGACATGCTGCACATGTCAACTTCAGTATAGCCAGCAGCACTACATCCAAATATTGCCATGGCCAGCCCGATCTCTTAGCCTGTTGCCCATTGGATATTAATGTGAAGTGCTTAGCTGTCACGTTAGTGATGAGTGCAACGAATATGTGGCTACTATGGATTGTCAACGGACCGGCACAGTGGCTCACAGACATCTAGAACTTAAATTATCGGGTCGAGAAAGCCAAGTTCACCAGCAGCAGACCTTGGTCCAGGCTTGCTTGCAAAAGTATGGTGAGCACAGCTACTACAGATGCATGCAGCCTCCGCACAAACATTAAAGCATATTCAGGACCAACCCATCCTTCTAAAAGAAGGAATAGTGGCACTGGTGCAATAAAATGAACAAATACCCTACACGTATTCTTACATGGAAACCCAGTGTTGATCAAGAGGTGTGCGTATTGTTTTGCCAGGAGTATATCATTTTTGCTTATTTTACCCTTGTAACAATGGTAAGGCTTTAATATGCACTTTGGAAAAATCTGCACAATAATCCTTTACCAGTTTGGGCTTGTTTTAGTCCCAGTTTGTTTTAATAAATGTGTGAATGTTTCTTTAACCGTAACATTCAATGCGATCCCGATTCCTCAGAAGTTTAATGGAGAAACGCTATCCCACGTAGATTGACCAAACCACCAAATTTCACAGGCTTTATATCGAAATGTTCCTGTTATACAAGCAGAGGAGCCACGTGTTTTTAGTAATACTTCAAATTAAAAAAAAAACACTGGAAATGATGTAGTTATTATGCTAGGCCACAACGAGGCTTCAGCTTCCTTCTATAAAGTGCTCGCAAATCAAACGCACATTGTTGCAGTAAGCCTACCTGTCGTTAGATTTGATTTACAATTACAAATTCTGAATGCCATTTAAAAATGAAAATAACATAAACCATTCCAAGTATGGACAAATGTCAAATGCGCCAATTAGTACCCAATCATATCTTACCGAAGATTAAACATCGACTCTTTTTATAACAGGTCATCACGAGGATCATCATGACATCAAATATATGATAAATTATATAAAGGCATACTGTGCTGCCCGTAGATAAAAATTAAGTTTTTGTTTGTGTGTGTGTGTGTGTTTTTTTTTTTTTTAATTATAGTGGCGGGTGTGTTTGTGGATTTTTTGTTTGTTTTTGTGTTTATAGTTTTTTTGGCTTTTTGTAAGTCTACTATTTTTTTATGTTATACTATAACTCATGTACTTGACAATAACATACTGATGTGTTTCCATTTACGTGCAGTAAAGTCCGTGTAATGCATTGCTCTGTGTTAATTCATGTTGATGAAGAAAGGACCATACTAAGTTGATAAACAGATTTTACATCGCAGGAATATTCAGGATGGACCTGTGCGCCAACAGGAAAAATTAATAACAGTGTTTTTCTTGATCTTAGTGATTGATTAAGGATAATACATGCTTGACATATCCGTCGTTGAAAGTATTAAGCTGTGTTTTTCCTTTGCTCCAGAGCGATGAACATTTGTTAAAACTATGTTAAACTCAGAAACTTTCTTAAAAAATGTTGTTTTTAGATTACTGTCTCTGGGAGATATTTTACGATGAATTGAATGTTTGTCTTGTTCAATAGTTAGTACGTGGTCTTTACCTTTCGCATAACAATTGGTGTCATACGAAGAAAAAGATTCATGCTTCGACCACACTCAAATGCCTATTGTTGAATTATCTATGCTAATGTATGGGCATTGGAAGCAACAATGAGTAACATCAATTTCAAATATATATAAAATATTGTGTTCAGTGAAACCACGAAGTCAGTTTTGCAAAAGAATAGTCTCGTACAGGTAGATATGCGCTTTAGAATGGATAAAGTTTATACTGTTTTCTAAGATGAAGCATGTGTGTATCAATATCTTTGGTCATTAGTAATCATAATTTGGTATAAAAACGCTAAAACTGAAGATTTAGATTTTGAAGCTATCATTGCTTACGTTTCCAAATCACTATGTGCCAATATTGCAATGTGCTTAACACACTAACAGAATGGATGATTCAACTGATACATTTGAGTTGCTTTCCAAATAAATTAACTATGAAGCATAGTCAACCCTTGTTCGCTTTAATACCGTGTCTAATTTTGAACGGGTATCCCAGCTCCATCGTGTATAACCTTTTTATTGTTATATGTTGTCATGTGATTTGTATTGCGATTTTCAAAGTAGTGAAATCGGTACATTTATTTAATTTTATAAATCATTTGCCAATTAAAAAGTTTGCAACCATACTAAAACTTGTTTTATACCTTTTGTGACCATTGGAGTCAACTGAAGCAAACATGTGTATGAAAATTAAACGAAAAAAAAAAAAAAACCTTGAAGCATGTCAAAAAAAAGCTATTTTCCGTTATGCATTTAAATCCTGTCACCTTCATTGAAAATGAATATTTTAGATAGAACTTATGACAATTGTGGCAAAAATTTGTCTGTTTACCTCAGGTATTATACAGAAGTTGTGAAACGTGATTTCATTTTTGTCGAGCTCAAACCTGCGATGTGCCAATTTTAATGAGGGTACAGTGAGAGGGTTCGCCGTGAGCACACAGTATCTTTTCAGACAGCAAAATATATTGGATGATATGGACTTCTTAAAGTCAATAACTGTGGCGTTTAAGACTTCTTATTTGGCATAAAACAAGCGTAGCGTACATTGTGCCGGGGTTACATTATTTAGCAAAATCTGCTGAGTCTCACCAGTTATATTGGACAATACACGTACAAACATGCGAATATGTAGAATGCACAAAAACCAAAACAGAACATTAAAAAAGACGAAAACACCCCACCCCCTCCCTCAAAAACAAAAAACCAAAAAAAAAAAAAGCAGAATAATCCTTCCCCCCCCCCGTCAGATTTTTAATATCCTTTCAAGTATGACGATAGCAAATGGAACGTGGCACATGATGGTAGACAAAAGGAACGTATTCAAGTTTTGAGTAGTTCTAAGAAGTCCCAAATTATGGAGCTCAATGATGGAAAAAATTTAGAAAATGTTTATTTGCAGCGCTTTTCTTGGACATAATTGAACAAAGTATGCACATTAGGCTTTACCTGGATAGCTGCATGTTTTTTTCTAACTTAAAATGATAAAGTTTGTTCAATAGTAACTTTTGTTTTGGTACTTTGTGCTGCAGAAATCGAAACTACTCAACCACATGCAAGGACTGAAGCACATTCAAATATGCATACAACAGATGAAAGATCATTGACCTCTGGCCAAGGATTATCCACGTCTCATACGTTAATTTATGAAAAAGCAAGACTTCCGGTTTTCAATATATGGCTAGAAGGTATAAGGGTCAACTTTCATAATATTTTCCATGACCCTTGGCAAAAGGCGTGGTTTGTCCTTGGAAATATTACTCTAGCTAAAATGCTCATTGACAGAAGTGGGAATGACACAGTTGAGTATTGTTTCAGGCTTCCTGGAATAATTAAAAATATCACAGGTGTCAAGTGGGTTTCAAAGGACATTATATGTAAAATTTACACTCGTGCTCGTGTCTATATGCTCCACAACTACTCTATCAAACCACGATTTCACGTACATTCTCATCAAGTTATTGCATTTGCAATTACAGTTGTGCTTTGGGTCATTGTGAGTGTACTGGGAATTCTAGGTATGTGGTATTTTTCTTTTTACTGCTATAATAGGCAGCGGCACCAGCATTGGAATTGACGTAGAACCTGTGTCTGTGACAATGCCCAGTTGGGACAATGTAGTGTCTACAAAATTATGAGAGCTTGGCTGCTGGATAAAGTCCCTGGATAAGGATGCAGTACAGAATGGTTTGTAATTGAAAGCCATATCATAAATGAGCAGCCAGAAAAACTGGCTAGGCCAATGCTTGGGAATAAAATAAGACTATAACTCTGGCCCGTTGCTGGTCCTTTGTTGCAAGTATCAGCTTTTGGCTTAAATGTAAAAATTCTATAGAATTCCTTTTCTCTGTTCGATATGTTTTAAATGTGCATGTTACATGTTTAAAATGATATAACAGTAGAACAACTGGGCATGTTTACGAGTAGGTTTTTTACGTTGCGCAAACATGGCTTTCTCAGCTGCAACCAATAATCCACCAAGCCCTGCTCTTAGATCTAAAACATTGTTTGGTTCAGTTTAATACTAATGATCTATGTAGAGCAAATAAAAGAAAGGATTGGCATTCAGCACTGAATTGGCCAAGATGTACTGTGATTTTATCCAAAGGAACATTTATAGATACTTGGAAAGCGTCCGATCCGTTTATCTCTATATAGAATTTATCATTAGATATCGAATTTCAAAATAGCCATTTTAAGTTCTCACATGCTCTCCGTATTTCAAGATTTCAAATTTGTAGACGCATTTTATACATTAACAAACTTTACTCGAAGTCAGATGGGTTTTGCCACTCTAGCAAAAAAAAAAACAAACAAACAAACTCGTCGTTTAAAGGAGTCGTGTAAACCCCTCAGGCCATTTGACCTGTATAATTTGATCCCTAACACTAAACCTAAGCTTTGCAAGGGCCCTGCTGTCAACTTTTTGGACAGGCACACCATAAAGCATTCCTGTGGTACCAATCGTACCCCGACCAGGATGATGTCGTTTTGCCACCCTAACCTAAGGGCTAAGAGTGAGGGTGGTAATTTATTGTGTTGGTATCTTCCAGTGAATTTGATCGCAATATTTCCTTTTTTTAATGAAATACATATGTGGTGGTATAATACATACATACATATGCATATCTATCTATCTATCTATCTATCTATCTATCTATCTATCTATCTATCTATCTATCTATCTATCTATCTATCTATCTATCTATCTATCTATCTATCTATCTATCTATCTATCTATCTATCTATCTATCTATCTATCTATCTATCTATCTATCTATCTATCTATCTATCTATCTATATATGCGTATTTAGAGAGGAAAAAGGAGAGAGAGAGAGAGAGAGAAAGAGAGAGAGAGAAAGAGATACAGAGAGAGAGCGATCCCTGATCCTTTTCCTCTTACCTTTCCCAATAGAGAATATAATTATATTTGATATTGTAACAACAGAGCAAAGACAACTGAAGTTCTACTTCAAGTTTAGAAAAAACAGTTACCGGAATATTTCAAAACTTTTAAAATACAGCCTATCTATGTAATGCATTATCATTACACAAGAGGTAGTAACCTTTAATTTATAGAGAGAAGAAGATTGGTTGGGACAGGTAACTGTTTAAGACATGAAATCATAAAAACATTAAAAACAATTCCAGATTCCATACTGACCAAGGTCCATACCCACGGTAAAACTGTTTTTTTCTTTTTTGTGAAAAAAACAACATCTTATTAACAGATATAAATCTGATTGTTCCATTCCAAACAGCTATGTCTGTAATCTTCCATATCGCTGAATCTTAGACAACCACCAAAAGTCACTTTAATTACATGAATTACTATTTCTAATCCTAGTATAATATAAAATACATCGTAGCTTACTAAGTGAAACATTTTTATTTACCTTACACCTATACTTTCTTTTATAACTATGCTTCCTTTGCAGTATATTCAGGTGGCCCCCATGATAGCAGATGTTAAGGCCTTAATGAGGGTCTCCTGACCACTGTTATGACATATGTATATAAATTATATTGTATATTTTCGGTCAGATAAAGGAGTCTTGAGAGTGAGCCTGATTCTGACAGGGTAACACCAAAGTATTTCAATCTTGCAGGGAATGCCCTGGTTATCTTGTCAATACTTAAATTTAAATATATGAGGACTACAACTAATTTCCTGCTGGTTAACTTGGCAATCACTGACTACATTGTGCTCTTTATCGCATTTCCAGAAAAGGTAGCTGTTCATATTTTTGGAGGGAGTACTTCATAAAATCATTTCCAGAGAGCCCTAAACATTAAATTATACAACATGTGTGTTGCATTTCTGCTTCTTACGATATATGAATGTTACTTTGGTTTGTCAAATGTTTACTTTTTCTCTGGACTGACGAGGATTGTAAAGACCTCTGTAAAGTGGACAGATTTTCCCAGTCCTTAATATTATTAGGTGATTTTCATTGACGGGACACGTCCATGAGGAGGACACCTGTCTAATGTGTATTAAGGAAACATTTAATACAGTCCCAAATGCAAAAATTACCTTCTGTAATGTGGGCACAGCATAAAACATAAATGTCAGTCAACACAAATTCCCTTTTTCTGTCAACTTTCAATTGACAGTTAAACAGGTATTAACAATGATAATGCCCACAGAAACGCAACCACCTCCAATATCAGTCACAGGCCACTTACCTTAGCATGTTTTACCTTGACTGCAGTTATCCATAGTCATTGAACCAAGTAGGTTGTGGAAAATGTGCAAACATTTGGGACTTAATCCATTATCAAAAACGTAAATGGTTGAATAGGGTTATCACAGTTAGTCAATCAACGGAAACAAACTCAATTGATAAATCACAATCCTTAAAAAAAAGCTTGGCACAGCTTTCTTACTTTGCTCTTATGGAGTCATTTATTGTGTATAACAAAGGGATTTGACAGTAAATTAACGTTCGAGATTAGTTACTATTGCATTTGTGTAATATGCCGCCACGCAAACGACACGGAATTTAATGTTTTGCTCTCTCAGTGTCCAAAGCTGCGTGACAACGCTTAGAATGCACAAACGTCTCTATAATTACTCCATAGAACAAGATAAGTTGCGCTTTCTTTTCAAGATAATGCTCTGGAAGTTCTAATACAGAATCTCTAACTGTAGCACAGTTCATTTCTGATTTGTTTCATTTGCTGAGCGACTGCAAATGCCTTTCAAATCCATTTCTCAGGAAGAAGCATAGGATGATGAACCGACCTGGCCATGTCTATTCCAGGAAAATCGCACGACGAATTATAATTGATCATTAGGCCATTGCTTTTTAAATGCTGGTCATGTATCAGTACTAGTATTTTCCCCCTTTTCCATTTGCTTCCTTCTTTTTCTTGCAAAATAACGTAAATTAGCATCCTGGAAACTAAAAAGAAAATTAATTTCCAAAGTATTCTAGAACGTAAACAAACCTGAGACGTCACGGTGATCCTATTACTAGTGCAGACACTACGTATTCAGGAAATCCGTGTTTTTTTTAGGTCCTAGAACATTTTTTCCAGGAAGATGTAAATTTAACGAGTCTGGGATGCAAATTGGTACATTTTGTACGATACCTCGCTTTCGGGTCATCTATGGCTGGTATGGTTGTCATTAGCATTGAAAGGTATGATTACAACTGTTTTATACACACACACACACACACACACACATTATGTATACATTTTCCTTCACAGCAAATGAAATATGGCTATTTTCTTTGGCTTTAAATATTGCATACCTGTTCGCAAATTAAGGAACCCATTTCTGATATATGCCTTGAATATAAGTGTCCTAGGCATTCAACTTTTAAAATGCTCCTCGCGTTTAATATCTCACCTTTAAATCAAGCACCCACGCAATGGCTATACGCTGTTTTCTAAACTGTTTTTTTTTTCGAAAGGAATATAAACACAAAACTGAAAACCAATTCAGAACCAAAAACCGAAGCTTTGTTATGTTAAAAGCGACTACAATCGCTACAAACGTTATACCCTTGATGACTTGATGACATTGTGTTATGTAACAAATGATAAAATTCTGAGATATGTTTCTTACAATTCGAACGGCACCACCTGGTAAAATTATCAAGGCTATAAAATGATAACCAATATAACTTCTTAGACAAAATGTATCGCATATTTTAGGGGTAATCAGTTCCAACGAGGTGTAAGAATTGCCTTTATTTCATGTCCAGTTGTAAGTTGCTATCTGATTGTCTTTCATAATGTAATCGGGTTCGATAGTCCTCATGATTCAATAATTCACACCTTCATTTAACCTTTTGCAAATTGCAGAAAGAAAGGAAGATATGACTTCCATTCAATTTCGATTAAACAGGGCTAAAGCCGTTGTATCTCTGCATATACCTTGATCTTATATTTCATACTTTATACTCACAGTATATAGAAGCTGACAGAGTATTGCACGAGCACAATTCTCTATATTATGCTATGCATATCGGAAAAATCAGTTGGAGGATGTGAAGAATACACCACTTTTGTAGATTTCCACAGTCTGCACCAATTAATGTATATATATATATATATATATATATATATATATATATATATATATATATATATATATATATATATATATAGCCCAATGATTCTTTTATTTTAGGTATATTGTCATTTGTTATCCAGTAAGCTCTCTTCAAACCAGTGCCACACGTCGAACATTTGTATTAACAGTTGTCATGTGGGCATCGGGTACAATGGTGGCATTACCACAAATCTTTTTTTGGGTATGTACCTAGTGTACCTAAGGATATCCAGAAGTGACTTTGGTTGAATCTAGTGCTATATTAATCTTCAGCTACCAATGCAAAGAAATTTTACTCCTGACTTGAGGCACCTATAAAAGAAAACTGGTGGTTTGAAACCAGTCCTCTTAACTTTGATTGCTGAATGTTTATGTCTTGGTAATTCTTGAATTTCTGTCGTCTATATTCAAATTTGCTAGCATTGTTGGGTTGGAATTTATTGTTGTAGCTAATCTTATTCTAAGAACCTTGAAATGTCCGTATTTAACAGCTGACTTTAGTTCTTGTTCCAAAAACCTACGTCCAACGTCGTAAAACACAAAATTACTTGCAACAATCGCGCTCCTGTACCAAAGAATAAGAATTACACGCAATCCATATTTACTTTCTTGGCAAAAATATGCTATGACTTATCAACTGTATTACGCATTGCCACTTGGAACGCAGTTCGGTCATCTACCTTTAAACGTGGCAAGCATATGTGGAGAATGCTTTCCAGCTGGTGTTTTAATATGCTTTTCATCTCCCAAATAGCGATGAAAGATAGATTCTGGGATGTTCTATACAAATTAAACATCACTAAATATGTATGTAAAAATAATGTAAAATTGAGTATATAAAAAACGTTATTTATAATGAGGCTCACAGTAATTTTACAAAAGGGGATGGTGTGGGGTGTAAAACTGTTACAAATCATGAAATAAAGTGTCAGAAAACAGATACACACGCGTGTGTGTTTTAATTTGATAATATTTGGGAGACATAGTGTCCATGTGCTCACGTAATCCGGGACTAGGGTAAAATGTTTGAAGACGATTTAGAGGATCTAAGATATAAACAGCTTAGCTTTGATACAAATTGAACAATCCCCACAGAATGTATGTAAGGTTTTGTTGAAATTAATTGAAAATTAGAAATCATAATTAGTTCTGATGAAGTACTAATTTACCGTGACAATATGTGCCGGCAAAATATATCGAAAACTGAGGATTCTTGGGCTTACCAATATATATATATATAAATATATATATATATATATATATATATATATATATATATATATATATATATATATATATATACATACATGTATACATACATATATAACTATTTCTAGAAATTTTCACACCACGATCGTTGAAACTTGCATACACGAAAAAGCGTAACTGCTAATGATTAATTTGATCGTACTTTCAATGTAAATTTCCAAATAATATTGTGTTTGCTTACTATATGAACAGTGGACGGTCGTTAGTGCAATATGCTGTTTGTTATCGGGATCAGATTACATTCGCCCAGTAATTAAATTTGAAATAAATGCTACCATATGCAGTTTGTATCTGACAGTACTACAATATTGCAAGAGCAAAATCTGCATGCATACAATAAATCCTCCAAAGCGGAGGTTTGGTTTATTCTTACATCAACGATGAAAAGCCCAGGCAGTACTGTATCTGAAATATTGTTCCTATGCAAACCATCATGAAACTATCAAGTGATGATTTACACAAGTGTAAAACCTGGTCACATACTGCGAGTGTATGAATCTTCCTGAGGTCCTTTATGTCTGCAAATAACGGAACAACATGCACACTCAAAACTTATTGAAATAAAGTTTATCGACAGGGGACTTCACAGGGTTTGCTTTATGGCTACAGTATGATACATTGTACCTGACGGCTCTAGTAGTTACGTTAAAAATGACTCGTTGTCACATTATGGCAGCATTCATTTTTGGGGTTATTTTGGGGGAAAATGTTTAAAATCATATACTCTGAAGTTACTTGGACAATAACTTACATAGTGCATATGGAAACTTGTACGTATGCCAGGACACTATGCTCACCATGCAGACCTTTAGTTTTTGCTCCATTTGCTTATGAATTTCCAAGTGTTTTTGCTATCGTCACCTTCTCCCGAATCGTCAGACATGTAATTTGCAGAAACACCGCCTGGCTAAAGGCTTTGAATTGTAAGATAAAAACTTCAGAGTACCCGAAACTTAGATGATCTCCGTGGGTTGAATGTAGAGGTCACTTTATGATGCGCTGTTCTACTAATTGCGATGATGACCGCTCACAAAAAGTGTTAAGCACGCGTAAGAGAAATGAAATTATTTACAGTGACATTAAGCTAAGTGCATAGCTTTATTTAAATTCATATACGTTTAATTTATATTGACATAGGCACGTTTCAAGACGAAGGTTGTATCATTGTCGTTGAAGAAAAGGGGTCTTTCTGGCTTCAAGAAATTTTTCACAAGGAATCTATTACGTAGGCTGAGGCCCACTGTTGATGATTCTACCATTATTTTGCGTATGCACTGAATGGATACGCAATACGCCATAACCAGTCTGTTCAAAGTCACGGACATAACATATTTTTCCGTAATATTAAAAGAGTCATAAGTCTAGAACGACTTTAATATTTGGGTCAAAATTGAACAATAAAATGACCGTCTTACACTCTTATTGCATCTGTAACCTTGACCAAAAATTCCACGGTGCCATGACGTACAAAGAAAACGATTTTGTATAAAGTTGAGCAATTTGATAGCTCGGATAAAATTAACACCTTTCCTTAATTGATAGTGTTTTTGGATTTTTCAATATTTAAAGAATGCTGAATCACAATGCTAGCTGGATGTTGCAATATGTCAAAATTTCAAAGATACCATATTCGTAAAGAAGTGATGCAGATGTGTTATTAACGACCTAGAGGAGCCATTACCTTATCAAAATTATGGATTTTTTTCACATAACTTAAACAGGTATCAACTGATTAGGATTGTTAGCTTTATCCATAGCCTGGGCTAATCATTTTCTTATAAATATAAAGGCCAAAATTGCCATCGCAAAAAAACTTTACTTTCTTATCTTTTCGTTGATCATCGCTCATGATTGTATCCAAAGACACTTTGGATAACGCCCTTGTTTGTTACTTCAAAGGTGATTTGCTGTTTGCTTTGGTTTTCACAATAATGGGCAGGGTATGCACCCTTCTCATAATAAGTTAGCTCAATTGATCAGCGTTAGACACCCAGGGTGTCTATTGTTCACCAAAAAAGTTAAATAAATTAACACAGGATTTGCATTTTAAGTTTCCAATTTTACACCATGCATTTCATTTTCTATTTCAAAAATCTTTGCATAGGACCATGCTTTTTTAAGTCAAGCACGCCAACGAAAGAAATAGATAGTTTGACCCACAATAGATTTTAGGCTAGGTACCATCAAGCGTTTAAGTAAAGCCACAATATAACGCTGTTTCGGTTTCCGTTAGCATTTCTTAAGTGACTGCAGTATTGGCATTAACATAGTAAATAAGTAAATAGATCCTTGACATAGAGCTGTATGTTTATTTTAGCAATCTTTCAGTTTAGTCATCGGGTCATTTTCATTTTTGATATTTTCAGACATAATGTGGTAATTTATTTCTGTATGCACTTGCAAGTTAGCAACAACTTTGAATGACAGATGAACAAGTAAAGGATATTTAAATGGTCAAGTTTGATAAAGGGAAATCGGTAAAACTACAACGTTTATCAATTTTGTACGCAGTTTATGTTTAAGAAACGTTTTATCAATATTCCTCAAATTGGGTAAAGGCTATGAAGGCAAAAGTTATATTATTACCTGCAGCATAAAATGATAATAAAGACAACAACAACAACAACAACACAGACACGAACAACATTAGTCGGCGTTATTATAATCAAGACCCACCCATATTAATTAAGTCAATACACCCTTAACAATGTACCTGAGCATTTGCCACTGTTATAGGAAAGATTTTCTAATTGGTACGTTAATATATCTTACCTCGCACGGCAGAGTATTTGTAATTTATAGTGCATGTATATCCTTGTGAAAACAAACCATGTTGAAGTATAGCTTTCTTTCTGTCTTCATATTTCAGAATTTTTTTGAGATAAAGACAACAAAGATTGGCCACCAGCGAAGTGCTTGTTTCTTCAGCGTGTTCCACACAGCACCACGTATGGACCAAGTTGTGAAAGTGCTGTACCCAGTATTTGTACAGGTCATACTACCACTCGCGGTACTGACATACACATACACCAGGACATGTCTCACTCTAGCAAAAACTTTGAAGCAATCACTCGCACCTTTAAGCGCTGAAAAAAGGTATTATCTTTTCAAACGCGTAAATAGGCACACATTACACAGGCACACACATGAATAAAAATGTTTTAAGGTGTAAGATCTGAAGCTGGCACCTTTGGATAACCTCTTATCACTTTTTCATATTTTTAGATAGTCTGACACCTAAACTACTAGCTCCCAAAAACTCACATGTGTGAACATAAACTTTATACGAGATAATTGATCCCAAAACTTTTGTTTACAATGAAAAGTTTAAGCAGTGCCGGGTACATGGGTCTGTTTGCATGGGCATGGACCCCTGGAAACCGATTGAGCTATTGACAAGGGTCACTCACAGGAAACCATTAGCCGTGGAGATAAGAATGGGCCAGTTCAGACTAATCACTACCATTGTTCTGACAACTTTGAAATTCTCTATTGATGTAAAAATATATTAGCACAATCCACTTACTGGTCCCCAAATATGGAAAGCCAAATGTGAACCTACACCCAAACAAGCCAAGTGTGGTGTTCGCAAGTTAAGAAAAGTCGAGATTTAAGTCACATAATATATAATTTTTGTTTAATGACAACATTACAGAGGTAAAGCTACAAGTTTATTTACACAATAATTAAAACACAGGACAGAAGGAATGAGTATGTGTCATATTACAGCCATAAATGCGTAAGAATTGGCAACTTTTTCTTTCAATGCGATTTTTTTGCTCAACCTCTGCATTTTGTATCTCACCTAAAAAACCTACGAATTGCCCTATCACATTAAAATCAACGGACATTTAAAGAAATAATACCATATGCAGGCACTGTTCCCAGGATTTTTATTTTTAATTTATTTTTTTACAACCCCTTCTGTGACTTTTGGAGCAATTTATAAAAGGAAAATGAACAACCTGTCAGGACTAAATTAAAATTTTTATAACTTTCTATGTATGCTATTTCAGGACTAATCATTGAATCCTGGACATAGTTGTATTTTTTAAATTTCATCTGATTTCAACTGGAAAAAAAAACATTTTTTGTGTGACTTCTGTGCAAAAAATGGGAAAATCCTACCAGGTCAGAAAAAGTGCAATAGAATCTAAAAAAATTCAAATGCTGCAAAAAACTCTATGGATACAAATCTATGAATATGTAGTAATCAGTGAATATATAGGTTTACTGTACTTGTGGAAAAATTAAATGGGTAATTGCGATCCAAAGTTGCCATTCTCACTGCGCACTAGTTTCACAGCTTCCACCTTAAACAGATCAACTTTACATTTATCATTTACATCTATACCTAGGATTACATACATATCTTATGTGAAATGCTTTTTAAATTTCATTACAGTCTGGAACCATCAACGTATGGAGAACAGTGTCCTAGGGCAGGGGATATGGTCATACGTGGAAGAATCAAGGTACGTTTTATGCGATCCTGGTATATCTGCATTTGCAGTAGTAGCGAAATGAACGCACGAAGCCTTGAAAACCATTTCCTAATATCCGGTTCCTCTTACATTTCATATACTTGAATGATTTGAGTTGGCGTATTATTTTCCTGTCCCTTCAACTGCAAAACTTTCAATAAATACTGGAATATTGAAAGTAAAGGCTGATACTCCGTACCCATGTAAGCATTGCTTTAAAAGGGCAGTATTTAGAAAAAAATAGAGACCAGAATTTGCATTTCGATGATAATTTCAATAAATTGTGTGATGGTTCAAAGGTGTCTATGATCACCTGGGCCCGTATGCATAAAGGTAGTTTACCTGTGGTTTAGCTTATTCCAGGGAACAACCATGGCGTAAAGTCTAATCCGTATGCAAAAAGGCGTGGCAAAGTTACCCCTGGTGTAAAGTTACACCTGGTTTAAGAATCCGTATGCAAGAAGGAAGTATAGCTTAATCCATGTTGTAAATGGGCTTAAACTGCCCCAGATTTCTAAACCTGCCAGGGGGATAGTTTAACGGAGGTGTAAGTCCCAGTGGAAGTCAATTCCCTTGTATACGGTGGATCTGTTATGATATGTAAAGTAAATAATCATACCACTGTACATTTAGTGAAGTTTCAGATATGGTAAAATGCCAAATAGTGATACCACCAGTACACAAGATCAGCCATTCGCATACCTTGTGCTGTTACCAGCAATTAACAAAATTGTACTGTGTGTACAATATTCAAACATGCTAAAATCGACGCACTATCTGAATATTAAATGTATTTGCTCTACAACAAATCTACACACAAAAATACTGTAATTACAGAAATCCACACTGGATCCATTACTTGTATGAAAAACAATGACCGTTTCCTTGAAGCTAAATATTTTATTGCAAAACTGTTCTTGCGCTCATCAAGTCATACATGAAGGCACTATTTTTTTACTCATCGAAAAAATTGCTTTGAATGGAAATAAAATCAAACTAAGATTTTACCTTAGCCTGGTTTCACAAATGAGAGTCAATATAAATTTCGTATAACTGTAAAAATACCTGACCAGTCACATGTTTTACCAACAGTTCAATTCACTTCAAAGAACAACAGTGATCTTTTAAACTTTTCTGCACCATGTTTTGCTTAAAATAACAAATTCAACTAAAAGTATGAATATTTATATAATATGCAATATTCTTTGAAACAATATCAGTAAATTAATGTCACAAGTGACCGAATAATGTCGCAGTAAAGGTCACTTTCAACACGATCAAGTATTGCATAGCAATACATAATCCATCACCGTATATGAAGTATGGCCTGGACAAACTAAAACAATATAAGGGGTCAAAAATCTAGGTCACTCTGACCCAATTCAGCGTGCGACCCACCCCTATGCTATGTAGTGTCCAGCCACAAAATGTGGTAGAATCAATTCTTATGAAACAGGGAACATGGCAAGTATAGGACAAGGTGAAACGTTATGTGGGGTGAAGGCAAGAAATAAGTCGCAGTGACCCAATTTTGGCGCATGACACTCAGCTATTCTATGAAGTGTTTACAAACAAAATTTGGTTGGTGTCAGCTGTACTATATATGATATTAGGCCTGGTGAAGGTAAAATCATATGACGGGTCAAAGGTACAGGTCATAGTGAAACAATTTTTGGTGCATGACACACGCCTTTCCCATGAAATGTACAGCAGCGAAATGTCCTTGGATTAGGTCTTATGGAACACGATTGAAATATTCCCGCATTTCGAAGTAAAGCGGGATTTATTTTTTCTGAATGTGACTTCGAAATGTGGGATAATTTTTTTTTTGAATGTGTTACGCAATAAAGTAGCCTACGTGATGGAAAAGGGGTGAAGTGAGTACAGGGGATGCGAAGCATCGTCACGTGGTTTGGGTTTTTTTTGTACGGTTGCAATGCTGGTATTCAGTCACTCTAGGTCAGACCTTCAATATGTACACTCAAAATTGATTAACGATTTCCATTTTAAATGAAGTTTCTGTAACGAGTTTTGTTTATTTTTATCATTTTTTTTAAATTAAAAAAAAATGAAGTGGAGTTCAGAGTCTTATTCCTGAGGTAAATCTTCCATGCGCCGAACACAGGGTTCCAGAGTTTTTAGGCCAAGTATTGTAATTCTAAAGGTTTTATCTCTGTTTTTTCCTGGGCGGCTACATTGACCGATGAAGGGTAACATTTATTAACGTTTGTTTTTCTATGCATCCGATTAAGACATACACATGGTTTTAAACAAATATATATATATATATATATACATACATGCATTAAAAGTTGTGCTCGAAGAGTTCAGGTCTATTATTATTCAGATAAGTTAACTGCTTTTTGTATATTGCATGCGCAAAAAATAGAAGTTATTTCTGATGTGCGAGATGAAGGTTTTATGGCAAGATTTTGTTAACAAGTAAATTTACTCGAATATTCATTTTTTTTTTGGTTATAATTTTCCGAATAGCCCCTGCGAAAGGACGGACAGATGAGCAGACGAGTCTCAAACTTAAAAAGCCCCCTTCCAGTTCCTTGTGGGGGACTACTTATCGCCTATCATAATATGACATGAGAGTTCAAAAGGAACACCACTAAACAATATTTACAAACATTAAATGCAAATTGAATGATCTTGCTAAACCCTTTGTATTAAAGGATATATATATATATCCACCAACCCCATATTCTGTGGTACAATACAACATTAATAGTACCACTTGTGCCAATCATGTGTTTCCCTGAGTTAAGCATGCAGTTCATGCGACATATAAAACACAGATTATGCTTTCACTCATGTAAATGATCATAGCAAACTGTTTGGCAAAATGAATTTCAAATGCGTGAACCATCAAATGGCCTTGCCGACGTCAACATAATCTAAGTGTTAGCATACTTTTCCTTCTTTAACAGTGCTTCTGATATTATTGCAAAATGTGTGGCATTTCCTCAGATATTTTGCAATAATATTAGAGTCTTTTCTGTAGAATGAAAAGCATTTGTAAGACAAGAGTCTACAGTCTACACGTTGAACAACCAAAGAGAAAAACTAGACATCTTCAATGCGAAACACTGACTGAAGGGTTCGCATTAATAAGGCTGCCATTTGCTTCAAGTGGTCTAGTTCTGCCACAGCATAATAAACGCAATATTTCTTTTCCGGCTCAATAAAGTAAAAAGTGTGCATACAAACATGTGTAAAGTATACATTTAATGAAAGGTCATTCACAGAAGTGTACTTTCTGATCAACCAAACTGTTATTTATGTGACAATTTGTGAAAGGATCAAAATTTTTGCATTTTCCACAAGCTACTGACCATCACTTGTTTAAAAATGTAAACATTGCATGTGTCTATTTGAATACTTCTTACAATCTGCAGATAACAAAGGGATAGCGCACTTATAACACTGGGGCATAGCTAAAGAACGTTCAAATAAGTGTTCTTTTTCCTCATGTTGCCAATTCCCCTCCTCCTTTTTGGCTTTGCTGTCCACGCCTTGTACAGCCATGGTTGTTGTGGCAGCTGGACTCGGAAAAAGGGGGTTATATGGGGTAGATAGAAATTGTAATGTTCATTGAATTCCAAAGATCACTTACATCATCATGTTTTCCATAACACAGAAACATTTTGAGGATTAAATACACACATATAAGTTTATTGTTTATCATGCACAGATATAAAATCAGTAATAATTCCATTATTAACCACTGTTCATACACTCATTTTCATTTTGACAGTCATAAATCTGAAGCCCCTTGCCCCCCTCGTAACGTAATGCAATCTGTCAATTAAAGGGGACAGCAGTCACACGACTGTCTTCACGGTGCTTCCATGGGACAGGTCAGTTGGTCAGAGTCAGGAAAGGGGGTTAAAACTTGTACCAAGGTCTTCAGTTACACAGTGGTGCAACTGCCCCATGGATTAGTTACCCCGGGTATAACTACACTAGCTTTTATGCATACCGATTCTCTAACACCATGAACTGAGGGGTAACTAAAACTGTTTTAAGTTATACCATGGGTAGGTTACACCTCTTTTATGCATACGGGCCTATATGTTTAGCCGATTTATCCGCCAAATGAGCTTACATTAAAGGCCACTGTACGTAGTTATCTTTCTTCCGTTAATATTTCTCATTTTCCCCTTCCGAGAAACAGTTGACCAGGCCCAGTTCAAATTTGGAACAATGCACCTTGGGTAGGTGTCTTCCAAATCTATTTAAATGGCCACGCTCTAAAGAACCTTGAATTTATTTATAGTTTCTTGCCATTTTTTCGGAAGGGGGGGGGGGGCTTAGATGCACCATAAGACTTAATTTGTTTTCAGGTAAGTAGCGCATCTATTTGTTTTTACGTATTGGTACGACTTGTCGTGCACCCTACCGATTGTTAAAAACCTCAAAAAGCGTCATTCCCTTTATTTTAAAGTTTCCTTGAAATTCCTGTGGATCCCTGATTTCTTTTCTTTTTTTTCGGTTCTAGTACTTATCGTTTAATGCATAAACTCCCATTGATTATGCTGTATGTCAATGCGGATTGCAGTGGTAGTTAATTCTCATTCTTCGCAAAACCATCACCGATTCACTTCAAACTTGGGGTAGATGTACCGTTGGTGCTTCTTTGCACTATGTAATGGGTTTTTGTGTGCTGTTTGGCAAAATCTGTTAACATCTTTTCCAAAAACGCTTGACCAATTGGGTTGAAATTGCATAGGGTCTCTTCAGTGGACCTCTAAATTATAATTTGTTCAAGAAGGGTCGGTACGAATCTTTATAACTGTTTGTCTATTTTTCGCCAGTTTCCATTTTTTTCTCGAACACCACACCGCACACTTGTCATCTCTTCAAGTTTCGCCAGAATGTACGTTTACTCAGATACCACTCCCTCTGGTCACTAAACGATGTTACTTGCATTTTCTGAATATTGTCTCTTGGCAATGGTGTAGCCTAGACTCACAGTAACTTTACACTTTAAATAGACACGAATCTTTAGGGCAGGCTGTCGTACTGATTCTGGGCTCAGCGTGGTAGTACAGCCCAAGAGATTTGTAAGGAAAACGCTCCTGGTTGATTTCCATATCGACTGATCTCCATAATTTGGAGATAGGTCAAGTCAGCTTTGTGTTTGTTTTTGCAACTCCAAAGGGTTATCTGCACTTCTGGAAACAGTTGAATTCACGCTGTCAAAACAAGAGTTCAAGTTCGTTTTCAGATTCCCATCGTTATTACAGGCAGTCTACATGCTTATCGTTGAACATTCGTGGTCCACTGTGATAAAATGTTTTTGATTAGAATGGAATTTGTTAGCTTCACTGCGGTATAGAGAAGACTGTGTTTCACACGTTCATAGCTTTGCCTTCTATCGTTTCAAATGGCTCGGTAAGAATGGTCATATGGTGGACAACCCACTCCTTTTTACCATCACTTAGAAAATTGAGTAAGATACTAAGAAATTTACACCAGTTAAATCTGGCTGTTTGCAAATATATAAAAAAAAAATCAGGTTTGGCAACATGGCATCAAGTTGATTGTGGCATCGAAAAGAGTGTACCAGGTACTACCCACTGCCTTGTTTGACGTCTGGACCTGCTTGGTCTGTTCTGAAACTCTCTGAATTGGACGCAATGAAGTCAGCTTGCAACACGAAAGTCAACAGCACCTTCTCCTTTAGTTGACCAGCTTAGGATTTGACAAAGCCCAAGAGTTATGAATGGTCATATTTGCACAAAAAAATTAAATCCTTCCAATCTTTTATGTAATTGAGACATATTTAAGCTTAAATTAAAATTAACATATCTATGTGCTGTCCGCCCGCATAGCAGTTTTTGTCATCCTCACTGCAGTCTGTTGAACTTGCTTGTTTTTACCAACACAGCAATAAAAATTTCTATTCTTGCTATGGTATATTACAACAATGATTAGATTGCAACCATAAAGTATAATCGCTTAAAGGAAAACTCTCATGAACCTTAAATTTTAGCTTATTAACATAATAACTCTGGTTACTTGATATGCGTTGAATTATTGAGACAAGTTTTGAATCATATTCTTTTTAGGAAGATAAAACTTCAAATCTATTTATATTCTATAGGCACGATGTCCTCCATTAGATGAAACCATACAAAGAATGAAACCAATAGGAATATGGTGCATTGAGGTTTACGGAACATCCGTACAAACTGCCACTGTACAGTGAACAGTACTGTTGGCGCAACTCAACAAACAGAAAAATGCAAAATAAACAAGCTGTCACATGTCACACAGTGAAGTGTAATAACTATTCTGGCCTGTCCGACTAGCACTCAGGCATAGGCACTAGCACTTAATGGGCCAATTGTTTCTTGAAATAAATGTGTAAACACTTACAGAGTCTTGTCTTCGATTAGCGTTCTATTTCTTTTTTTTTTTGTTGTTGTTTTTTTGTTTTTTTTTGTTTTGTTTTTTTTTTTTTTTTTTTTTTTGTTTTTGTTTTGTTGTTGTTGTTTTGTTTGTTTGTTTTGTTTGTTTTTGTTTTTTGCCATGATTTTTCAAGGTTTACCCATATTGCCTGGACTCCTTTGGAGTTCCGTACACTCTGCACTTCCTGCGAATTAAACAAATTAATGGATATCCGTCTAAGAAATTACGCAAACCGTTTGAAACATCATTCTTTCATATTTCCATATGTCAGTCATTGTTATAGTGAAAGTCTTACGCCAAACATGATGATTGATGAGAGACTTCCTTTAACTAGGCTCGCGTATTAGGGTACCACGTCTGTCCTGCTCCTGCGCTTTTTCTGGGTCATCCGTTATACATGTATTTTGAGAGAAGGGGAAACATTTTAAAGCTTGTTCACTGTTTTTTTCAGCTGCAAATAACTGCCACTACGATAACTACCACAACCTTTTTATTTAACGCTTCTGGTGCCAACTGTGACTGAAGTCAAACTACCTAAATCGAACTGCTACGAACCATTAAGAGGTTGCCAGATTCATTTTCCGTGTAAAAAGATCTTTTATTCACTAGTAACATGGCTGTAGTTACATAGAAGATAAAAGTGAAGAGCTTTTCCTGGGCACTTTGGGTGCAATGCGCCAACAGTGCACCGAGATAAGCTGTTGACTCAACCCAAAAGGTGGCACTGAAAGAGTTAAGTTAATTTGCGCTTTTATGTTACAGGTCATAAAGATGATGCTTCTGGTCGTGCTAATCTTTTTTGTCTGTTGGGCGCCTACAATCATATTCAATGTACTCACGAGTTTAAGGCTTTTGCCAAGAACCACGAGAGACACAGTTCGTAAATATGGTGTAGCATTTAGTCTCTACATATTGGGACTGATTAATAGCTCAATCAATCCTTACATATATCCTCTCTGCTCAAGGTAACGAGTTTTATTCAGTCACGTTCAAACTTAATGGCTTGCCGGGTGTCTTAACAATAGTGCAGCTGTGAGTAACTTAGAGACAAAACATAAGTATCAATGCACCGGTACATCACTCCCGTCCTTTTTATCTTAATCAGAGTGTGTAATAGTAATAATACCTGAAAGATTTTATCAAGAAATTGGCTGTCGTGTGCCGTTATTTTGCAGTAGATTCAACTCAAACACAGCTTTTTATATCAACTTGTCTGGAGGGTTAACTTAGGACGGGGAAACAGCATACCTGCATAGCCATGCTTGTTTGGTGAAACAGCGTAGGCCTGGCTGTTCGATGATGGTTCTTGTAATATTTTGCTAGGTTCCAGGTGTCCGTAAACTTTAATTTGGCTGATAATGTAAATTAATAAGAGTGATGATCTAAAAAACAGTACCCTGGGGCACACCAGGTTGAATACACCCCAAAGAAGAAGATTGTTAATTAATAACCACCAGTTGAAACCAGTGGAAGAGATAAACGGTAGTACGAGATTAACTCGATTTGGGTAGTAAGGCAGGATGCCAGACTTCATTAAAAGCCTCAGATATATAAAAAAAGACGACATGAAGTTCCTTTGTTAATGGAAAGCAAGGCGGAGTTGATGATGGAGAACAAAAAGCTAGTTTACGGTACTGTTACTGGGTTTAACTGACGGGAAGAAACGATCACGTTTTCACAGAACAAGTCAAATACGTGCTTGAACCTGATATTTTTAAATACCTTCCAACAAAGGAAAGATATGGGTTTATGGGTTTGTATGATAAACTGAAGCCAATGCCACTTGGAAGTGGTAGCGTGTGCCACAACTTTGATAAATATATAGGATATAATTGCGTTAGAATCTATGTTTGTACTTCCTCGGATCCCACAAAAGTTGTGGAATCGAGTCAGGCCTTTGCTGAATCAGTAAAACCAGGTGGACCGACTGAACCAGAATTTTCAATGCCTTATTGAAGAAAAATGACTCAAAATATTTAGCTTTGCTCACACGAAATAATCTTACCATCATGAAAAATAGAAATTATACTTAGCTTGATTGCGTTTAAGGTACTGTTTAATTTATTGTTTATTTTCACATACATTATATACAAATATTACATCAAATGTAAATAGTGTTGGGACAGGAGCTGTAACCCTAGTAAATGTATATGCCCCCCGCCCCAAGATTCATAAATCAATGTAAATTACAATGATACTGGACAATAAGTCTTAAAGACAAAATTACCCGTGTCGTTTATCTGTCAAACCCAATCCCCCGAGTTGTTTGCCTGCCTGCCCGGCTGATCACCCAAGCGCGAAGCGCCTGGGTGATCAGGCGCGCAGGCATGCAAACAACGAGGGGAATTCGATTTAGACAGATTAACGACGAGGGTTATTTTGTATTTATCCCCTATGGTCCATTAATAAAGAAAAAAAAAACATTTATATCACTTATAACATTTTATTTCACTACATTACATGGGACTTTGACACAATCATGCCGCGCGTATGAATATATAAAATTTAAACAACCAAGAAAAGCGGTCGACAACAGGCCTAATGGCGGATTTTTTTTTTGAACGGCCGTCGCGTCGGACAAAAATATCGACAAAAAGATACTTTTTAATTATTTTTATACGGAATTAATTTGGTGAAGATGAGAATTTGATGGTCACGTTGACTTTGAATGTTGCACCAGCAAACATTCCAAAGTATGCAGCCGTGGAGCTCAACTGACTGTTGGCCGTCAGATTGTCCCCATCATCAGTGACGGCAGCATTGCCAGCATTGCCCGAAGAAGCGGGGCGATGGCTCCCTGCCACGCTAGCTGGGACAAACGATGAAGACAGAGTCTGCGGAGGGTTTTGGACAGATGTTAGAGGTCTTTGAAAAGAAGCACAATTTCCCTGGAGAAGGCTGCACGTGGCGTGTTGTTGATTTCGGCTTGCTGTTGAATAATTGTTCACGGGCTGTGCGTTTTTGTGCCCGCTCAGCTGTCGAATAATGGTTGGCGGGGCACTTGGATGTAGGCCTAAAAGTCCACTGCACATCGTGCGTCTTACAGAGTGATTGTTTTTTCTGCCAATCATCAGCCCTGCATTTTTGGCCCTAGTTTCCATCACAGAATCAAGTTTATTCTTACCCATTGGCTGGGATTTGTACCACGGACCATCAGGTTTTCGGCCGTGATTTATGGCAAGGTAAATGGGCAATAATGCGAGTTTGGATATACCAAAGATGGAATTGATTCCTTCCATATTTGGAAAACCATATCTCTGATTTTACAAATATGGTAAAAAGTAGTCCTACCCGTGAGATATGGTCAACAATATCACATGGGCCATATCCCATGGGTATTCAATGTAATGTGGTACAAAGTAGGGGATAAATAATAAAACACAATGGTAATGTTACTTTACATTTGTTACATTGCAACAAGAGTTGTATGATTAACCTACATTTAGTATATCAAAGTTAAAAAGCAATATTTACAGATTCTAATTTTGTTGAATGTTTACAAGAAACTATTCTTATTAAATTTATACATAAAAATGCCAATTATATAATCATATATATTGGCTACATGGAGAAATTTTAATCTAGTCAATGACGAAACGCTGTGTGTGTCCGGTAAGGAAAAGGTCATGATTCTTACAATTTTCTTTCGTAACAGTTTTAGTCTTATTTTAACATAATTTGAGGCCCAAAATATGTCGCAATAAGTTAAGTATGGATATACAAAAGTTTAACACCTCTCTAACTTTTACGAATATACCTATGGTCTTAGACAGCATATTAGTAATCTAACCAATATCATTTCCCATGCTTAGCTTTGCGTCTAACATCACACATACCAATTTTGTAATACTCTATATTTTGGTTGTCGATTTTTATGGACAATCCATGATTGAGTTTCTTTTTTTACGGGTGGAATAATATGATATTAGTTTTCTGGTAGTTTAGCGATAATTTATTTGTTTTTAACCATGTTGACACTTTCTGCATTTTCCTGTCAACAATTTAATAAAGCGATCAATTTTCTTATGAGAAAGCATAACATTTGTGAAATTAGCGAATAGTGTACCAAAAAATTGTTTAGAAACATTACCAATGTCATCAATGTATAATAGAAATGAGAGAGGTCGGAGAATTGAGCCTTGTGGTCCACCACATTTCATTTCCAGAACTTGTGATGTTGGGTAATTGTTTGCCATCATCTTGTATTTTTTGCGGAAAGGTGATCAAAAACCTTAATCAATTTATCATTGTACTTAGGTTCAGATGACTTAAATCCATCTTTATGAATATTTCTAGGTTGACAAAACGAGACCTACTCGTTGGGTTCAAATTTTACATTGTTGGCAAGGTAATATTTTCGTCGAACTTGACTTGCAAGTGAACGGAGTCTAAAATGGCACCATGGTAGATCCTGAGGCTTCCCTTCAACGGTTTCATTAATTAAGAATACAACAAGTAGCAACTGCCATGATAAGATTGGACCATGATTCGCAGCATCAGTAGATATCATCCATAGTAAAACATGAGTTCCAAACAATATCATCATGTTTCGTTCTAAAACTATCGAAATCTGCTTTGTTATAATCCCATATATGACATCTGTATGCTGCCTCCCTTGGCTGAAGAAGCATTACCTTAGTACTGACAATACAGTGGAAACAGTTAACCACCGATGGAAAACAGGCGAAGTGCATGAGTAAATTAAGATATTAATAACTAAGAGAAAAGATAATTTGTTACTATGTAATCTAATTTAGCACAAGAAAAGATCTGAGTCGGCCACCCGCCAACGATGCCGCCAGGACAATCTTGAGGAACAAAATAAGGACAGCAATATAATTGAATACTATCAGTGAAAAAATTATGGTTTAGCAAAGTTTTTGATAGACTAATAATATGAAAGTCGGATACAACATCTGAGTGAATATGCCTGTCGTAAGCACACTACTGCAAAATGTAACCCCGCAGACGTAAACAGTGGGACCAGGGTTAGCATGAATGTCAACTGCTTATTTACTAACAGCGAATTAATAGTCAGGCAGCCAGCTCAGTATACCTTGACTTGGCTGATTTATTTTTTTTTTCACTTGATTCTGTGAACTAATATAACACATAAGCAAAAACTGACGGGTAAATTAAATTTACCCTTGAGCATTTTAAAATATTCAAGATGGCGGCCAATATGGCTGCCAAACGTATATTTTAGCATAGCAACCCTTTTTTCAGTAAGCCTGTGTACCATTTTGGTGACATTTGGGTCGTTGTAGGGGTTTGTGATGATGTCTGACTCAAATGAAATACTTGTGAGACTGTCAAATGTCAAGGTCAAGGTCATATGGTAAGGTCAAAGGTATTTCTAGTTCAGAAAATGCTGTTATCCCGTAAGATGGCAAATAACAACACACCATTCATGAATAAAAGTACAAAATGTTTGTTTATATTTTGTGCTGGGTGTGACAAGAACATTTTGCACACAATGATTGATGAAAAGTTGGTAATTACAAATAATCAAGGTCCATTCAGATATCAAGACTACTGGTAGGTTAAAGTCAGGAAGCCGTGGCTGATTTTTTGGAGGAACCTTGACTAGACAGATTTTTTTTTCACTCTTGTTCTTGCAACTTAAGATTGTCATACAAGCATTAAATGGCGGGTAAATTGGCTTAACCCTTGAACTTTTTCAAAAATTCAAGATGGCGGCCAATATGGCTGCCGGACATAGTTACTCACAAGGATTCACTATTTTTGGTAATCTTTTGACCAAATTTGGTAACATTTAGCTAATAATACAAGCTTGGGATGATGCCTAACTCAACTTGGACATTTTAAGGTCCTCAAAAGTCAAGGTCAAGTTCATACTGCAAGGTCAAGGGTACTTCTTTCCAAGGAATATGGGGTATATACTATGAATTTTCTTGTGTAAACTTATTTCCATTTACTTCCATTTCTGATGTACATTCAAGAAGCAGTAGCCTGTAAGTGTAGCAGTAGCCTGTAGACGTAGCACTAGCCTGTAGAACTAGCAGTAGCCTGTAGAACTAGCAGTAGTTTACAAATGGCACAAGAGCGTATCTTCAAATCCATGCTTGGCAAATGCTCAGCCAAGCAGAAGCTTTCTCAAAGTAAACCTGATGGTGCCGGGTTGGGCAATATTATTTAAGCCAGTGTCCATTATGGCGACAATTTGCATGAATACTTACAGGAACAACTGGACTTGAATGAGCATATGCAGGCGTTTTATCACAAGCACTGTATTTCAACATATCTGGCATGTGCACCATCTGGTTCCAAATCACTGCTAGTAGGCCAACCCTCTATTAAGCATATGAGGCGATCTGATGTTCCTACATTCAATTTCAGAGAGCATTGTATTTATCGTGGTGAATGCTGTATGATAGAAAAAAATCCCAATAGGTGGGTGCCAGCCTTCCTGGTAAAAGGGGTAGCCACAAATGAACTAGATGACAGTGGCCACCCATTGAGGGTGAAGGACAAAATCCTGCAAGAGTGCCAAGCCAGAGGTGACCAGTGGGCAGAGTCAGTTAGGCTGCCTGTCATTGGTGCCCCTAGTGACTTGCATGGATCTAATGCAAGGTACCACAAGCACTGCAGAAGCAGATTTTTCAGTCATTAGTGTGCCACAGGTGAGGGTAAGTCAACACAAGATGACATTATGAGGCCCCCCACCAATCAGGATTAATACAGCTTATTGCAGAAATGAAAGCTTATCGCACCCAAATATGGAATTCAGTTCAACTACAAGAGTGCTTCACAGAAATAGTTGGCAGTTCAATCAAGCGAGCTGATTTGTTGAGAATGTTAACTCAAGATATCAATGACCTTGTCATCCTTTCTGCTCAAGGGTCTCGCAAAGTCTTAATGTTTCGCGACAATGCTGTAGCAACCCTGAAAGTAACGGTTGATGAAAAAGAAGACGATCACACTGAGTTGCCTACTCCAGAAGTCTTGAGTGTGTCAGAAACAGACTCAGAGGCAATGGACTTTGATAGCGTTTGCTGCTAAAAGTCCTTGTCATATTCAGTGTTCAGTACCTCTGCCCTGATGACAACTGTATCAAGGGCAACGTCAATGTTATCCTCTTCTTTTTCTTTAACTCTTATTGCTGAAATGCAAGCTGATCGCATCCGAATATGGAATTCAGTTCAACTACAGAAGCGCTTCACAGAAATAGTGGGCAGTTCAATCAAGCAAGCTGATTTGTTGAGGATGTTAACACAAAACATCTGAACTGGGGCACCAATAAGAAGCAGCCTCACTGACTCTTCCCACTGGTCACCTCTGGTTCGGCACTCTTGCAAGATTTTGTCCTTCACCCTCAATGGGTCGCCAATGTCATCTAGTTCATTTGTGGCTACTGCTTTTAAACAGGAAGGCTGGCACCCACCTATTGTCTTTTTCTATTAAACAGCATTCACCACAATAAATACAATGCTCTCTGAAATTGAATGTAGGAACATCAGATCGCCTCATACACTTAATAGGGGCTTGGTCTACAGGCAGTGATTTGGAACCAGATGGTGCACATGCCAGATATGTTGAAATACAGTGCTGGTGATAAAACACCTGCAGATGCTCATTCAAGTCCAGTTGTTCCTGTAAGTATTCATGCAAATTGTCGCCATAATGGACACTGGCTTGTATAATATTGCCCAACCCAGCACCATCAGGTTTTCTTTGAGAAAGCCTCTGCTTGGCTGGACACTGCCCAGCACAGTTTGAAGATACACTCTTGTGCCATTAGTAAACTACTGCTAGTTTTACAGGCTACAGCTACACTTACAGGCTACTTCTACTAGTTCTTGAAACTACATCAGAAATGGAAGTAACTGAAAATACGTCTACACAAGAAAAATCATGGTATATACCCCATATTCCTTGGAAAGAAGTACCCTTGACCTTGCAGTATGAACTTGACCTTGACCTTTGAGGACCTAAAAATGTCTTAGTTGAGTTAGGCATCAGCCCAAACTTGTATTATGAGCTAAATGTTACCAAATTTGGTCAAAAGATTACCAAAAATAGTGAATCCTTGTGAGCAGCTATATCCGGCAGCCATATTGGCCGCCATCTTGAATTTTTGAAAATGCTCAAGGGTAAAACCAATTTACCTGCCATTTAATGTTTGTATGACATCTGAATTTGCAAAAACAAGACTGAAAAAAAATCTGTCTAGTCAAGGTTCCTCCAAAAAATCAGCCACGGCTTCCTGACTTTAACCTACCAGTAGTCTTGATATCTGAATGGACCTTGATTATTTGTAATTACCAACTTTTCATCCATCATTGTTTGCAAAATATTCTTGTCACATGCAGCACAAAATATAAACGAGCATCTTGTACTTTTATTCATGAATGGTGTGTTGTTATTTGCCATCTTACGGGATAACAGCATTTTCTGAGCTAGAAATACCTTTAACCTTATCATATGACCTTGACCTTGACCTCTGACAGTCTCACAAGTATTTCATTTGAGTCAGGCATCATCACAAACCCCTAAAACGACCCAAATGTCACCAAAATGGTAAACAGGCTTACTGAAAAAAGTGTTGCTTTGCTAAAAATATATATTTAGCAGCCATATTGGCCGCCATCTTGAATTTTTGAAAATGCTCAAGGGTAAAGCCAATTTACCCGCCAGTTTATGTTTGTATGACATCTTAAGTTGCAGAATCAAGTGAAGAAAAAAATAAATCCGTCCAGTCAAGGTTCCTCAAAAAAATCAGCCTTGGCTTCCTGACTATAAAGGCAATAATGATTTTAAAGTTCATTGTGTTACTGTAACAAATAGGGAAAAATATAAACGGATAGAAATTCCCTTGAATGTTAATTATTTATTAGAATTTATGAGGGGAAGCAAAAGATCCATGTAGGTAAAAGTAACCCAGAGGATGACATTAGATACAGTTTTATCAAATTAAGGTATATCTGCCACTGTCGCAACAGTGTGCTGGAATTGAGACAACAGATTTGCCAGACCTTATGAAATATTATACTTTTCATCGTGGATTTTATAAAGTGAAATGAGTTTATTATTTTGCCTGCGCATTTCAGGTATAACGAGTCAAAGCATACATTGTAAAAACACAAGATTCCCACAACAAGCGAGAGCCTAATACACAGAGATATTTGGGGCCCTGTTCGGGAAACAGTACAAGTAAATATGCTTTTGCCGGCAAGGAATACATGAATATACTATACACAAAATGAAAATATTTATACAAAAAGCCCTTCAATAGAAGCAGACATAGTATGTACAACATAAAGAACACACATCTTTGTACAGAAGTAACATATGGATAAGGTACTTTTAAGACCCTTTACCATTTTTACCTTGGACCACAAATGTAAGCTAATTATTTAAGTAAAACTGAAATGAGATTCGTGGAAACTGATGGCCTAGTTGCCCTGACATATATCACAACACATTTGTAACGTAAAGCATGATAACAAGGAAAATGAAACATGTTGAAAATGTAGACAATGAGCACGCACGCAAGTGTGTGCTCAGACTTTGCGGACTTCCACAAATGGAAACAGAGTACATAGCACTGTACGGATACAAACATGTGAATCTAATGACTACAAGGTTGGTCGTATGGTACAATTTAACATGAAAATTTTGAAAATGACATATCATCAAGACTAAACGAGTTTTCTTTGCATATTTCTAATACATAATCAATTCGTGGGAAAACATAGGATATATATATATATATATATATATATATATATATATACATATATATACATATATATATATATATATACATATATATACATATATGTATACATATATATATATATATATATATATATATATATATATATATACATATATATATATATATATATATTATAGCATGCTTTGTTGACGATATAAAGTATATCAACGAGCATTGGATGCCAAATACCAGAACGAGTTCTGCTATGGTATCCAGTGCGAGTTGATTACTGCATATCACCTACAAAGCATGCTATAAAATTTTTATCTCATGTTTGGGTCGATTTGTACATTTCAATACACAAAGCAAAAATAAGAACGACATTTGAAGAAAGTATTACTTCTCATCAACACAATTACCAATGAAACCGGAAGAGTACCGATACCACCGGAAGAGTCCTAATACATCATATCGCGGCACTGTAGCCCTTATGCCTATTAAACGGTATTTATACAAGCCTGTTATAGTACTAAAATCGACCCATATACATACATACATATATATATATATATATATATATATATATATATATATATATATATATATATATATATATATATATATATATATATATATATATATATATATATGAAAAACTGTGTAGACTGTGGCTAATCATGAAATGTGAAAATAAATACCATTCCAATGTCCACATCCAGCCGCCGCTGCCCGAAAATCGGTAAAAAAAAAAAATAAATATAAAAACTTACTAGAAAAGTCTTAAGTTTATGGTGATAATTAGATATATTAGATGAAAACATAATACTGAGCATATTGTAACTGCACCCTGAGACACTATCCCGCAAAAATGAAACGAAAATGCAGTAGACCTGTTCACAGGTCTGGGGTCTATTCATTTCTCTTCGGGAAGCGCGCCATGCTTTGTTTACATTTTGTGCTCGATCAGGCTGACGGGATTACACGCGGGAGGATCAGAAAGTAAAACACAGGATGTGTTTGGATTTAATGAAAAATCAAACTGTCAGCAAACTAAAAATACACGTTTCTCCACTGATGTGACATTTTAGGTAAACGATTTGCACTGTTCGGCACAACCCTGGAGTCACTGGCCTCAGCCGTGGCATCCATTGTAAACATGAAGGCATGCGCCAGACTCGGCCACTTGAACAAATCTATTAAAACAGTTATTGCGAGCGATAAAACTCACACAGTAAGTACGTTTAGTGTGTCTTTGCAGGTTACATAATATTGCTTGCTAAAATATGTCATAGCTTTGATGAAAATGTGGGAAAATGATACATGTAGCTTCAATCCAAGGTAGAACGGTTAAAACAAATGATCTTGTGGAAATTGCCCATAGTTCACATACATTGCGCCAGAATTAAATATGCAACAGTAATTTTGCAATGCTGTATCAAACAAATATTTCACATTTCAGGAAGTTTCGAGAGACGTTTTCAAATATTTTATGTTGTGGACGACAGAAAAGGGTACATATGCGACCTGCCTCTACATCAAAAGACAGCGGTTTCTCCCAGGTGACACAAAGAATAACAAAGACAAACAAAACAAGTGTGCAACAAAAATGACGCTACAGAGAGGTAAGAGCTGGTCAACGGCATGACACCTGTAAATGAATTGTCAACATTATATGAACAATATTAACTGATCTGTAATACCTGTAGACTGGATGGTTCAATAATCGTCTTCTATAGTGCCGTAGCTGAAGCCTGTGTGATGAGTGTGTGTGTGTCTGTTTGAAAACAGCTTCCTCATTCTTCCCTGTAGTCACGTTTGAGTGATGCTTGTTAATGTTTAGAAGCTCTGGGTGCGCGTATTTAAAGGTTGATTTGCTCTCCATAATTTTAAATACTTTCTTTGAAGTAGACTGATCACGGGTAAGAAGCATTTTCCAACTGGTTTTACACTATGTTTCTAAAGTACCAGCATGTTCTATACACTTTCGGAATTCAGGATTCTGAAACGCCAGTCATGATGCTGTTGAAAAATTAAGACCCAAAATCTATTTTATATATATATATATATATATATATATATATATATATATATATATATATATATATATATATATATATATATATATATATATATATGTATATATATGTATATATATAGACATATATGTGCATATGTGTACATATGTATGCAACTTAGTACTCAAAAATAAAACACGCTTGAATTCATTTATCAATATAATTTAAAGATAATGCTGTTTAAATGATATTCATGACGCTGATTCAATAATTAGTGACATCTTAAGCTTTCAGACACCACATAAAAAGTAAAAAGGAAAGTAAAAAAGAAGGAGCGAAAGAAATTTGTGTGTGTGTGTGTGTGTGTGTGTGTGTTATAATTTGGCTTCTCTCCACTAAAGGCGTTCGGACTATGCTATAACGTTTTGGATACTATCATTGTGGAAGGGTCTGAGCATTAACTGCACAATATGACGTTATGTGGCTGCTTCTTTTTGCACTATTTTCACAGTTTGTTAACATATCGCCTTATGTGTTCATTCCTATTGATGCTTTTGCCAGTCTATCGGGATTGCAATGGTAACCTATATTTTCCCCTTCCTTTCAAAACATTGTCCGCCAGATTCATCTTGAACATTGTACAGAACTGCCTTGGCTGAGTGTTTATGTAGTCTTTCCAATGATCAAACTACAGTGATTTTTATTTTTTCAATCATTCATTAATCTTGCAGCAACATTTTCAAAACTTTGTGCCCGGAACTGTGAAGCATATCGCTTCCAAATAGCATAAGGCACTTGTGGTAGCTATTGGACCATAAATCTGCTAAATGGGTGGCGCTGCTGGTTTTATTTTTATTTCTTATTTTTGTTTTTTGTGTGAATTTATGAATATTTTGACTTCTTCCCCAAAACTTTCCCACAGATTATGCTAATTTTTTTCTGAAGATGTTCTAAGTGACAGAATCAAACATATATGGTCACTGGGTCTTGAGGCTCATGATCCCTCATTTTTCCCTTTTTTCAATTTGGGAACTCATCGTATAATGTGTCCTTTCTTTTTGATTATTATGCACGTCAATGGGATTGCACTGGTAATTCTATTTATTTTACTTCCACAAAATCATGAGCTAAATGCACTTCAAACATGGGGGGGGGGGGGGGGGCATACGTAAGTGTCTACTGAATGTATTCAAAGGATCACGTTCCAATAGCTTTCATCTGATTCTTTTAACAAAATTTTAAAATCAATGTTTTCTCTGAAACTGAAGGGCTAATTGCTTTGAAATTGCATGCGAGTACTTGTGGATATAGGGAAGAGACTTACACAGTTTATGAGGTTCATGAGTGACCACGACTTCATTCCAAAAGTCACATGGTCACTATTATGAATTTGACTGACCATTTGATGACTCGAGTTATAATGTTGGATATTCAGTTAGTTGTTCAGGTTTGTGCTTAAAGTTTTAAAGAAGATGAACTTGACATTTTCCAAAGGCCTCAACACCACTCCATTTTGCAGATGTAAGCCCATCTAAGTAAATTTATTGTATTCGCTGCATTTTACGCCATTCAGAATGCGTTCATGTTATGATTTAGTTTTTTCAAGGGAAATCAAAGATACCATAACAAGACAGATCACGCAATAGTACACGGACAATTTTATGTGATAACTTTTCCCCAACTGTGACTCTTGATGTCACTGGTTTCTATACTGCTTTGGTTGCATTCATTATGTAATACATGCTGCTCATTTGTTATGTCACCCTGCAGGTCATATTCTGTGGATTGGCTGTGAATCGTAACTGAATCTAAACTGGTGAGTGGTAGGAGAAATGTGATGACAAAACCCCCACATGCATGTTGCACTGCAAGTTACGAATGCATATCAGATTGAGTGATGAACCAGAGAGTGTTGTCGGTTCAGTAATGTGTTGCTGGAATCCATAGTTGGCAAAGTGTGTGGGGACTGAGCTGTTGTCTTTCACGATTTTGTCATTATAGTCATTCGTAGCAAAAGTAGTATGCTGGCCTGCTGATCATAGATAAACATATCTGAAAATGTTATGGCATTAGATACATGTTATTCGACATCGTAGTAAAATACTACAAGACCACATACATGATCAGTCAGTACATCTAATGCAAGAACATCACAGTCTGGTGTTGATAACTAATTTGGCCAGCTGTATATACTGAATATCATCAGTGTAGTATGCAGGAATCCCACAACTTTATCCATGTTGACTAAGTACACATTCCAATGTGTGTCCCGTTATCTTGCACTTGCTTACATTCCTATTAGGTGTTGTCCATTTTTCTGAGATATATTGTATTGAGGGATGATGCAGATGTAGCATGATCCTCACATTTTGAAAATGTTTGTTGATTGACTGCACATTGTAATGAGTAAGAGTGATTGAATCTTGTTAATTAATTACCACAGGTATGATTGAATCGAGGTGTAAGGGTGTTAAGTAACACATGGAGTCTTTATATTGTGTACTGGTATATATAGTAGATGGATCATGGGTAAGCAGGTACAGGCCAGATAAATGAGTTACTCTGCTGAGCACAACATATGCCATACATGGTTTCATAATTGTGTATAGTGAGACAACTGTTTTATCGAAGGTTTGACACTACCCTTTATGGATGGTGCATGTACATGCCCATGCCAAATGAAAATGACATTGGTCTCTTGTAATCATTGACGTTTTGAAATTGGCCTTCTGTGACACAAATCTTGGGGCTACAAAGGAGTGGTCTGAGTGCTCTCTGTGTGTTTTCTTGAAGCTAGATCTTATATTACCACCCAACAATACACATTTAGCTTCAGGTGATCCAAAGGTTACGATACACCCACTATACACACAAAAGTTTCTGGCATCCCAGTCACCAAGCCATCTGGAATGTCAACATTCATTGTAAGGGTAGCTTTTTCTCCAGCTGCAAGTTCAATACTCACTGGTAAGCAGGTGTACTGGTGATCTTCTGGGGAATGTCCACAGAAAATATTCATGCTGGAAGTGATAATGTCAATCGCAGTTATGGAATATTTCTTTTTCGTGTGCATTCACGTTTTCATTGACAGGGTGAATACAGTCTTGGATACTTCAATATGTCCGTAAAGCAAGATTCATAGATTCAACTAGCAGGGTCATAGGTGTTGAAATATTTTTGGTTTTGATACGATTCAGCAGCAAAGCAAAGGCAGATTCTTCCTTTTTAGCGCATTATTTTAGATAAATCATGAATTTAGAACACAGACCAAAAAATCAGGTGCAATTGCTCCATGGCCAATGCTATGTACAGTTGCTCCAAATAAAGCTGGAAGTTGGATGAAAACGCCTGCACATAAGATTGACACTCCTCAAAAAGGTACCTGAGCAGATGATGGCCTATTGATCTCATGTAGTGTTCCACTAATATGTTTCAGCATTGCCTGGCTCATAATAGACATTTCACCACTGGCGAATATTTCCAAATTTCGAAATTTGCTCTGAACATTGTTCACTTCTTCCTATAGTAACATCTGATACTGAGACTTAATGTTTTTTTCTAAGGTGACATGTTGAATGGACGGAGAGAGTTCAGTGCTGCTATTCCAGTATGTGCCACCTGTAACACACTAACCTGGTCTGTTGTATCAGAAAGTTGTCAAAAATCTGTTAACTGTATGACAGATAAATTCTGTCAATTAAGATGTCACTGTTTCTGCTCAACCAGTGAGAAAGATGTGAAATGAATCTTGGTTGTGTCTATGACCTTTTTACATGTACCACTGCTTTAAATAATTGCGCAACTGCATCTGCTTTAAAATAGAGAGTGGTGCATGTGTTGCATCTTCTGCTCAAGACTCTTTGTATCTATATTTGATGTGGAAGTCGTTTTACCAGTAGCTTTTCGTCCATATTCAGCTTGCAACTCTGGAACAGCTTGTGGTGAAACTGCATTAAACTCTTCTAGTATTTCTTTTTCACTTTCATCTTCTAATCTGTCTTCTACATTTAGAGCAGCTGAGCCCATGCTTCCTCTAAATAAGGTAGCTCCTTTAACAACCTTCAGCTGTGATCTAGATCCCGTCTTAGGTTTTCTAGAGGTAAGGATTTGATGGCTAGTTCTCCATTTTCTGTCATGTTTGTTCCAATATAATAGTATTCTTCATATGTGTCAAAGGAGGACAGCTTGAAGTAAGTCCTGTGTCTTATGAGGAATACACAAAGACACCAAATTTAGGAAATACCTCTCTGCCCCTTTCTTTTGTGAATATTTGAGGTGTCTGATGACTACCTGTTTGTCTTTTTTTTGGGGGGGGGGGGTTCAGCTTGTATTTCAGTTCAATTTGTTTGGAACTATTTGTGTCATCTATTTCTTCTTCTGGCAAGTCTTGACTATATTGTGTGCTTAGTACTTTGTAGTTTGAGACAACGGATGCTATATGCTTTGTACTTTGTAGTTTGAGACAAATGATGCTAGATGCTTATTACTTTGTAGTTTGAGACAAATGATGCTAGATACCTATTACTTTGTAGTTTGAGACAAATGATGCTAGATGCTTAGTACTTTGTGGTGTGAGACAAATGATGCTAGATGCTTTGTACTTTGTAGTTTGAGACAAATGATGCTAGATGCTTATTACTTTGTAGTTTGAGACAAATGATGCTAGAGACATGTTTTCAATTTCACCTGTGTCAGGTCTGCCCCTGTAACAGTCCACAATGCTGGTCATGAATACTTTATTACTACCATACTTTGTTTTCTGTTGCGGAATGTAAAACTGGATAGGTTATTCTTGTGCTATGTTGATCAATAAGTACCCAAGTAAATTTCAGGATTGCATTTTTTTTTCAGTTTTATATGTTTACAACCTAGAGATTTTGTACATTGGTTCTATGTCGCTAATGTCATGATGATAATTGAATAAAGCTTATATAACTGCCATAATTCTTGAACAACATCAACATTTTCTTGTAGTGCTTCCTTTTAAGGTTCTTTAATGAAAGATCTAAACTCGTTTTCTGCATAAGTGATGTAGGACAGGACATGAACTACATAATGCAGCTGTATATGTAATAATGTTGGACTGTATGTATTTATCCAGCAATCAGATGCAAAGTATGACTGGCTGGTTTATCACATAGAGCATTCATTGCAGATACGATGTCATGCTGTCTTCAGGATGCAGAATCAAAGACATCTTTTGTTGGTTTGGCCCCTTTAGTAGGGATTAAGATTTCCCAAAACTTCTACAATTACCTTTTTGCATCTACCTTGGCTGTGATTTTCCGCTGTCTCCTGCATTTGCTTTTGTGCTTCCTGCAATTTGTGTTTGCCCACTTTTTGCGTCAGGCTTTGAGAGTTGGACGTTTTAGTTTTAATTATGTCTTCTTGATTGGTTTTTCATCGTTTGTTGCATTCGAAGCTGCGATAAATGTACTGACTGAGCAAGGTTTTAACAAACTGAAATGGCACTGGCTACCACCTTTCTTACATGTTGCTGATATTTTTTTGAGTTGTGTTTGGACATGAGAGTAATGGCATCATGTAATTCTAGATTTCGTTTTACGCTGTTGAAAATTATACTTATCAATGAAGGCCACCACTTCTGCTGATAATACCTTCCAGATTGGAGCATCCTTGAAACATAAAATACCACCAGCAATGAGACCATTGTCTTGCTTGGGACTCTATTCTGCCAAACATATATCAGCTATTTCCGCTATGGGCTGTGGTCTGGGCTCATGGGTATTATAATAGATTGTGCAGTCTTTTTCAGAGAAAAAAATCTGGTAAATGTATTAATCTTGCTGTTTTTCAACCTGCAATATTGTGAACAATCATACTGTCCAAGGGAATCAATACTGCGCTGTTGATATTGAACTTTAATCGTCTCGGGCCACCTTTTGTCTGCAGCTGTAAGTGTAAGAAAAGTTGGTATGCCTAACTGTATCAGCATTAAAAACAAAACGCAGAGCATTTTGAACATTTGAGCATTGTGTTCGTCTTCTCGGAATCTAATATCACATTAAGTGTTATTTTGTCACATGATGGTGATTATTGCAAGGCAATTGATAGAGAGGCTGATGTCATTTAGCTCTCCTGCATACTGTGGATATTTATCTATCTATCTATCTATCTATCTATCTATCTATCTATCTATCTATCTATCTATCTATCTATCTATCTATCTATCTATCTATCTATCTATATTCTCCAGTGATATATATATATATATATATATATATATATATATATATATATATATATATATATCACTGGAGAATCTGGAGTCATGAAAGTATAACCTTGGGTTGACGTGGCATTAAAGACTCTCATTTGAATTTCTTGGTTCTATGTGTATATTTTTGCCGTGTGGAAAATGAAACGGGGATTGCCTGTGCCGCTGTTTCCAAAAACCTTGCACAGGATTATTTCCTTCACCTGGGAGCAAGGGAACACACAGCTTCGAAATTATTGTCTTCATAACATTGTGCCTAATCAGCAGGTGTCACTGGAGAATACAATGGATTAGATGATTTGCTGGATTGTTGTGTGTTTTCTGGTTCTCCTGCCTTTGGCTCCGAGGCATCTTTTAAATGATGGGTATTCTCTTGTTTTTGCACTTTCATCATGTGATATTTTTGAAACATAATAGCAAAATTCTTCACCTGTGTCTTTATAATTTCCGCTTGTCACTGGTTAATCTTTTTTTTCTTGCTAATTGCTGTCCTTGGTATTTTCAGATTCATCATCATGCGATATATTTTCCGAAGGAAGAAACTTGAATGCGTGGTGCATGAAAAACATGTGAACATATATCTAATGTATTCTCCACCATAAATAAAAACCTTTCAAAGCAGAAGCGTGTTTTTTTTAACAGAAAAAATACAAAATATAATTTTACCAGCAAAACGAGGTTCCTATATATATATATATATATATATATATATATATATATATATATATATATATATATATATATATATAATAAGCATCTGTTGCTTGGTAACTGATGGGAATTTAACGACAAGAATGTATAGTTTTCTGTATCCAGGTCTCTCTTAGAACCGTATAAAGGCCTTTGTGTAATATCCCCATGGTAACTAAATTACCATCTTCTTAATAAATAAATAGACACATAAAGAAAGAAAGTAAGAAAGAAACGAAAGATAGAGAGAAACGAAAGAAAGAAAGAAAGAGGAAAGAAAGAAAGAAAGTAAGAAAGAAAGAAAGATAAACAGACAGACAGACAGGCAGACAGAAAGAAAGAAGGAAGGAAGGAAGGGAAGATAGAAAGAAAGAAAGAGAGAAAGAAGGAAGAAAGAAAGAAAGAAAGAAAGAAAGACAGACAGACAGACAGACAGACAGACAGACAGACAGACAGACAGACAGAAAGAAAGAAAAAAAAAAGAAAGAAAGAAAGAAAGAAAAAAAGAAAGGATATGCACAGCAACTGATCCATCGTTATAATTTCCCTTCCCGGGATAGATTCTGGTTGGTTCATTCATTTTAAATATACACTTCCGGGTTGGGTTGTGATACATACACTGTACTGTTTTTATTTATATTGATAATTTTACTATGCTTCTCACATTCATGTACGTATTTACATCAAGATTGGTACATAGGATTATTCCATTGTATACATGCTGCAAACTTCCCCTTAGAACTGGGAACAAGTACCTGTATGTTCAGGCACAGCATGCAGTCCAGCTTTATCAGTGATAAACAACTAAGTGAGGAGCCATTTAATTATTGACCCAGTACCAGATAACAACGGATGTTAACCATTTGCTGTGTTAACCATATGGGTAAAGTAGGAACCCCGCTGTCCTTATAAGCATAAGAAGCATAATGTGCATGCCAAGGAACAGATAAAGGTTTAACCTGGACCCCCCATTGTACCTGACCTGGCCTTTCATCAGCTATGGGTGTGGGGCTATCTTTCGTCTAAATCAGTATTTCCATCATGTAGAATGTTTCCAGAGAGAGCGGCTAGTGCTCTAACAAGTGAGCATGACATATATATCTCTATACATCATGGTTTATATTGCCATCAATATTTACGAAAAGCAGGTGTCAAGCTCTCTCAGGTCTTTATAACGAGATTTTGCTTCAATTGTGAAAAGAAGACCTGCTTCTCAACAAGAACCTTTTGTTTTAAAACTGAAAGGAAGTTATAAAAAAAAATCCTATTTTATATACACTTTTGAAGATGAATTGAATATTTTGCTTGTCAGATGGAGTTGGTCAGAGTGTACTTTTTTTTTTCTTATTGTAAAAACCGGAAAAAATGGCAAAAAGGTGATAAGGTAAAAAGTTCTGCGAGCGAAAGTGCATACCACTCCACCAGTCTTGATTTTTTCTTTTCCAGAAAACACTTATGTGGCACATTGTGTAAACCTATGAATAATGGTGTATAAAATATGTACAAAAGTCACAAAGTTCCAAATTTATGAGACCCACTTCCCAAAATCTGGAATGGGGAGGGGGGACAAATTGGTGCAATAGCGAAAACAGAATAGTCTGAATTTTTTTTCTCAATCGTAAGAATTGAGGAAAGATTAAAATTATTGGCCTTATCATATCGGAGAAATTGGAAATTTTTGATAGTCTTATTAGCCACAGCTGAGTAACCGAAAATTTAGACTCAAGTAGTAGACAGTAAAATCGGTTGCAAAAAAAGCTGCAAAATATTTTGAGGGGTACCTTTTGGAAATATAAGTGGAGTTTTAATGTTGTCAGGAAGGGCTGCTGTTTCAGTGGCCTTCTATGGCAAAGTGTAAAGAGAGATATACCATGACGTTTGCTACAATGTCTTATTTAGGTCTCACTTCCCCTATAGATATAAAACATCGTTAATATCTACACTATGTCTTAAAAGGTTAAATCTTTTTGGTACCAGTGTTTAAAAATATGCTCCTAAAAATATGGGCTTCGTGTCAGTGGTGACAAAATAATTATGCCATAACATTTGATTCATTATATCTGTCCCTGTTACTGGAACATAGCTTAACTGAATTTCTTTCCAAGCAGCTATCATATCAGGGTAAAACAAAGGGTATTGAGACATATCAAACATATACTGCACTTGTAACTTACACAAACAAGAACATCATGCAGATAAATCCAAACTAGGATACCTTGAGTGGAGCTTTCTTCACTTTAGCAGAGCAAAATGAAAATGGATATATATGTATATATATATATATATATATATATATATATATATATATATATATATATATATATATATATATATATATATATATGTATATATATATGTATATATATATCGATGTTAATATGTTGATATACATCAATGTTAATATATTAATATATATATATATATATATATATATATATATATATATATATATATATATATATATATATATATATTAATATATTAACATTGATGTTAGACTTTACAGTAAAAATTGAATCATATTTTATTCTTTTTAATGTCAAAATCTTATAGAAATAAGTTTGCGGCTACCTTTAAAGGGGCGTGGAAGAAACATACGCAGGAAATGGGATAGGTTAATCTTCTGGACGGTAGTGCTACACCAAATATTGGCACCGGCATAGCAACTCAGTTCAGTAGTTAGTTTATACCGACTGGCCATTTCCAGAAACCAAAAACATCAGCATAGCAAGTTCAATCTCAAGCAATGCACTGTTCCTCTAAAAATTGTATGTCTGAAATAACACAAAGGAAAATGAAAATTTAAACATATGCCAGATGCACATACTAGACCTGCCCGATTTTGAAAACTCAACCCAAATTTTCTTTGTCTTCCACACAAAGAACACCATGTATATAGTCCAGATTCCACCTGTATTTGATGTCACAAACCTGTAAATCAGATTTACTCACATCATGTCAAACGTGGAGACTTCAGTATGTTGGAGAAACTGTTAGACAGCTGCATCTCAAAATTGGTGGTCATAAAACTACAGTTTGGAAAAAGAAAGGAATAAAAGGACACAATTTCTCCAAACAAGGTGATGACTTCAATGTGAAAACTATCGAAAAAATCATGCCAATCCAAGGAGAAACAGAAACGGAAATAACAAATTGTAGACAATATCGTGGTTTATTTTGGCAAAGGTAATTCGATAATATTCGGCCTATTGGGTAAACTATCCAGAAAAGGAATAACTATCCAGTAAAAGGAATTTTGAATGCCTCTAAAAATATTCTTAGATCATTTGCTAATTACAATTTGATAATCACTCACACAAGGTGGAGACACACACATGGAAACCGCAAATACCCCAACATGTCTTGCTACTCTCAAATAACACCACATTTTGATGAATTTGATTATCAAAATGGTCTCAATATTGTTAAATGGGCACTTTATTCCATACAACAACCAGTTACGAAACGCTAAAAACAGAGTATAACAAACGTATTCACGGGAAAAGAATATGTCAAAGTAATATATCAATGATATAGCTTTTCATAGAATTTTTAAACCTGTAAATGTTGCTATGAAGACACCACAGGATGATTTCGTTAAATTAACACTATGTGAAAAGGGTATTAAATAAATTTGTCGATTATACCGCGTAATAAATCGATTAATACAGTTATCTTTATAGGTACAATCTTGCATAGCAACTTACCGAGATGGTGCTGTCCAAAAATTTCATACTCATATTCGAAAACCATTGCCTCCATGAGGTGACTTTAAAGAAAACAAATATTCATGCCCATGTCATAATTTTGCGAAAATTTAAATCATCACAGTATTATAATTACTGGTTATCTTTCTATTGTTCCAAATGATTCAATAAATTCACTTATTTGAAAAGGCTCTATATGCCGTGAACAACAAAAAAATGATTGCGGTAAAAACAAGAAACTAATTATGGAAGCTCTTGAAGGATATGCTAGGAAATGTGAAGAAGGATAAGTTTGATATTTCTATCCTAAATGAATCGATACGTAAAATAAAGCATATCGTGACAAAGAGAATGCAAAAGCTGCACTGTGCTTGTTCACGAATCAAGCCGGTTCACCCAATCCAGTTCTACCACATATAAACAAGTGAATTAATCATTAGAAATTATTTTGAACAGTTATTAACAATTTTAATCATGATTTGGCAATGCACTGTTCCTCTACAAAAAACCATGAAAGTTTCTGATGTACATGTCCTTTTGGCCATTTGCTCACTTCCGAAACTACATGACGGTCCTGGTTTTTACCATTGATAACAAATTCCAACTTTTTGTCTAGGAAAGGATGCTTAATTTTATTGTATAAAGGGATGAAAAAACAAGAATTTTGTATTAATTACTGTGCTCAGATACAAGCATCACCCGGTATTAACAAGTTTTTAGGGTTTATAATAATTCTAGTTTGAAGATCTTGTTGGAGAAGTTGAATAGTACAGATAATCAGTTACCTTCTAAACATATTTCATCTTGCTACTTCTCCACTTTATAGACAACTGTTAATCATTTCAATTTGGAAGACCACATCAAGTCAGCTATATATATAGACTGGTGCCAAAGGTTGCAGGTTCGAGTCCCGCTCGTTCCGAACATAAAAAATATATTTTTGGCGTTTCCTTAATGCTGGTGGATTTAAGTCCCCGATTCTGGAAATAAATGCAAACTCAGAAAAAAAACTGCCTTACCGTGTTGATATGGCACTCGCACTTAACTACCTCCATTGAACCATTCTTTTTAGGAATGGGGATTGGGTCGAGTGGATATGTGCGTTTCCCATTTCAGCTAGGCAACTGGTGCCAAAGGTTGCAGGTTCGAGTCCCGCTCGTTCCGAACATGAAATATATATATATATATATATATATATATATATATATATATATATATATATATATATATATATATATATATATATATATATATATATATATATATATATATATATATATATATATATATATATATATATATATGTATGTATTTATAAATATATATATATGTATATATATATATATATATATATAATATTGGAATATAACTTTCAAAAATGGCTATATCTCATAAAGGTACACATTTTGGTAATGATGTGAACGATGGCCAGTCTACGTTTGAATATGATCAGTTTGTCAATAAGTTCGTTGGAAAGCTGTCAAAAGACTAAAAATGTCATGATGAATTGTTCAAGTTGACATTAAATTATCTGGATTACCTGTAAAGCATCAATGCTAAATACTTTTGACAATATATTTCGCAAATATAATCTGATGATTTGGAGTTAGGAATCAAAAGAGAATGACACGGGAAGTTTATTTCTAGATGTAATTATATATAACAAAATAGTGAATGTAAGTTTATATTATTTTGTAAACGTGCTGATTTTTAATTTAACATACTAAATTACCCTCACATGGATAGTATAGTTCCACTTGGCCTAGCTGTGTGTCAAGGTTAATTACCTGTACTGGAGAATGCATCCAGTTGGACAACTTTGACTCCCGTCATTCACTTCGATTCAATAACCTGGTGAAACAGTGATATCATGAATGAAATTTAAGTGATTTTTTATGTTTTCAGGGTAAAAATGCAAACTAATTACGTGGATATAAGGTAGTTGTGAGTTGTCCTATAATCGGTAAAGTAGACCTGCGAACCTCGCAATTGTAGCTGACATTTGACACATTGCGTTTATGAGGCAATATGTTTCTTAAAGTGGGGAGTTGCTAACATTAATTCGATGATGATGATAATTCGATCATTATTGTCTTTACTTTCTTTCCAAAGCCAACGGTAGCATTTTGTAATTTTGTAGTTGCTGCAACAAAAATTTACAAAGAAATACTGCAAGCCTTTGTTCTTTTCAAATACATTTACTCTCGCACCACGCAGGTTTTCCGTGGTTTTGACTTGTCGCGTCATCCTTCATTTGTAATGCTTACTTTAATCCATTTTTTTCTGTTTCATAAAGAATGTAAAAATTGAAAGTCATTCTTATGCCTGAATCCACATTAATTTCCAGTTGTGTTGTATATATGTATTTCTGTTACCATAATGATGTACAAATAGCTTGTTTTGACTGATTAGAATAAATTACAATTACAACTCTTTCCTCATTGAAGGCCCTTTTCATGAGCCACGTCTGAATGACCATGAGCCACGTCTGAATCACTGCCATTGTCTAGAACATTTGTAACAAGTTTTATCATGTCGTGTTCTCATATTTTACCAAACTTCAGTAATTGTTGTATTTTCTCCCATGGACTTTCTCCCCAGTGTCTCTGTTGTCCTAAGCTGATCCACATTCATCCCGTCTGTATGTGCCAAAGTATCACTTTTGCAACCAAATGGCATTTTGTCTTCTACTACATCAAAATCTGCATCCTTTTGTGAACCGGAGGCTTTATCTTTTGACAAAATGGTTTGATGGATTTGCTGTTCACGATTAATACAGTTATCCATATTTAAAAAAAGGCGGGGGAGAGGTAACTACAAATGATGCAGCCATGAGGCATGTGCACTCATCGACTGCCCAATATTGGAATATGGGCAAACGGGAAGTTAAATTACACTTATAAGAAATAAAAATGAAAAGATTTCTGCACCTATAGCTCCGAGCTGCTATTAAGTGCCCCCAACGTGCTCAAAGTTTCTCTTAAATGGTTAGAAGCTGTGTCTTGATGGCTTTCAGTGGTTTATAAATGACTTTAACTGAGTTAAAACTGTCCTAGTTGCTCCTAACAGGATTTGGGTTGTTTTCATCTTAGATGACTCACACATGCGCTTCACGTGTGCACAGTTGCTCTCAAAGTGCTCCAAACTTTTCCTAATAGATAATAAAATACAATTATATACATAAATATATATATGATGGTTGAGCAGGCTCTCAATTTTGAGGGAGCCCCACATGCTCTTAGCTGCTTGTAATGTGACTCCAACTGCTCTTAACGTGCTCTGCATTGCTCTGGATGTGCTTCGATTTGTTTTAAATATGCTCAAAGCTGTTCCTTACCTGCCTTGAGACACTCGTAACATGCCTTAGCCGCTCCTGACGTGCTCCGAGTTGCTCCAAACTGGAATCATAAATTTCTAATGTGACATATTCTTAGACCATGGCCATTTAAAGATGCTGGAACAATTATCTCGCTAATAATCTAAAATACTCCTCAAAGACTTGAAGCTGCGCAACTTGCTCAATATGTGAAAATGCAACGTTAATTGGTAAATACAAATATTTTTGTGGATACATGATACATTTGGCCATTGACACAAACGAAATACTGTTTTTGTTCTTATTTAGACATACAGTCTTGATATTTGTAAAAATAACAGCTGCAGGTCTAAGGAAGTTAGAGTATACTCAAGGAACTCAAGCAACGTTACAAAGATTTTTTAAGGTTGAATCCCCTGTGCTAAAATTATTCTCTGATACGATGGCTGAGTGCATTTTCACTGGTCACGTAACTAAAGGTACAATGTTAGATAAAATCCTTCAATTTGGTCTCTCGACCATAAGGATAATAGGGACCTCGACCGGACCAGCGCCTGCAGCTAATGTGGCTGAAGGCGATGGTCTGGTTGACACCTTGAAGTGTTAAGCATGTTTAGTGGCACATGAAAACCTCATTAAACCTTGGTCAGATGAACACATTTTAACAGTGCTTCTTACTAGGTGCTATTTTGTACACCAAATCGGGTGCTATACATAGAAATGGTCACTGCCTGTGGCCTGATGGAGTTAAACTGGCCGCAGTGGCCTTCCTGTTGTATGAGAGGCTTCGCTTTCGAGGCCGCTCATGCGGTGCATGCAGGCCGTTGTTGCGCTGGTGTGCGGTTGGTCAATACCCGCCTGATCATGGACACTGGTAACATGGAGTGTATTATGATATGACTACGTTTTATTATGTTGTGCATATATTTTCATGAGACAGTTTTAACTGGATCATGTATATTTTATTTGTATGTATATCTCCATTTCTTGAGGTTAATGAAATCAATCAATCAATCAATCAAACTCATCAGCGGCATAGCAGTCCCTCATTGATAGCAAGAATATTCCATTTGTTTGGTTCTGCATAATAGTCTGAACAAATTAAAATGGCTAGCTATAAATATTGTGAATTGTACCATCTATTTATATCGGCATTGAAGAATGTATGACAGAGTATAACAATATTACATCATTTTTTCAGTAGTCTGTAAAGACAATTAATGTTTGTGTAATATTCTTCATAAATACAATATACATATGCATGTAGGAAGCTTCAAGAGTGCACACATACCAACAGACATGGCTTCAAGGTCATGGCTGCTGTGTATACAACATGACACGGCCAGATGGTTGAGTTGTAGATTGGCGCATTTTTATTGTGCAAAGAAAAAAATTACGTGGTGATTTTTGCATGCAAGTATCTTCTGCAGAAACTCATCTAAAAAGAATCAATGATTCGTTTTGGTTCTCAAGTCTGCAAATTTTTAGTGAGTTTGCACTTGAAAGCAGATCAGAAAACCTTCACAGCTCATTGACTAATGTTATTTCACAATAAGATGATTTTGGTTCACATAGAAGGGCTATTTGTGGCCAGCACATGGGTCCCTGACACACATTTTTATTGTAAAAACTGTCAAGTTGTTCCTTGTGAAAGTTTGGAAAATGTCCCATCAATTGCGTTTCGGGACAGCTCCATATCAACTTTAGCGCAAAATCAAGCTCAGGGTTGCTTCTGATTTCAGCACTAATGTCACAATGGACAGCCATGTATTGATCACCGGGTGGTTTATGTTGGCTAGAACCATGACTTGTTTAGACTGAGCTATATCCTTTGCAGCAGATTGTTTCTTGCTCTTTACTTTCCCTTGCTTTAGGTATTGTTGAATATGCCTGCTCATTAATTTCACATTGGCTTTACTCCACACATGCATCGATCACCTTCCCCTTGCTCTAGAACTATCAAACTAACCTACATGTATAAGCTCTTAAAATGTATGGAATAGTGTCGAGTCGTGGCTAGTAGTAGTTCAGACTCGTATATACAACTTTTGCTTCTTTGTAAATGTGGGTTTTTTTGTTCCATCACTTTGTTTCAACTTCAAATGTCTAGCACTACCAAGCAGTATGAGGAAAACATGCATCATGTTTTAGTGTGGTGTGGAAATCATTGCTCAGGTAAAGTAGTCTAACAGGCAACACGGCCACTGCTTAGACCACTGTCCAATCATTTATTTTTTTTTAATTTTTATCACAGTCAAATGTCATTGACAAGGAAACAGCCAGACACATACACCACACATGGGCTATCAATGTAGCAGTCTTTCAGTTCCTTAATGAAATTGTTCAGACGAGTTTTCCAAATGTAGGTCTGCCTTGTCACCATATAGTTTACTCTTTATCATTAAACCACACTGCTTCAAACGGGTCCACAAGATCACCACCAGAACGGTATGACAAATAAGACCACTGACTGACTAATTCGCAGGCTTTTGTGTTAGTTCGCTGAGCACCATTTGGCAAAGAAAGCATGCTGTTTCAGAGGTGGCAAATCCTACTCGCATGTTTAAGTAATTATGAACCTAGATAGTGGCTCTAAATTTGAACATAGCATAGACAATATGTTAAGCTATCCATTCCCACAAAAGAATTTAAATGAGCCAAAAAACATCCTGCTAATTTTTGTTTGCATCACTTGATCACATTTGTTTTTATTTAAAATTTACCCCCTGTAGAGGGTTGCAACCAAATCTACCTGCAATGAAGTGAACTCAGGTACTTGGATGTTTGATAACATGTCTGGTGAATAAATTTAATGTGATAAGGCGTGCTTCCTGATACAAAATATTCGAAAGCACCTACCTGGCATCAACTGTCAGTCTGGTTCACTCTGAACACTTTCCATCACAAAGTGCCACATTCGAGATTTGCCATAGTTTGCTAGTGCCAATGTAAATGCTTACCACTATTATTGTTTGGTACAGAACACATGGCGTTCATCTCCAGGACAGTGATATCGTATATTGACATTGGCTAGGTTGCTGATAGTACCCCCACATAAAATAAATCTTACCTAAAACTCACAGAAACGACGTCATCCTATAAAGTTACAAGAAAATTACGTCATCCTAAAGTATCATATAAGGTTAATGAAAGCGATGCATTTTGATTATCCAAATGGGTATGCAAATGTATGTCCTGTTCCCTATCTTGTAATGAGGTAGTAATAATGATTCAGAGCCTGCAGAGGAGGCCGGACGACTTGTGCCTGGTGCAGGGACTATCTTTTTTGCGCTTTGTACTGTTTGTGAACGAACTAATTTAATCCTTTGTACATGTAATGTTCATCTTAAGCACGTCAACAAAGACATTTCTCGTGCACATCTCTTGCATGACTGTCCCAAATGCAATGTTTTCAAACAATCACTGGGTACATGTTGATGGTCACACTGGAGTGGCTTTGGTGGGAAGAATGTCTGCATAGTTAAGTATAGGGATGTGGAATAAGGATACATTTTTCGTTCAACCGATCACTAATTGGTTACATTTTATTGTTTTTTATAACCATAATCTTCCTGTTCGCTGTACTATTAAAGGGGCCGTTGGCCGCAATAGTTACAAAACAGTTACACCCATCTCACACAAGTGAAGCGACAAAATTGTGCTACTGGAACATATGAACTTTACTTCAAAATGTCATCAGTAGGATTTAATATGCATACATATCTATGGATCAGACAAAAAAGACATTTGACTGTGGTACCTTGAAAAACGGGTAGGCCACCACGTCTGGCTGCAAAAAATTTGCGATATATTCAATCCGATAGGCCAACACAAAGTATATGAGTAGCCAAACAATAATATTGTAGCTGAACGAAGTTTTCCCTCCAGCGCTATAGGTTTCTTGGTACGATAAAAAGTTCCCCTCACAAGTATCATGCAAGTTTATGAACGTATGATAATGTTTGATATATTTTTTAATTTATAAATACAGTTTATATACTGTGATACAGACTTTAACTAGGGTAGTGTAGAAGTCTTTATATATATATATAATTATTGCCGAAATAAAAGATACAAACAATGTCAAATTTATATGTGTGCACACATGCACGTAGAAACAGGTGCTCTTTTAAGCAAACTGCCCTTTCGTGGATCTCACAAAATAACTAAAAATAAATGATGAATTTCAATACATTTAGATTACATTAGAGCTTAACAAGCTGGTATTCATTTGTTACTTGATAAAAAAAAAATAAAAAGCCTTGTAAAAAACTAATATCTGCTTGAACACTTTAACACAATAATTGCGCTCTGTGTGTTTGAACAGCTTTGTCTGCCTTACAGCAGCATCTTTGTTCTTGATACTGAATGTCTGGAGTTACATTATTAATCAAAACCTCAAGTAAACAGTTTGCTTTTACGATGGGCCTCGTTTTACTTTCTTAGAGGATGTGCCATCATAATATTCATCTGCCTGAACTCTTTCCCTTAAATGTTATCCTATGCATGAAGAAATGTGTACTCTAAAGTCTGAACACTGTGTCAAACTTACCAAAATGACACCAAGAAACATTAAAAGATAACTTCCATGTGGGATTCATTATCTTTACATCATTCACCAAAGGGAAATTTCCCTGATGAAAAGAGGATCTTCATTATGGCTCGCAATGACTTGATGAATTAGTTTTAATCATTGTTCCCTGATAAAATTGTACTCCAGGTTGTATTGGTGATTATAAAATAAGACATCGTTTGTGCTATATTCAAATACTCTTTAGATATAGGCCAGAAGGGACATAGGTCAACCATTATTAAAGTAAGGGTCATCATTATTTTGTAAATTGGTATACTTTAAAAGTTGTCAATCTGTGTAGTAAGATGTCAGTTTAAACGAATAATTATAATATTAATATTGGCATTTTATTCCTTCAGACGATACAAAGTTTAACTTAATACTCCATCTATTAAACACATTCCTTCAGAGCCTGGTTTAAGAAAAAATATAGCTACGTCATCAACTCAGTCATGTGTTTACCCTTTAAAATGCACATCACTTTTTCAATTGGGCCTTGATCCGCCTGAAAAGGTTGAAAGGCACAACGTAACTCATACTTTTAGACTAAAATGAAAAGTAATTGTTTTGTCTTTAGTATCTGTTTTATTAGCAAATGTATGACCCATTTTAACAAAAAATTATTTGAATTGTGGTGCAATGGTCTGTGCACAAGGTGTTCAGGAAGGGAAAGCGTTTATTAATCTGAGCTTTGGTTTAACATGGGGTGCTCTAAATATTAGGTTGTGGGGAAACTATGAAGGTCACATGGACTGTTATGTAACATGGACTAGGCTAAGACTACCACTGAGTATCCTACTTAAAAACAAAAAGGTCCTGGAAATAAGATAGCAGCCACAATGGTGCAAAAAGTTTGTTTGTCATTGGGGTGACTTTGTGCGTTTGTGTGGCTGATGACAACATAGGGGTCAATTTGAATCCCTAGCCCCACAGCACACGGGCTACTCACAGCTTGCTGAAATTGACAAGGGCAGGATCTTTGGTATGTTAGAGGCTGGTCTTTCCCAGTGAAAGGAGAATGGGAAGCTCCAGGTCAGCAGTTTTGAGGTGATGGGACTGTTTTCAACAAACGAAAGGATACAAGAAGAAAGCTGGAGCTGGAAGACCAAGGCCTTCCGATGGTAAGGACGTCAATTACCAGGTGCAGCATACAAAACGACACCTAACACGATGGCTAATGTCACCAGGATAATGCCAGAGAGGGCCCAGGTACAACAAAAAAGACAGTTTGAGGATAAATACACCCTCCAAAAAGAGATAATAAAACCACCACTATAATACAATAAAAACTCTCCTCTCATACACCTTACAGGTGAAGGCGGAGGTGCGTGGAATTTTGCTGTGTGTCCTTGTTGTTCATTTTACTCATCTAACTGGAAGGACGGGCATTCACTTCAATCCACACAGATGGAAAAATGAAGACAATTATGATTTTAACTACAAATATAATTTTTTTGAATGTGTGAACGTTTCTCTGCAACATCCAATGTGATCCCCATCCACTGGTTGTGTAATGGAGAAATGCTAGCACACAGAGACTGACCTAATCACCAAATATCATAGGCTAAGTATCGGAGTGTAGCCTGCCATAGCACCCACATTTTCAGGTTAACTTCAAAATGTATGCACAAAGAAAATATAAAGTTACAATGGTAGGTCCCAATAAGACTTCTAAGACTTCAGTTTTCCCACTTTACACTGTAACAGCACGTGAAATTTTGAGATGATGATGTTTCATATCATGACAAAACAGGAGCAGTGATGTTCTATGAAATGTTTGACGCCAATAAGGTGCACACTCTTGCTTTGTTGGAGTAGGCCCACCTGTGGTGAGACTATTTACAATCATCAATTTTGTGTCTAAGTAAAAAACTTAAACTCTTCCACGTACGGACAAAGATAAAATGCAACTATATATATATATATATATATAACCCAATACCCAAAAAAAACCCCGAACAATGCTAATCTGAGAGAAAAAGTGCAGAAAATGTATCACAGAATACACTGTGCCGGTCAGCAGGTAGGCAAGACTTTTTGCCTGTGGCAAAGCCCCCTTCTTCTGTTGTGTCCAGGGGAATGAATGCGCCCGCGCAATGTGTCAACAACAACAACAGTGTGGTATCAGCTGGTATTGACCCTAAAGTTCGTGTGAGGACAACGCATGAGGCGAGCCTACTAAATGGCGAGGGCCAATAGAAAAGGACACAACAGCTCTACAACCTAATGTTTGACTGTCAGTAATAACGGGTTTATGATTGCGCAAAACAAAAAAAGAGGAAATTTCCTATCAATGCAACTGCGAAAACCGACCAAATTACCTGCATTGATCCCTGATCTGGGAGTAAACGTAAGCCTGTGGCTGAGATATTTGTGACTTGCTTGGCGTCAAGGACTACTGTTGGCGCCCTAGGTAATTACTTACAAAATAAGGCTGATATTGTTGCTCCAGACACCCAGAGGGTAGAGACCCAATATCATTCTTATTATACTTTTAAGATTGTAACTGACATGAAGTACATGAAAACTCTGCTAAATGAATCCACGTCGCCTGAGCATGTCCTTGCAAGGAAGTTTCTTAGCCATAGAACGTAATTGACTTGTACATGTATTGTGTTTGTATTTGTATCTGAACTATATCAATTTTAATGATGAATACTGTAAATATAGTAACGTTTAACTGTCAGTCAATAAAGACTTCGGTGGATAATGTCTGTGAGTTATGTAATACTCCCGATCTTTGTCTTTTGCATTGGCTTGCGGACGATGATCTTCCCTTCTTACCTGAAACTCATAAGGATTTTTACACATTTGGTGTGTCGGCTTTTCATTCAGGTAAAGAGTTACATCGTGGTCGCCCTTATGGCAGCACTGCTATATTGTGGAAAAAGTCTATTGGTGATAGGGTGAAAGTCAATACATAAGACGATCCCGACTTAATTGGTTATTTTATCGATCTTACTTCTACTAAACTATTTATATTGTGTGTTCACTTGCCAGTCTGTTGTCATGACAATTATGAAGAATCCATTGCCTACTTGTATTAAATACATACTATTGTACAAACTTATGAAACCACCAATTTTCTTATCATGGGTGACATTAATGCAAATATTTCATCCTTGTTTGGTGGGGAACTGAAAAACTTTTGGCGAACATGGTTATAAACACAGTGATATTCTTGAACTTGGTCCTGATTATGACACTTTCACATACTTCAGTGGTGCCCATGGTACAACGTATTGGTTGGACAATTGTATTGCATCAAAAATGTTCATGATGCGATTAAAGGTGTAAATCTTTTATATGATTATGTTTCCTCGGATCACTTCCCCATGTCTGTAAAAATGTATGGTGAAACCTCCCCATTTTGAAAAGTCACGACAGTAGTCTTACACAAAAACTTAACTGGAACAGAGCTAGTAACGTTCAATTCAGAAACTATAAGTGTATGTCAGACACATATCTCTGAAATATCAGTTCCTATATTTGTACTTGATTGTAAAAACCCTTCATGTGAGAACGAGTCTCATAAGCTAGCTCCGGATAAATTCAGCACTGATATTTGGGATGCTCTCTTTCAGGCTGGCGCAGATGCTATAGGCATATTTTATGTTCGGAACGAGCGGGAGTTGAACCTGCAACCTTTTGTACCAGTCGCCTAAATGTGTAATAAAGGTAGTTATAAGCCGATAGTCGGCTGCATAGAATATGTTAGCGATCTACATGCTAATGCTCTAGATACATTTTCTATATCTGCCGACAAAGTGGTAAACCCAGACATGGTCCTGTTTTTGGACTGATGTCCAAGCGTCGTGCAAGGTTTAAGTATGCTTTAAGAACATGCAAACGTAGAGAGAAAAGTATGAGAGCTGATTCTTAGCCAAAAGCATACTCAATAAAGACTGTGTTGATTTCTGGAAATCCATGTTAGTCCTAAATAGCAAAAACCTCCCCCTGTCCTCTAATGTTGGGGGAAGTACTGGTTGTGAGGAGATTGCTAATATGTAGTCAAATAATTTTGGTAAGCTGCCTAATAGTATAACCTGTACGAAAAATAAGAAAACAGTATGTGACAGTGTGTTAAATATCACTTATTGGGATCAGATGTATGTTTCCAGTTCTGAAATTTCGGGTGTTATTAACAATCTTTCATGTGGTTATGCTGCTGGTCCTGATCATCTTACTGTAGAGAACTATACACAGGCGAGTGCCTTACTTTGTGATTTCCTTTCTTCTCTGTGTAGTACTGTTCTTGTCCATGGCTATATACCTAGAGGCATCTTTAATGTCATTTTGGTACTTTTAGTTAAGAATCAAGCTGACGATGTGACTGACAAAGATAACTGCAGACCAACCGCTGTAGCTACCATTTTTTCTAAAATACTAGAAAAAATTATCCTGACCCGTTGTGGACTTTTCATAGACTCTACAAACCATCAGATTGTTTTCAAAAAGGGGCACGGAACAGATATATGCATATTCATTTTAAAGAAATTATACGATTTTATGTATCTAAAAACAGCCCAGTGCTTACATGTTTCAGTGACGCACAGAAAGCCTTTGATACCGTCAATCACTTGACTCTTCTTCGTAAGATGTTTGACATTGATGTGTCCACTTACATTGTAAAATGTCTGATGGTTTGGTTCCCAACATAACAATACTGTGTACGTTGGGGTCAAGGGCTTTCTCCGTGGTTTTCAGTAACTAATGGAGTGCGTCATGGAGGTCTTATCTCACCTTGGCACTTTAATTTGTACCTAAATGACCTCAATATTAACCTTCTTATCAATGGCGTTGACTGTAACATCGCTGGTATTTTTATGAATAATCTCAGCTATGCTGACGATATGGTACTTATTAGTCCTTCATTCAAAGGTTTGCAATGCTTTGTAACAATCTGTGAAGAATATGCAATGCAGCTTGATATAACATGTAATACAAAAGAGACAGAATGTATGTATATGAAACGTCGTTCATCCTTGTTTGATTTAAAACATACTATCTACTTGGCTGGAATGAAGCTTAAGTTTGTTGAAGAATCTAAGTATCTTGGTCATGTTCTAACTAAAAACTTGTGTGATGATCCAGATATGAGACGACGGTACCACTCATTGTGTGTTAGAGCAAATATGCCAAGAAGGAAATTTTGCATGTGTAGCTGTAAGACTAAGGCTCTGCTTTTTAAAACATACTGCACGTCTTTTTATACTTTGCAGCTCTGGTGTAAATACTCAATGACTGAATTGACAAAATTGATTTTTTTAAATAATGCTTTAAGATGGTTTTCAGGTACCCTAAGTTCTGTAGTACCGGCGATAGTTTGCGTCAAACAATATTAAGATATACAGAGAAATTCAAAGGACACCTCTGTACATTTTTGTGTGCAGAATATCAATGTCAGATAATGTGCTACTACAGACTTTGAATACTAGCGAAATCTGTTGGTGCTCCCCACTTTGGGGTATATGGACAAGGATACTCTGCATGAGAATGGTGGTGCGGAAATTGTGTCTGGTATTTTGGTGGCTGTGGGCTTAATAAGTGGGCAACAGGTCACAAAGGGGTCAATGTGAATCCATAATGTCATGGCATACGGCTTACTCACAGCTATCTGAATTTCACAGATGAGGATCATTAGCATGTTGCAGAGTGATTTCTCCGGTGTGGCTTGGCAGAAAAATGTGATGCTCCAGTTTAGCGGTACAGATATGGTGGCACTGTGTCCAGGAAAGAACAGGATGCAAGAGGAAAGATGGGCCCCGGAAACCCAAGACTTTCAGACAGAATGCAGAAATGCTACCTGGTGCAGTGAGAGGTTTCATCACCAGTTGTACGAGGCCATAAACATTGCAGCATCATGGCATACAATCAACATGATCAACATGAGGCCGGTGTTGGCCAAATGGATGTTCTACCGCCATGCTGTCATCCCTGTCAGCCCTGTACACAAGGCTGCACAGATACGTTGGTATCAGCAACATGCTGACAGGACCAGATATCAATGCAGTAGTATGTTAGATGAAATGTTTCCTCAATGTCCATAATGAGAGGGAACAATTTAGCTTTATCCCTTCAGAGAGAATTCTAGATTGATGCATGGTGTAGTGACTGCTTTCGAGCAAGCAGCATCATGATATGTGGAAAATCATGGTAACAGAAAGAACAGGACTCATTGGCGTAAATGGAGGTCTAATCCTACTTGGGTGAAATCCTTCCAACAGTCACCAAATTACTTGTTCCAGTAATGCTCTGGGCTGCTGTTCCAGCAAGACATTGCATGGCCACATGCTGCACATGCCAGCATTCAATATTTCAAGTGGCACCAATCAAAATGTTGCCATGGCGCGCCCAGTTTCCTGACCTATGCCCCATTTAAAATTTATGGGGTGTGCTTGGTCCTCAAGTCAGGGATGAATATGACGAACCTGCGGTTATGCTGGACAAACAAACATTTCGGCTCACAAACCAGTGGAACCAAATTCCCTAGGCCAAGATAGCCAAACCTCAGCAGGGACATGGCTAAGAGGGTCCACACTTGCTTGAAGTAGCCTGCTGGTCATACCCACGACTACACTAAAAATGCATGTAGCCTTAAAAGAAACAAAGAGAATGGTCCTTTTCAGGAATACTATATCCTCCCCCCCCCCCCCACTCCCCAAGAAAAAGAGGTAATCAATGCACCTGTACAACAACAACAAAAACAAACATCGAATTCCCCGCACATCCTTTCACATATACCTAATGTTGACGAACGGAGGGATTTTTTTGTGTGTGTTCGTTTGTTTTTGTACTTGTTTCTCTTTTGGCCATTAGTATACTACGTGTGTATTTGTAGTTGACTATGGCATACTGATATATTTCAATTTATGCGTAATAAAGTATGTAATACATCGTTTACAAACAAATGTGGTATGCTGAGAATGTTTAGGATGGACATGTGCACTAGCAGAATTGAATTTATGTGTTGTACTTGATCTACATTGAACTGTATTTATTATAGATACGGAAGTTTAGACTTAGCCATAATAGTTAGGTTTAGGCTCCCTTTTGTTTTCTTTTGTTTCATAGTCCTGGGCAATGCTTATATCAATGGACATCTGAAAAGAACGTTGTGTTTTATATTATATTATGTCTGTGGATGTTTTCTATAAAATATATTTTGCGATGGAAATCAATGTTTGGCTTAGTCAATGGTTGGTGTGTGGTTTCGCATATACAAATAAAAGTTGATATAATAAATAAAATAAAACCTTATACTCTTCGGACCACACCCAAAAGGCTATTGTTGATGTGCCTGTGCTGATATATGCGTGTTGAAACAACTGTGAGCAACATTTTGTAATCTTAAATGAAACAAAAAATATTTTGTTTAGCAAAAGTACGAGGTCACTGTTGGAAACGCAAACTCTGGTACACATATGGACGTGCTGTATGGGGGATTGGGTATATAAGTTTTCCTCAAAGACAATATGTGTGTGTCGATATATGTACTCATGAAGGAATCATGTGATGCTAGAATGTCAACACCAAAGATTTGGTTTCAAGCTAGCATTGGTTATGTTCGCAAATCACTGCGTGATGTTGAAATGTACCTTATGTACCTGCAGAATGGATGGTTAAAGCATTACAGTTGACTTGCTTTCAAAATTGATTAATAATAAAGAGTAGTCAGGCCCTGTTCATTTTATCCCCAGCCTAATTTTGAACACGTATCGCAACCCTGTGGTAAATGAACTTGTTGTTCGATATGATGCAATATGGTGTGTGTTTTACAATCAAGTCGTTTCCCACCTGAAGATATGTACATGTACATATATGCATTTGTTTAATTGTACAAATGATGAGCTACCTCAAAGGATGTACAACCATTTTAAAGTCTGGTTTCTTTAGTATCTTTTAGTTAGATGTTGGGCAACTGAAGCAAGTGTATGGAAACTCAAGTACTTGAACATGTGAAGGAAACAATTTTCAGTTGATGCATATCAACCCTGTCACCTTTATTGTTAACATACATTTAGTGATTGGAACTTCTAAAAGCAATACCCAAAATGTGACTGTTTACCTTAATTTTTATAGATATGTTGCAAAACTCAATTTCGTTGTTGCCATGGTAAAACCGGTAATGTGTCAATATTAATGAGAGGAATCGGGCTTGAAACACCAATAACACAATTTTGCTTGTTTACGCAACAACTTGACTTCGCTTTTGTCGAGGTTAAACCTGTCATATGTCAGTTTTAATGAAAGTAAATTTAAGGGCTTTACAGTCATCATATTTTCTCCATCGAGACACAAAAATATTTTTGATAATTTCTACATCTAAAATTTAATGAATTTTACGTATAAGACTTTGTATTTGGCATGAGTGAAGCACAACATACATTTTGACAGGGAAAACTTTTCTACTGAAATCGGCTGAGTGCAAAAAAACATACTGGAATCTTTTCCTTAGAACCTGGAACAAGTAGCTGTATGTACAGGCACAGCATATGGTCCAGCTTTATCACTGAAAAACAATTCAGTGAAGAAGCATTTAATCACCCGGTACCAGATAACCGGGTATACTAATCATTTGCTATGTCTACCATATGGGTATAGTAGCCACCCCTCTGTCCTAATCAGCATGATAAGTATAATGTGCATGTCCAGGAACAAATGAAAGCTCCACTTAGACCCCCCATTGTACCCGACCTTGCCTTTTATCTAGTAGGGGTATGAAGCTATACTTCATCTAAAACAGCATTTCCATCATGCAGATTTTTTTGCCGTTTTCTATCAAATGGTAAAGACAAATGGAACATTTTATTAATGTTAGGCAAAATGGATATTATATAAAAGTTTTGAGTCGCTCTTTCCAACATAATATTCTGATATGGGGGGCCCTTTTATTATTGATTTTCAGGACCTTGCTTGCACTTTACATAATGCAAGAAAGCTTCCTCTAAGGATTTTACCTGGATAATCGTGACCTATTTATTACTCGACAAAATATATTTTGATCAATACTAAGCTTCAATTTTGGTATTTTGTGCTGCAGTAATAGAAACAGCTCCTCCACATTCAAGGACTGGAGTCCAGTTTAAAATCCCTACGGCAGTTAAAATGTCATTGACAACTGGCCAAGGATTCTTCACATCCGCTCTTCCAACCTACGAAAGAACAAGGCTCCAGGTTTTGAATATATGGCTAGAGGGTATCAGAGTCAACTTTCACAACATTTTCTACAGACCGTGGCAAAAGACATGGTTTGTCTTTGCAAATATTACTCTTGCTAAAATGTTGATTGACACAAGTGGGAATGACACTATTGAGTATTGTTTCAGGCTACCAGGATTTATAAACAATATCACAGATGTCAAGTCGGTGTCAAAGAACTTTATATGTAAAATTTACACTCGTTCATGGGTCTATGAACTCTACAAATATTGTACTAAACCACGATTTTACCTTCATTCTGACAAGGTGATCGCATTTGCAATTACAGTTGTTCTTTGGGCCATTGTGACTGCACTGGGAATTGTAGGTATGTAACACTCTGCCTATTTCTGTGTTTTGAAACAGACCCTTGTCCTGTAGACATAATGTGGACCGTTTGCACAACGGAGCTTTTTTGTAACACTCTTATCCACTTTTAATGAAATAAAAGTGGTCTGTTCGTGCATTATGGATGTTACATTTGATAATACTTCATTGACCCATCAGACCACAAATCGGTACATTCAGGTATATGGTTTTTATGAGCTATTTTCCTTACAGCATAATTACTCCTGCAAAAAGGTGGCATTATTCATCATACAAGGATAGACTTATTTGGAATAATGCGTGAACACTCATATTCTGTGGCGCTCTTACAAACATTATATATATATATATATATATATATATATATATATATATATATATATATACAAAGTCAAAAGTCCCCTTTCATAATTAATCACTTAATATTTAAACATAATGGTAAATCACACATAAATTTTAATTCATATCTAAAGGAAGCATGCTGGTCGTATAATATATATTCATAAAGTAACGTTAAATCCTACACTATAGAAACTTTGATAGACGCTATACAATTCCTCTCTTTATTGCGGAACATGGTTTTGCAGCATATAAAAGGCATTCTAATGGGTTACATCTGCTCCCTGTTACATTATGTGATATTTCCCATTGTGTGAATTTAAGTTTATTTTTATGGATAAATGTATGGAAAAAGACCTTCGGATGGCTACACAATTATCGAACAATGCAAGATATATTGATGACATTACTGGTGTAAATGTAGATTTCTTTGTGAAATTGCTTAAGAAATTTACCCAGAAGATATCCCTTTGAAACCTAACAGTTTTGACGGTTCAGAGATGTATTTCCTAACTTAGATATTCGGATAACTAATGACAGTTTTGGCATCAAAGTCTGTCACAAAACTGATGAGTTTAACTTTGAAGTACTTCACTACGCTTTCTCTGAGGGTAATATTTCAGGAGCTATCATGTATACTACGTTTTTGTACCAAGCTCTGCGGGTTTGGTCGTATTGGTTTTAAATATATGGACTTTGCATCTAGAACCAAATTTATTTACAATAAACTTGGGTCAAGATGATTCAAAGATGTACTTTTTTCACGTTTTCTACAAAGTTTGCTGTAAATATCTAAAAATTGTTAGAAAGTTTGAGTTTAATAATTTTACAGATTTTACACCTACCTGTTTTGCTACTTAATTTTATCTTTTTGTCATCATTGTGTTTTAATATTCACCTTTCAGACATTTTCGGCCAGAATGTGTTTAGTCAGTTTAAGCCCCGTGGGGCTATCAGTAGCAAGAAGCGACCAGCGACAATTACAAGGTTGCCTAATTGTACTTAGAATCTGGTTAAAGAAAAATATTTGTTTATATTTTATTGACTGAAAAGAAAATGAGTTTCATTCCTTTTGTTACATGACCTATAAATTCTTTTTTGTTTTTGTTTTTGTTTTCTGGTTTTTTTTTTTTTTTTTATTGACAGATTGGATTACAGGATAATAATACATTTGTGTTCAATCATTCTTCCCATTTCGTTTTCCTACATATATTCAGCAAGAGGCTTTACAGGATTCTATTTTTTTCACTACATCACTGCATCATTTGAGATCCATTTTGTTTAATCAAGTTGAATTTATACAGTATTTCATAATGTTCAAATACACAAACAAAAACATGTCGTAATCTTCCATAACCCATTCTTGCATCTTTTTCTATTACATATATATGGTTTTTCTTTACATTTAATCCTTTACAATATCTCCATTGTCATTATACAAACAAAAACAAAAAAGGAAGACATTCAATATGGTGGTGAGGAGGCAACACAGGAGGGCACTCCATGGTTTTTGCAACCCACTCACTTAACTCCCAGCCACAGCCGAGGCACAGGCCAACCCACTCACTCTGCCACAATAAGACGGGCGACTGTGGCCAGGAGCCCACACAGTGAAACTCCCCCTCTGGTTATTGCCTCCCACTATCACCCATTTTATGGTACTAGCTTATCTACAAAAATATTTGCTTCCTCTCATGTATAGATCATTCTGGTTTTATTTTTTTTTTTTTTTTTACATATCACCAAATTTTAAGAATTTCCACTTTTTTCAATATTTTTCATGTTTTTTCTTCCTAAGTGATATTGATTCTTCTATTGTCTTAATTCTTTTCATAATTATGGTAAAACCATATATATTTGGTATACATTTCACAAACTTGCATGCATTTATATACTTCTTACCAAGGATAAAAACCAAATTTTGCACTGGTTTACTTCTATTGAACCCAAAAAAAAACTTCAACCACGCTAAACTCTTGTGTCACTGCATCATCAACACTACAACATCTGAATACTTGTTGCCCGAATAGCTTTGTAAAGGCACAGTCCCAAAATAAATGTCGTAATGATTAAACGTGTACATTACAGAGGCTACATAAATTGTCTGCCACAATGTACCACCTACAAAGTCTGTCTTTAGTGTAGATAATTCTGTGAAGAAATTCAAATTGAAAAGATCATATTTCAGCTGAGATTGTTGAGAAATATATTATGTTGAAACTATCGTCAATGTCATCTCGCTTAAGTTCGCAATCTAGTTCTTTATTCCATTTTTCAACTAAGGTAAGATCCTTGGTTTGTCTTTCTACACATTTTGGATAAACAAATCTTGCTACTTTTCAATATTCATAAAATGATCTATATTCTTGTCTATTTCTTGAACTCCATTTTCAGCTGAAATTTATATATTTTTCCAATCGTTTGGAGTGGCCGATATTATTCCATAGTATGTGATAAAATTAACTCTTATATTAAATTTTTGTCTACACTCTGTATAATTGAGAAACGAGTTATTTCTATTGAATAAATCCTTGATATATTTTTTCCTTGTTCATACCACTTTCTATAAAAATCACTTTGTTGTTAATTTTAATGAGTCAGTTGAACCACATGGTTTCATTTTTAAAATCAATTATGTTTTCTGGTTTATGGAAGTTATACATGCTGCAACTTTGGATTTCATTTCAAAAACTATTGTTCACATTGCGAAATATGTAATTAACATCATCAACATGAAAGTTACACTCCCACATGTATCTATCTTGGGATGGCAGTTGTGTAAAAATAGAGTGTTTCCACTTAGCATCAGTATCCGACATAAATCTCCGTATCCAAGCACATTTTATAGCGTAAAAATGGGAGCTAAGATGATTCAATTTCAAACCTCTATTCTGAGTACTAGCAATGATATAACTACGTTTTATTTTGTTTGGTTTGTTGTTCCATATATATGTATATATCATATTTTCGATTTTGTTAGGTATTTCTAAGTGGGTTGACTAGAACGGATGTTAAATGGAGCAATTGTGACAGTGCAAATGATGTTACAATTAATGCCTTTCAATATAAGGAAAGAGATCTTTTATCCCAAGAATTGAATATATTTTGCATTTTTTAAATTTTGGGTTCTAGGTTTATTGATTCTATTTTATCTCTTTCTGGTGTAATTTTAACTCCAAGCATGTTTACAGGCAAGTTGGTCCAATGCAGGTTTAGTTCATTTGAGATTATGTTTGTGCTTTTTATGCTTCCAATTCTCATAACATCAGTTTTTGTATAATTTACTTTCAAGCCTGAGACCCTTCTAAATTTTGTTAGAGCAAGAAAAGGGTGATTTAAACTATCTTCATCTGCATGTAAAGTAAAGGATGTATCATCTGCATACTAGGATATTTTATATCCATATGTATCAATGTGTATGCCTTTTATACTTTCATCTTTTCTCACAAAAATTGCCTAAGAGTTCCACACATGAAATGAACAGGTAAGGAGAAATTGGACATCCTTGTCTTACACCGCGTGATATTGAAAAGGGGCCTGTAGGCCATCCATTGTTTGAGAAAGAGCTTTTGATATCTGTGTAAAATAATTTGATCCGTTTTTTAAAGGAGGGCCCAAATTGAAAACAGTTTGAACATTTTTCTAAAACTTTCCAGTCTAAATAATCAAATGCTTTTTCAAAGTCAATTAGGACTAATAAGGCTGATATATTTTCTTCTTCTGTGTGCTCTTATATGTTTAAAATTCTTCTTATATTTTCGCCTATATACCTTTGTTTTAAAAAGCCAGTTTGATCCTCATGTATGAGAGAGTTCAAAATATTTCTCATTCTTGTAGCTATGCATTTGGCTGTTAATTTGTAATCTTGGCTTAGCTCCTGTTCTTTATTTCTAATATATATTTTTATTCTTATTTTTGGTAATAGTGTAATTATGCCATGTCTTTGTGTAATGACAAGAGTTCTCTATGATAGGCAAGATTTAATGCATTTAACAAATATAGCTTGATATCATCCCCCAAAAATTGTAAAACTTTGCTGGGAAGCCATCTGATCCCGGGGACTTATTATTCTGAAGACTTTTGAGAGTCTCAAGTCTCTCTGCTTTTGTTATTTGTCCTTCACGTGATTCTTTTTGCTCATTTGATAACCGTGGGATGTTTTCATCCGATAAAAAGAAGTCTATATGGGAGGTGTCTTGGCTTCCTAAGTCGTTTACATGGTCATCCTTTTTATAAAGATTACTATAGAATTTATGTAAGTGTTCCCTTATTTGTTTTGGGTCAGATATTATTTTTACTATAGAATTTATGTAAGTGTTCCCTTATTTGTTTTGGGTCAGATATTATTTCATTATTTAGTCTCAGATTTTAATGACTATAGTTATAATTTCTTTTCTCAAGATTAAAAAAGTATTTTGTAGGTTTTCCTACTTCTTCTCACCATCTAATTTTACTTCTTAAAAGTGTCCCTTTGGTGTCTTGCTCTATTTCTGTCTCTAAATTCAATTTGAGGTTTTTTAAGTCTTTTTCAATCATTTCACTTCCCTGTTGCATCTAAATATTCTCAAACTCTTGGATTTTTTTTCTAAATATATGATACTTTTTTGTGTACCCCTTTTCCGCTGACTTGAATACCTAATTAACTACTTATTTTCATTTTTATTATTCCCCACTTAAGTTTTGCATCTTCTTCTTGGTACGTTTCTGATATTAGTTGTATAGTTGTTTTAATGAAATCACCATAATCTAATTCCTTTAAAAGTGAGCAGTTGAAGTTCCGATATCCTGGACCTCTTGGTTCTTGATATAATTTCAGTTCTAAAAATATAAGACAGTGATCTGATTTAAGTCCAGGTATGAAATTACTTTTTTCTACTTGACCAATCAATCCAAACGAGACTAGGAAAAAATCTATTCTACTTTTCTGAATCTGGTTTAAAAATTCTGATAATATGTTCTTGGCCTAAGAACTAATGCCCTTCGTTTTTGTTTTTGTTTTTGTTTTTTTTTTTTTTTTTTTTTTTGATTTGCCTATGTACCCATTTACTCAATATCAAAAAAATTTCAAATATTGACAGTATTTACTCAAAGGTCACAAACATCACCCATTATATTGAAACATTACCTAAGGGTTGGCAGCAAAATAGAGCTTTATTGTTCGGAGACTTTCAATGTGAGGAGAATGTGTCAGACAAGGATAGACAAGAGCAAGTTTAACTTGATGCGACCAAATAGTCTGGACAAACGTCATCCATCTTCATAACTTTAAGCCCAACAATGAGAAACCATTTAATTGCTGAAAAAGGCAGAGCTTTACGATTTAACAAAAAATCAACATTCGTCTTCCGATGCTAATGTGAAGAAATAATTTTCACTCCCGACTTGAGATAGGCAGTCACCCATAAAAGGCAACTGCTGATTTTTCTGATTAACTGGTCCTTTCAATGTGATAAATACTCTGCTTTAACTACACACTGCTAAGCTTTTTTTTCTAACCTGTATAGGTCTAGCCACCTAATACCCAAAACATTCTACTTGCACTAACATGAAAGGAAACTTGTTGGGTCAGGCACCTTTGAGCTTTCCTGACTTGTCATTCGGTTCATAAAACAAAAAGAAGAAATTAGGCCTACAACAGTTTTGTGATATTTATGAACCTGGAATATTATAAAAACTAACTCTACCCTCATTATAAGAACGGGTAGATTACCAATCCTCCCAGGCAAAATGTTTCATCACAGAACCCCAAACTACTTTTACAAAGTACATGTAAAGCACTGTCGTGATACCAAACGTGTTCCCCGACGTAGGTGGGACTGTTCAACCACCCTAGCCCAAGGCTACGTGTGGTGGAGGTAACTCCTTGCGTTACAATGTGAGCGATTCTGATCATAGAAAATTGTTTGTTGGTTTTTTAAAGAAAGGCAAATTCTGTGGTATATACATATACACAACTGACTAGATTTTCGTTTTTTATGGAATATTATTATATTACAAGCTTGCCTAACTGTCCTTAATATCTGGTTAATAAAAAATAAATTTTGATTGCATTCTTGACCTGTATATTAATGACTTTCATTCTTTTCTGACTTGCCCTACAGATTTTGCTGTTAATATCCGAAGATTATTAGAAAGTTTGGCTACAACAATTTTACAGATTTTAAAATTGCCTGTTTAGCTACTTGAATTTTTTCTTTTGGCATCATTCTGTTTTAATCTATACCTTCAGACATTTTAGGCTAAAACGCATTCTTTCAGGTTAACCCCAGGGGCTATCGGTAGCAAGCAGCGGCAGACGAGAGGTACAAGTTGCCTAATTGTACTTAGAATCAATCTACGAAAAATTATGTTTTGATGACATGGTTTTTGATTTCAGTGCGAATGACTATCATTTGTTTTGAGATACCTAAGTACACATTTACTAAATATATAAAAAAAATAGTCAAATTTGACCGTATTTACTCAAATGTTACAAACTTGACCTATTACGTTGAACTATAGACTGAGTGTTGGCAGTGAATTAGAGTTTCATTGTTTGGAGACTTTCAAAGTGAGGAGTAGGTATCATCATGGGGTGTGTTTTACATTGTTGGTGCAGGATGTCCATCGTTGCAGTATTTGTTAGGATTTCCCTCGGTTCGTGTAGGTGGTCTGGCTGTAATTGTTCATTTTACAATCACTGGAACTGAATATAATTTGCCATTGTAAGAAATATTCATTATTATGTGGATTGTCTGTGCTGAATATTTGGTTAAGACAAGGAACCGCTACGTGGAGAGATATGTACGGGTATCGGCACTGAAACATGTTCGGTGTAGTATACCCACAGGAGACCCTTCAATTTATTTGGGTAAAACAGCCTATGTCAAAATTCTACAGAAGAATGTGCCCAATATGTACTTCCATATGCAAATAGGTTAGACGGTGACAGGTCAGCTTATCGAGAGTAAAGAGCTCAGACTGCGGAATAGAGTAATGACTACAAGGAAGTGCTTCTGGACAAAAAGCACGAATGCTATTAGATATTGGATGCTATTACAAAAAAAAAAAAAAAAAAAGGAAAATAAGCAGGGTAATGCCAAAGTATTTTATTGTTGCAGGAAATGGCCTAGTTATCTTATCAATACTTAAGTTTAAATTCATGCGGACGACAACTAATTTCCTGTTGCTTAACTTGGCAATCACTGATTACATCGTGCTATTCATTGCATTTCCAGAAAAGGTAACCGGTTATGTTCTTACTCATGTTTTATATTTACACATCACAAAAGAATTTGGCCACAATAGTGTAATCAGGTTATTTGTCCATAGACACAACCATGTGTGCACAAATACTCCTCCACTTGTGTAGATTTCTTCTCAAGCTGGCACAGTAAATACAAATAACACGCAGACCTAATTTTTAAGGCCACATGGTTACTTTTTCAGTTGGTTCCTACGCAATGACTACTGAATAAGTACATAAAAACTAATGAAATGAACTAATGGCACTTTTATTGCAGAAGGACACTTGTCGAGAGCCCTAGGCCTTAATTTGTACAAGAGGTGACGTTCCAATTTTCTTACGTTTCATGAATGATACTTCGCTTTGTTCACTTTTTTACTTTTTCTCCGGAACACTCGAGCAGCTTTGATCTACTATTCAAATTTATATTTGAACAAAAGGCGGCATTATCTTGCGAATATGGCTTAGATAACTTTGATGCTTTTCAACCTATGTGATGTTCAAATTTGATAAAATGTCTTCCCTTCGTTTGTTCCTGCTTCCATGCAGATATGTTCACAGTGACTTCCGTGCTAATTCCTTTAGTAAAAGCAGCTGTCAGATGAGAAGACTGCATCGCATATTGTGGGAATAAGGACTCTTGGACTACTCACAATGTGGCAGATGTTGGCTTCGACAGTTGATTTATGGCTCATGTATAACTTATTTGTGAATTCGTTTGACCTTTCACTATTAACGACATTTTGTGTGGCATGAGATGGATGATCTGATTTTGCCCGTAGACAAATTTTCATTTCAATCGGTCACTTGAGGGCTTTAAACAATTGCAAAACGTATTTCAGATGTTTTGGTTTGAGTCCTCTTCTGATTGTTTTCAATATGCGTGCTGGTTGAAGGGAATTTTAAAACTGTCTGTTCGGGTAGGACTAGGTAAAATTGAATGAAAATCTCAGACCAGAACTGTGTGCGCATGTGTAGCAGACAAGCTGCCGTATGGGAAAAGTTTCATTGAACTGACCATTGTGCAATAAATAAAAACAGAAATAATTGAACATAAATTGAAGTGCATTCTACCTACAATATGATTTTCACATATGCCCGTACAAAAAGTTTCTTTCCTGCCCCACGTAACAGATGCAGCCAGAGAGGATTTCTCAACCTGTACCCCTCTCCGGTCAAATGGTGTAAAAGAAGTGTACACTAGGTAAAGACAGGAAGCGTACAGAAGCATTCGGGGGGGGGGGGTCGATATTTTGTTTTAAATGGCCCTGCTTTCTTAAACAAGCGAGCACTAATGCCATCAGGACCTTATTTGTGGATGGTTCAACCCTTGCTGAAGCTAGTCATGTTTTTCTTCAACCTCTTTCAACTTTTTTTTAGTAGCTATTACTAATTTTTGAAATGGATAATACATCTTGTACATTGTATATTAACATCGTCATTCTTGCATCTTCTTTGTTATAAGCCCTAATGACTATGCTGTTCACCGCGAAGAACTTAATTGTACGCCGGAAGGTCTGAACAGTTACGATTTTATGTGGAACAGATTGGTGAGCAGTGTGGAGACATATTTTTGACCAAAAGATCACAGCGAGGGATTAATGTCTTCAAAAGAACAATCCCAGTTAATCTGTTTGCAACGGTGCGCAAATATACCAAAATATTTTTTTTCATATTCCTCAAAAGAACAATCCCAGTTAATCTGTTTGCAACGGTGCTCAAATATACCAAAATCATTTTTTTTCATATTTCCATATATGTGTAGAGTAAGACGTATCTGTCTGGTGTCAAAATAAAAATTTCCGTTGCTACTAGTAAATGGTTACAATTAGAAATGGGCGCCAAAACACGAGGATCTTTGATGAAATTTCGCACATCAGAACTTATTGCTCTAAAGAGGTAGACGTTTTAAATTTTTGGCTACAAACAGTTTCGAAGTTAAATTTAAGATCAGCTGTTTAATTTATGGTGTGTGTGTTTTTCTTTTATTTGACAAGATCTATTTTGTCTTGCAATTTGTTCCAAAATGTAGATGGTATATACGTCTGCTGTAGGCACGGGATTTGTATAGGTACCTCCAGACAGGAGAGGTAAAGGAAGAACCACTTATAAATATTCAACAATATTGTATAGATATTTACAATACTGACTCTTGAAAAGACCATACGATTAGCAGACATTTGCCCGCACTATTTGGGCATGTATTAAAAGGACAAAGACCAAATGTTATATGAATAACAGGGCAGAATAACAGATAATTTGTGTTGGGAAATGTCAGTAGCGAGGATCTGATGTCCGAGTTGACAACCCAAGAGTGATAATTACAATAAGAACGTACATATTTGACAGCAGAGGGTAAACAACCACTAGTTAAGCTTGTAACAATGCTGTGGAATCTCATCGTAAAAGCCCAGTTTACACTGAAACGACATTTGACATAGGCTTCCCATGTCAAAATATAGATCTATCGAACATTATTGCAAGTAAATAATATCCAAAATATAACGTATCATTAGATAGGTTTTAATCTGCCAACGCAGTATAATAAAGCTTATAAAAACAGCCCCAAAAGAATAGTAAATATATACATATGTCTCCTGCACTTATACAGGCTAATTGACCATAAATTAAAGTAGTAAACCACAGTAGTCTAAAGCACATAATTATGTCCCACTACCAGCCGCACTATACTGTGTAACGTACATGAGTCCCGTGAAGCACACCTCATGCTGTCAAAAACAAAAAAAATGCATTTAAAAAAAAGCTATTGCCCGTTAGTGTTACTCTGAATAGCTGGTACTGAAAGTAAGTTGGGTCCTGATGGAACGGAACTGACAAAAAAAATCATTGAAAGAAAAACTTAATTTTCTATACAAAATACATGAGCCTCACCACATAGAGAAAAGAAAACATAAATGTAGATGACAATGCAGCGGACAATACGTACAGTTATCAATGAATTCAGGAAATGATGTAACAAATGACAGGCTAGTATTTTGGGAAGAAGTACTGGCATACGTTCCCAGACTAATTGCGTTCTATCCCAAATTATGCAATGATGACGTAATGCTCTCACTCAAGTGTCACTGCAGTGTTGGATTCTCACATTTTAAACCTGCTCGCTTGCAGCTTTTATCACATCATTAGAAACACAAACATTACCAAAAACTCATACTTTAAAATAATATACTGGGTACCGGCTATTTTTAAGGAACATAAAAATGTATTGATCTATTATTGTAACAGTATCGAAATAGCATTTTATCACGAGAGGTGGTAGAAAATTAATATCAAGTTTTTTCCCAAATGACGTCATGGCATGAAATAAAGCAGTCATACATACATATTTCTATCAAGTGGGCAAAAATGTGCTGCGGGATTTGTAAAACAATATCTTGATTCGTGTCCTATGTTCAAATCAAAACAGAAAGACATAACGCAATAGATTAGATCATACCATGGTAAGCAAATACTGATAAGCCACGGCAGCAACTGAAAATATTGCAAGAGGCAGTGTCGTAGCTGAAGCTGCCATCGCAACGGTGAACTAGTTGTTATCTTCAGATCACTGGAACTGTAGACACCATGGATTCAAATGGCCCATCGCCTTCCAGGCCAAGCAAGTTAATTTAGATCTGATTTGACACAATGGAGTCCAGAGTTGAGAATGTTTATCTTGTACGCAATTACGCAGACTTTGTAGGTCTGTTCCAAGGGGGACGATGATAATTTTTAGCACACTAATATTTTGACAGTATACTGATTTATGAAACGTTTCTGTACAGCAAGTCAGGTGTCAAGAGGAATTTCCATATCAGATCATTTCTGCAAGCAAACTTCCTGAAAATACAATACCGCTTTCATCCCAATGGCCTTCTGCTGTGAGCATGCAGTCCCGTTTATTGTTTGACTTAGTAGGTGTCATAATAGCAACCACTTCTTGGTGTTCAATCCAATTCTCTCATCGAGTGTTATTTTGTAGCAACATAAGACCTTTTCTGGTGCACCAATATAGTAACAAGTTAATAACAATGTACAAATGTCGATCTCATCTTCCTGAAAGCTATGGATCACTCACTTCTTGGAATTTGTAGGGCTCCTCTGCCCAGACAAGGTTACTCCACCATTGACCGATCAGGTGACATTTCCATTACTGGTTTAAACACTTAATATACATAAATTTGATATTCTTGTAGGTCATGGGACACTTTTTCGCGGAAGATGTAAATCTGAAGAGCATCGGATGTAAATTAGTACATTTTATACAATACTTTGCCTTTGGATCATCAGCGGCTGGAATGGTAGTCATCAGCATTGAAAGGTAGTAATCGTTATGTGACGTATATATATATATATATTTATATGTATATATATACTTACTTATATACATACATACACAGACTCACTGACAAACAAATAGATAGGTAGATGGATGGAAAGACAGACAGACGGATAGATAGATAGATAAATATATATATAGATAGATAGATAGATAGATAGATAGATAGATAGATAGATAGATAGATAGATAGATAGATAGATAGATAGATAGATAGATGGATGGATGGATGGATGGATAGATAGATAGATAGATAGATAGATAGATGGATAGATAGATAGATAGATAGATATTAACAGTCAGATTGTAAGTAACATGCCAGTTTCTTCAAAGTAAATTGAATATTGCAGATGCTTTCTCCCTCAGCAACATACACTATCCCAAATTAACGTTCCCAGCTATGATGTATACCTTCACTAGTGTTATTTTAGGTATAGGCTACATTTTTGGGATTGCCCTTGCATATAATGTGTACTACCATGGTGTTTTTTAGAGACAACTGTAACTGATAAACACATGCACTGGCTGTATGATGTGTTCTGAAATGCTTTTTCAAAAGTTATATAATAACGGATTTAATGTTGTCTTTCTTTGTAATTTTGGGTGTGATAAAAACCGAAAGTTTGTTATGCGACAAGTTATAGATAGATATTCATTCCATTAGTATCTTATACTTTGTATGACTTGCATTGTGTAACATAGTATAGTCTATGCTGTTCTGCGAGATGTATCTTACAGTTCAACTATGTGGAGTTGTGGAAGGAAAGCAGACAGTATTTGCTTTTGATTTCATCTCACGAACGTGATACAACACACTTGAGCTTCATTGCATTTGTCTTGATCTCATATCATATTACCCCTGTGATACGGTGGATGTGGAGAAACTCTATCTGTCTATCTATCTATCTATCTATCTATCTATCTATCTATCTATCTATCTATCTATCTATCTATCTATCTATCTATCTATCTATCGATCGATCGATCGATCGATCGATCGATCGATCGATCTATCTATCTATCTATCTATCTATTTATCTATCTATCTATCTATCTATCTATCTATCTATCTATCTATCTATCTATCTATCTGTCTGTCCATCCATCCATCCATGCATATACATTTACTGTATACCGTCTTCAGTACCCTTTTTACATTTTTAGGTATATTGTTATTTGTCATCCAGTAAGCTCCCTGCAAACTAGTGCCAGATATCGAACCTTTGTGTTGACTGTTGTCATGTGGGCATTGGGTACAGTTGTGGCATTACCTCAAATGGTTTTTTGGGTATGTACCTAGACTAACTGTGTCTATACATGATACTCAGAAGTGACTTGAACGCGCCAGAGCTGTTGATGCTGAGCATCACCATTTACTTCAGTAACTATGACCTACCACACTTAAGCGATCATATAGGTATAGGCAGCACTTGTTGTCATCATTTGAAGGCTGAGAAAAAGGTAACAGTATAAAGTACAATCCTCATGGTCTGTAATGAATTCTGAAGAATCAATACGTAAGTAAGGCCGGCTGATGGACAAAGAAAAAGGGACAAGCGCGGTCCTGTATGAAAGCAGAAGAATAAGATGCACTTTTGGAATAACTTCTTGGCATAAATATGGTACGACTCACCAGTTATAAAATACATTGCCTCTTTGAACACATTGGAGCATCTACCAGAAAACATGGAAAGCGCACGCAGGGAGAATGCCTTCAATCTTGTGTCTCAACATGAATCTGCCCTCCCAAATCTGAATGGAAGATAGTCAGGCTTATCTTGCGCAAAGGGAACATTACTAAACGTGTATATTGTGACAGTGTTTAACTCCAAATTGATTTTGATAATACGAAAGGTCAAAAATTATTAGAATATATATTATGTTAACCATTTTAAAACATTTTTTATAACGAAGCATACAGTAATTTACGAAGGGGATGGGACAGGATGGAAAACTATTTCGAATCATCAAATGGCAATAACAAATAAACACACACACACACACACACACACACACACACACACACACACACATATATATATATATATATATATATATATATATATATATATATATATATATATATATATATATATATATATATATATATATATACAAACAAACATGGTTATGCGTTTCAAACTGGTGACCACATTTGGAGCACAATGCGTCTGGTACTAACGAATTCTGGGAATGTGACCAAAAATTGAAGATTTATGCTGTCGTAATCACTCACCTTACCCTTCATAAATAATAAATAATTTCTTCCGGAGAATGCTTGTAATATTTCCTATTGCGAAAATAGTGTTTGGAAATCAGTAAAATCGTAATTGGGTCTGATAAAACAGCAATATGCCGTGACCGTTTGTCCATCTAAAACCATTAAAAACTGACAACCCTTAGATTCAGCAATGTAAATGAAACGTTTGCCACGTATAACACATGAGAATAACAGTTCAAATAACATTTTTCCTTGTTGATGTCTGCACCACGACCATTGGTAGATATATACGCAAAAACTCGTAACTGTAAATTATAAATTTGCTTGGATTTTTGTATACAGTAATTTGTTTAAATATTTCCTTTTCAGAATAAAGTCTGAACGGGTTTCTCATAATTTGAACAGGGGATGCCCGCGTATTTATATCATATTCTCCACGTTAATAAAAAATACGAGTGTTTTCAGATGCCCTTTGTAACTGATGATAGCACTGTATTGTGTGGACCAAAACGACAAAAAGACAAGACTTTGAACAAAAGTGTTGAGAAAAAACAGAAATTATTTACTACAGTGTTAATTAGAACAGCCTTCTTTGACTGTGCACAGTGGGCGCCCACTGGCAGCACATGCTCATGGATGATGTGGCATTTTCTCTGTAAATGAGTACGGCGATGAATATGATGCACCGTCGTAGAACAATTGCCGTACTATCAACAAACCACTTACAAAGTTAATTCGTTCTTTCGCATGTGTTAACGTACGTAGTTTGGATGTGATGATGTGGACTTGATGGTATATATGCAGAACGTCTTAAGCACTGTAGTAAGAGGACCTAACCATTCCTATCCATGTTTTTATCAATGTTTTTCAAGTGTTTTTGTACATGGCTTTTTGTCAGATTCAATTACGTTTTCTAGCTTGGTGGCAATTGTCAAAGACAAACCGGAGGTGTAAGTAGTTAAAGGCAATTACTGATCTATCTCAGTGGCTAGCATCTTATCTAAAGTAGTTTAGGTTACTCTGTTAAATAGAATGTCTCCTATAATGAACACCACTTGTAACCAATTTTGTTTTAGAGAAAACCTGGGACTAATATGTGTATGCATACTTTAATGGAAACTATTGATACATACAAATGCAAAAATGGTAATGTTTTTATAGGTTTAATTGATGCCTCTAAATAATCAGTGATCATTATGTATTAAGATCGACATCCAAATTCCAGTTAATTTCTAATCCGTCCAAATATGACAAGTGAACATGAACATGCTCAATTATATACAAGTTATGAACATTTAACAAGCCATGCATCTGCGGCGATCTACATCTGGAGATGTACCACGTTTCTTTCGTATGCTATGGTCCTCTGATTTTGTTGGATATTTCAAACATAGTATTGGCGTTTCTCTGGATTCCGGACTTTTAACGCATTTGTTTTTAATTTGGTCTCTTATCAATGAATGCACACGCTAATTACTGTTTAAGAATGAAGATTGCAATGATAATTTATTTGTTCGACCAGTCCTCCAATACCGTCACCCAGATTCACTTCCTACAACCATCTGCCAAATGGCTTTGGGTTGGAAGATAAACACTTCTAAGTATCCTAAACCAGGGGGAGATTGCTTTGGTTGAAGGTCAAGGTCAGCTGAGGATGGATTGTTCATACTGTCACGATCATGGCCCTGCTAGACAACGGCTTTAGCAGTCTTCAAACGAGAAAAAAAAACTGAATACAAGGATATTGAACTGTATAAAAAACTTTATTTTAGGTTAACGGTTTCTTAATTTATAAAATCTATGGATATTTTGAAGGTGATGGTTATATTGTTTTCAATAAAAAAGTGATTTCTTTGGCCTTAATTAATTTTGAACACATGGAATTTCAATTACCATGCTTATGCTTACACCAGACCGATGCGACCACACCTAATTAGTGATATACACTACAATGTTAAGATCACAGACATTTCGATTCTTTTTCTTAATGTCAAAAAGGTCATAAATCTAGGTTGTTGGGGACTTCTGGATCAACATTTTATAAAGCAAATGACCTACACACCTTGTACATCACCCACTTCGACCGAAATTTCTCACAAAGAAAAATATTTTGCAAAATTTCGGGAAAGGGGTCAAAGGTTTTCATCATGTTGAGCTGTTTGAATAGCCCAAATACAAAAAGCACATTTATTTAATTGATAGTGTTCTTGTATCATTCTGTTTCTTACTACAACACAAACCAATAGAAAAGGTAATGAATCTCAGAGAGGGACTGATGTTCCAGTATGTCAAAGTATCAGAGCAGTGTGTTTGTACTTGAGATATGCCAGTGTGTTATTAAAGACCTTGACATACTCTTCTATGGCCTTTAGCTTCTCATTTTGTTCACATAACGTAAAAGGTATCAACTGATTCTGATTTAATGTAGCTTTATCGAGAGTCTGCTACTAATCCGACTTGAATATAAAAAGGAAAATGGTCATTAAAAATAAACATTATTTTCTTCTGTTCTCTTTGTTAATCAATAATGGTTGCACTGAAAGACACTTCTGGATAACGAAGTTATTTGATACTGTACTGGTACAACACCTGCCAGTCGATGGAAGTCGAAGAATTGCAAATCATTATACACATACATCGTTTTGATAACAAACTTTATCTTATATATTTATTATTATTGTTTTTTGGTTTTTTTTTGGGGGGGGGGGCTTGCATATTTCAGAATTTTTTCGAGACCAAGGAAACAATGATTGGACACCAACGAAGCATGTGTTTCTTCAAAGTGTTCCCAGATGCACGCTATATGGATCAACTTGTGAAAGTGCTGTACGCACTATTTGTACAAGTCATACTACCACTCACGGTGTTGGCATACACTTATACCAGAGCATGTCTGACTTTGATGAAAAGTTTGAAGCAACCACTCCCACCTTCCAGCGCTAAGAAAAGGTATTATCGTTTCAAATCCGCAGATATTACGCTAACACAATGCACTGGCACACTACCTTATGCACATGAATGCATTATGCAGACCAACCATATATGTATTCATTTACATCTACACTTAGTGTTACATACATTTTTATGTAAAATAATGTTCACCATTCATTGCAGTCTGGAACCATCAAAGGGTGGAGACAATTGTTCCAGGGCATCGAATGTGGTCATACAAGGGAGAATCAAGGTAGGATTATATAGTGCAGGTATTTCTGCATTTGCAACAGCAGCAAAATTAAAATCTAAAGTTGATTATGCACGAAACCTTACAAATCGTTGGCTAATATTCCATTGCATGGTGTAATATGTCCATGTCCCTCCAAGGGCGTAACCCATAAGAGTGAAAGACATATAAAACGCAAATGACTGATCTTCAGTTGGTATGTACAAATGACTTTAATAGTGCAGTAAACAGAAAAAATAGAGATGAGAATATATATTCCGATGAATTGAATTGAATTGACTTATTTCAATAAATATGTACATGGTTTGTAATACAGCTCTGGAGATGAAGCCTCCTGGGGGCAAAACTTATCTGGCTGGGCACCTTATACAATAAATGGTTTGATGAACTTTATCAACAACAAAAAGAAAGAAAGAAATCAATAAAAATAATAAAAGCTAAATAGAAACAAGAGGACTGTGACAGTCCTGTGCTCAGCTGAGACGCACATAAATAAACTCTTGCGATTTTAAAGATTTTTTTTCAGATTTGCCCCCCCCCCCAAAAAAAAAAATTTAATAAAAAAAATCCAAAATTCACTGGACCGCATCCAATTAAACAAACTTCGTAGAGACCTACCCAAGGTACATTGCCACCAAGTTTGAAGTGAGCCTGGCTGACCGTTTCTGAGAAAACGAAAATGTCAATTGTGGATAGACGGACGGACGGACAACAGATGAGAGATGACCTACCCTTCTAAAAGCTCAGCTGACTTATCAGCTGTGCTAAAAAGTGCAACAAAATATAATGTTAAAATGGTTAATGTGTTGATCTACATCTAGATGCCTGAAACTAACAGTCGGTGCAAAACAGGTTGCTAACATTAACTCAATTAAACTCAAATTGAATCTGTCTTTACAGAAACCATAATCCCTTCACCTTTCGTGACGCGACTAAGAATATGTAGGCATACCCAGCGTTGAATGTTTGAGTGCTGGTTAGCACTGCTTTAGAAGGGCCTCTTGACGCATGACCAGCGAGAAGATAAATGAACAATAAATATTTTAAAGAAACTCCAAGTTTTAAAAATTGTTAGATCTGAAGGAAGTGTTTCAGGATTCAAGAATTTCTGAAATCACTATATTTTGGCTAGGTCGATTTATCAGCCAGAAGAACTCACAGCGTCCGTCACCATTTGTTTTGTGAATTGAGTGTGTGTGTGTGTGTGTGTGTGTGTGTGTGTGTGTGTGTGTGTGTGTGTGTGTGTGTGTGTGTGTGTGTGTGTGTGTGTGTCTAGATCTGTGCGGGTGATGTTGGTCTTAAAGAAAGACATTCTGGACCTAATTGCAAAGGTCTTATTTCAGTCTATGCATCAAAGGTCAGCCGAGCTCTGGATTGTCATTGCCCCATTCTTTTGAAAATACATAGAGAGCTTTGGACTTTCTATCACTCAGCTCGGGAAGCACATTTTCCAGCATTGCGTTTCCAATAGTCAGCAAATAACTTTCGCGTAGAATTTGATTCTTGATGGATAATTTTCTCAGGATTATTAACTCGGCACAGTAGCGCAGCCCTTGACATCTGTGGGGATGGTACTACTTTCTCCCTTCATATCCACTGATCTCCGTATCATGCGTATTGAGATCGGCCAAGTCAACTTTGTGTGTTTCTGCGAATCCAAAGGGCAATCTGCAGTTCTGTAAAGAGTTCAATTCACACTGTCAAAATTAGTTTGTTAACAGATTCGCATCATTAACAGAGGAGGTCTACATGCTATTCGCAATCCTTGCACACGCAAATCTTGCAACCGACATTCAATGCTTTATTAAGCTTTTGTCCTAAAAATAGCCACCACAATATCATATTAACTGCATTTACCTTCTAATTACGTCGATATGTGCTTTTATGTTACAGGTCATAAAGATGATGCTTCTTGTCGTGCTTATATTTTTTGTTTGTTGGGCACCTGCAATCATATTCAATGTACTTGCAACATTAAGACTTATGCCAGAAGCATCCAGAACCAAATCTCGTACATACGGCGTAGCATTTATTCTCTACATCTTGGGACTGATAAATAGCGCTATTAATCCTTACATCTATCCTCTGTGCTCAAGGTAATGAGTTTTAATCTAGTCAACTTAAAACATGAAAATCTTACAGCTGTGAATAAGACAAAAACATTAGTGTCTCCACAAAGAAGACATGATTCGTCCCATTCCCAAAGACCTGCCAGTGTGATATAATTCGCTTCTGTCTTTTCTTTTTCATTCCACAAAACGGTTTTTGAGTAGTCCAGAATGTATAAAGAATAATGAACAGAAAGATGGACGAAGCACGCAAACGAATTTCGTTTGCTTTTTGACTGGCAAGTCAGCACCGCTTATAACCATTACGATGACGGTGATGATTATGAAAACTGATAATAAATCTAAAATAGGGAATTTAAAGAAAAATATTTTTTTAAAGACCTGAAACACCCCCCCACACACACACACACACAGACTCCCCAAAATGTCCTTAATGGTGGAATAATATAATTGATCACTCCACCGTTACACCACAACAGCAGATGAAGCTTATTTATGATTTTTTTAATTATGCCCTCCTTAAGTTCAATATTATGACATGACGAATACGGTCTGAATGTCAGTTAGTTTTACTTCAGCAGGAAACACAATTTACTTTTTTTTTACCAACATATTACACTTTTTATTCCGTCATGTAATAACGTGGTATATCCCCTAAATTTGTACTCAATGACACACGAAGCATACAAAGTGGGAGAAACAGATAGTTTAGAAAAACATTATCTAGATTCATCAATTATAACCCAACAATGAAAGCAAATTAAATTCCCCAAAACGCAGAGATTTAAGAATTACCAAAACCTCAACTAACAGCTTATCAACCCAATGTAGAACAAGACGGCTGTGTGAACAGCCCAAGCTCAGCTGACCTAGATATTCATCACACTTGCAGCTCTGTAAACTGGGAGAGGGTCAAGGGCACGAATGTACTGAGTAAGTCTGACCTTTACAGAAAACCATAAAATAGGCAACATCTAGGTCCCAGTTAAAGTAGTTCGCCAGTTATAGTGAAGAGTAGAATTCATATATGTTGCACTGTGGCCCCAGAAACGAGGTCAAGGTCAGTCACGTACTGTCTAAGAATGACTTTCATAGGGAAACATTAACATCTGCAACATCAAGATCCTAACTCAAAACACATCTTAAGTTATGAAGTGAACAGTAAATTTAGTGTCAGTTGTCCTGTGACCTTGGGAATGAGGTCAAGGTCCAAACATCACTGGAGCATGACCATTGGACAAAATAGGTCGACACCTACAAAAGTTTGGCACCATCCTGGCCAAAATTATTTAAGTTATAACCATTAGAAGACATTCCCATGTTAAACTACCCTATTAAAACTTTTTTAAAGATTTTAGAACAAAATTCATAAAAAAATCCAAACAATCACTGAGCGTGACCACTTGAACAAACTTAGTACAGAACCAGCCAAGGTACATTGCCACCAAGTTTGAACTACACCTGATTGACAGTTTCTTCAGAGAAGTCGAAAATGTCAATTACCATTTTATCCCATGTATGTGTAGTCCAGAGTAACCAACGACGGGCCGTTCTGCACTGTGCAGAATTTATTGCCGATCCACACGCCCGTGTTGAACGGTCGCGTACGTGCCCTACGTTTGCGCTGACTAATGTTTCATGCATGCGTGCCTAGGATGTTGATTTATCGTCTGCTGCGGTATTGGTCCCTGATTGCTGTTTTAACACAACACTATATTTTTAATATGAAACGGTAGAGAATACTCTGTACTACACATACATTGGATAAAAATAAAACAACACTCTTGCAATTACCTGGCTGTAAATTCTGCATGGCAGGAGCGTACCGGTTGAGGGGAACGATATGCGAGATGCATCCCGTCGCAGGCGGGCCATCGAGTGTATCCTTCCGCTCCACGAGTACGCTCCTGGCATGCAGTATTTACGGCCAGACACTTACACTCGTGTAGTTTTATTATTATAATGTATTAGAATGCCCATTGACTTGCAAGGTAAGCAGTAGAAAAAAGTGCATCTTCAGATACATACCCAAATTAAAAAAAATCGTTAAAACTAAAAAAATCTACAGCAGAGTTACTTAGTGAATGTCTTTGCTTGACCCGTTCATAATGAATATATCAACAAAATTTCGACTTAATCTGGGACATGGTTCTGGAGAAGAAGGGACAAGTAAGAAAAACACACAAAAATTCATTAAAAAAATGAAAAACAATGCAGCACCAGCTGATGAACACATTAAGAACTAGGAGTCTCTAGGAGCATTTTTATGTAATATCCGAACAGTTGGACGAGCATTTGTGGAGAACAAGATTTTGTAAGATTTGTCAAAAAAAAAAAAAAAAAAAAAAAACCAACGTCAACAAAAAAAAAAAAAAATCATTAAAAGGCCAAAAACAACTGGAGCATAGCTCTTTGAACAAACCTGGTAGAAACTCACCCATGATTCTATCAAGTTTGAAGTCAATCTGGATGACAGTTTCGGAGAAGTCGAAAAAGTGAATATATTAAGCAATAGAACGCCCATTGACTTACACTGTAATCAATAGGACAGCTGCATCGAGCAAGAAAGTATCCGAATTGAAAAAAAAAAAAATGTTAAAAATCAGGAATCCACAGCAGTGCCACCTATTGAGCAAATTTGTTTGAACTTTACACAACGTACATATCCACCACGTTTCAGCTTAATCTGAGTGACGGTTCAGGAGAAGTCAAAAATATCAAAAAGAAACAAAAATCATTAAAAAAATAGAAAAAATTGCAGCGCCACCTAGTGAACGAATTCAGAACTAGAAGTCCTCTGTAGTGTCCCGGTGCAATATCAAAGCAATTGGGTGAGCGGTTTCGGAGAAGATCTTTTAAAATTTGCCCCCCAAAAGGAACAAAAGGATCGTCAAAACACCCAAATGCGTGACCATTTGAACAAACGTAGTGGAGACCCACCCAAGGCACATCCCCAACAAGTTTGAAGTGAATCTGGCTGAGGGTTTTGGAGAAGATGTCGAAAATGCGAATTCTGGACGCCGGACGGACAGACGAATGGACGACGGACGGACAATAGATGGCTAGTGATAACATAAGCTCAGCTGACTGACAAGTCAGCTGTCCTAAATATCACTCCTGGCTTGAGACAGGCAGTCGCCCTTTAAAGGCAACTAGTTGTTCTAAACTGCTCCTCTCAACTTTTGAAATATTCTTCAATAACTGGAACTTTTTATTCCAAAACATGTAGGCAAGTACTTTCGGATGATTCTTTCTCGTGCAACCAGATTTCAGACTCTGGAACTCTGTCTTCATACAATTGCTCGCTCACAGGACTTGACAAGTCAGTGTTTCCGGATTGCCTCCATATACCTGAAACCTATCAATTTCTTTTCACAACGAACAACGGTTACGATAATTAATGTAGATGAGGGGTCTATCATGTATGGAATATTAAGAACTTCTACTTTGAACAAGTGACACATCACAAACAATTATTTCCATTTGGTTTTTCGGTACCATTGACAGATTAGGAGAAAACATGTTTATCCATCTTGCATGGAAACATCGCTTGAAAACAGCCCAAATAAGGTAGTCCCAATAGGAACTATTTTCCCCCTGGCCCACAAAGGTAGCACTAATGTACACAAAGCACTGGATCCGTGTCATTCAGTTTACGATTCTGGCTTTGATGGCAGACACATTATGTTTTTGCCTTGTCATGGCATTGCAATTTCCGTGTGATCCTCCAGCAGGGCATATTTCACTGCACAGAATAAATCTCAGCAAAACTCTGTGGAAATTAGCAAAGGGCAATGTTTCTGGCGACCCACGAACTTCTGTTGCTGCCTCCAGTCCGCCCCACATGAAGAGATCAAGGAGGCGGGTGCTGAGGTAAATTTTGCCCATGTTCCTCGCCAAATTACAGAAAAACAGCTTTTTGTAGTAACATCCTTCGCTATTGCAAATCCAGCGTCACATAAAGCGTTCGTCCAAGTAATCAGTCAATATAAACCGGAGTTATATTAAATTCAACATTCTACAACTGTACATTTAACTTGGTGAGTCGGCATGATTTTCAAAGTTCCGCTTTCCACATGTTAGATCTAATATCACGGGACGCAAACCTTCCCATATCTGGAACATAATTTTCGTCTGCATATCGGCAGTGGAGCATTGACTTGGTTTTGAGTATTTCATTATTTCTAATTGCAAATCTAACTGATATGTTTACATGCACATTCAAAATGTGTCTTACGATTAATTTACATAGATTTAATAAAAGTTATGTCAAAATGAGAATACTTCCTGTTTTTGTTTTGTGGTTGTGACGATCACGACCCGACGTCACGAAGGGTGTTACCTCCATCGAGCATACTTCTGCTGCAGTGGTTATTTTTGTAAACACATTTCGATAATTCCACTTGCAAAGATTAGTTTCTAAAATGTAAATATAGGTACTGAACGTCGTTTGGCATGAACGAAAAAAGTGGGCTGAATTGGAAAATACATGGATCGCTAACGCGATTCATCTACTTTACAATTTGGCCCATTATTTTCAATTACGCCATAGACCGCCGGAAAAAAAGTTCAAATTTTTAAATATGTATCTTTGCATTTAGCATAATGTATCTTCCTAAAATATATAATAGCTTTAATGAAATGTGTTAAAGAATTTTTTATACATGCAGCTTCAGGCCCTTCTAGAACTGTTAACACAAGTAATATTGTGTGCATACTAGCCACAGTCCATATACCTTTCACCTAAGAGTTTGATATGTAACAGTAATAAATTTGCAATGCTATATGGAAATAACATTTTACTTTTTAGGAAATTTCGAGAAGCATTTTCAAAGATTTTATGTTGCGGGCGACAGAAAAGGAAGCAAATACAATCTGGCGCTACATTAAAAAGCAGTGGTTTACCTCAGATACCAGAAAGAAGAACAACGACAAACACAAGCAGTGTACAAGAAAAATGATAAGAGAAAGGCAACAGCAGCTCAAGGGAATTCTACCTGCGAGTAAGGTGTCAGTGAAACAAATCAAATTGAACTGACAATTAAGACAGATCTGTAAAATAGACATACTATTTTTTCTTTCCAGTGATGCCGTAACTAAAGGCTGTGCGTGTGTGTGTGTGTGTGTGTGTGTGTGTATGTGTGTGTACGTGTGTGTGTGTGTGTGTGTGTGTGTGTGTGTGTGTGTGTGTGTGTGACTGCCATAATAGGTGTCATCGTGACCCTTACCTTGTTTGAGGGACAAGGAAAATATGTAATATTTTCTGACAAGACTGGCAGGGGCTACCAAATACCAACTCAAAGCATATGCCGTCACCGAAGTTCAGCAAAATTGTATGTGGAGAAACTCAAAAAATTAGCAGCTGTCATATCAGACACACGAGGTGACATAATATGCAAACGGTAGTAACAGTACCGCATCTTCCTTGTAGTTCTGAGCCCTCCAAAATAAAATATGTGTGTGTATGTATGTATGTGTGTATGTATGTATCACGAAAGACTCAAGGCGTCAACAGCCAAATTCACCTATAAAATCACTGTAGGGGAAAAAAAGCCATTTCCTGGCCCGAATAGAACCAAAATAGCCCCTTCCCTATGCCCCAAGCCCGCGACAAGGAAAGCTGTTACTGTGGGACTCTGTTACCTCAATGGGCTTGTTTAAAATCTTCACTGTAACAGTTTCGATTTATACATATAAAAAAATGAGTAAAACCACAGTGATGACGGCAATTTTCACCCTGGCTGCTTTCGGGCAATTTGAACGAGAAGCGGATTCAGGCTAAAATGTTTAACATGCACTTCCATTTATTGGTGAAGCACTTCAGAGGATTTGACAGACATCCACCGTAATAAAAAGCAAGTTTACATTGAGAAATAGCACGACTAACATGATATCAATTGACTGCTGATTTGTGATGTATGTGTCAAGAATATGTGGCCTAGTTCTGTCCACTGTGACTGATATAACTACTTATTTTGTAGGAACTTGATTTAGTTGAATTGCTTTACGAATTTTTAAAAGAAATATTTTCTGGAAAGACATATGATTGAGCCGAAGATTGTTGGAATGATTGGAGGTCGCATCGGGTCATGCTGTCAAGGTTGACGCATAATGGATTTTTTGTAAGCGGGGATGTCACTTACTTTATTTTGAATGTTTTATTCAGGAAAAGCAGGTTCAGCATATGTACATAACCGCGTTACCCTTGTAGGGTCACTTTCAACAGATCCAAACCAAAGGATCAGAGTGCTGGGAGGGGCAGAGGTAAATACATCTGCTGGATGTTTCGATATAAATGTATTAGAATCAGTTTTTCTGGAGTTCTATTAATTTTTTTTCAAACAACCGGACCCAAAACCAAGCGAAAAAATATTTTCAAAGTGATGAAAACAGAAAAATATGAGCCGGCGGCCGCACTTTTGGGGCGATGCGCTGATCTATATTCTAATACGGGATATCATATTTTTAAAGTTACCTGGCCCTAGCCGAACTCTTCACTTTGCAGGAAACAAAGGGTCCCTGGATTTTGATTAAATTTTTATTTTACATAGTTGTTCTTACCAATTTCATGTGCATTGTAATCTTTTCTCAACGTGTAAATCAGACACCTTATACCAAAATACATTTTGTGATTCACAAATTGATATTAAAATCATAGTTACTACATGTAGGGGAACTACATATATATATGTAAATATTATGGAACGTTGTTTCTCCTTTTATTCAGTGTTTGAGCACATCATCTAATATTTAATGATATGATCAATTCTATTTAATGTTATCATTAAATATTTGACCATAACATTAGTTATTTTAAAAATCATCAAATATTTAAAGATAAAATTAATTCAATCTGATAATGTGATATTATCAGGAAATGCATTTAATGATATGCCTTATTCTGGAAAAGCCTTCTCTTGTTCAATCATAAGTCACAATCCGTTCAATGATATGATCACTTACATTTAATAATATCACTAAGTCGATTCATTGTGATGAATAAATATGGTATATTAAAACACATTTTTCAATGTATTTAGCCATATCATCAAATCTATTTGATCATGTCTTGAAATATCCAGACAACTAATCTTATCACTAAATATATATTAGTTATATGTTTAATTCGATTTCATGTTATGTTTAAATGCGATGCAGGCCCCAGTAAGAGGAGAAATCCCCCCCCCCCCAGTAAATGGAGGTGAAAATATAAAAACCTTGCAAGACACGGAACTTTCATGGTGGTCTCCGCAAATCAAGCAAGTAACCTATTAACTTAAACGTTACTTGTTTATTTACTCACTCAAGACAAAGAAATAAGTCATATTTGGCACATTGGATGTATGGCATGTATGTTTTTTTTTAAAGGACCATGCGTGCATACTATGGGGCGTTTCCATTACCCATTCGGTGATTTCAGTGCGCAGCAGCTCACCAATGCATCGCCATCATTGTGGAATGGAGACAGCAACTGCAACCAGTGTGTCTCTGGCTGCTTCAGAGGCCATTAGACAAACAATATGTTCCATTTCTATCAATCTGCAAGAGGATAACATTATAAATGCCTGTACAAGACGAGTTGACAAAGCATTAGTTAACTTGTATAGAGTACACGACCAGCTGGATTAAGACACATGTAGCAATTTAGTCGGAAGTCACGTGAAGAAGGTAGCCCGGAAGTAATTCAACAGAACCAGTCTTATCATTAATTCACTTAGGTCACTGCCGATTTATTTGACCAAAACATCCAATATTTAGTGCTCTCACTTAATATTCGATGTTATGATTAATTCAGACCAAAATGGGAGCGTACATTTTTTTAGTTCCAAAATCCCAAAGGGAAATCCTAAAAGTGTTTTTAACCCCCAAACCACGTGGCTGGTTCATTATTGAATCAACCAATCAGCCCTCGTACTGTTACGAACTGTTTTCATGCTCCTGATTCAACCTGCGTGTCATGCCTCCCCGTCGTAGAAGAGTTGTTCCCATTATGGAGAGTGACACTGACCGTTCCCAGGATTATTAAGTCTTGACAACTGACTGTTTGCATTGTATTTTGACGTTTTATTTTCATGGATTTGTTGCGCAATTCTCAGATCAATGTTTCTTGCCGCTAATATGAGCATCGGGTGACAATTTGGAACCATTTTCACCATAACTATAGACAAAGTAAAGGTTACCGTGTTACGGACCAGTCGTGCTATAATGCTTGAAAAACTTTGGCAAAAAGTACATGGAATATTCGGATTTTACATATACTGTCCTTAATATGTGTCTCTATGATGAGACATTCATAATGCTGTGTGATACTCGCACCAAAATACCTGCCCTTTGTTTGATGCATTGATATGTAATTATATACTAGCGGCTACGCGTGCCGCACATCAATATCAAAAAGTCCTGTTAGTTTTTCGGCTTGTTAGGCAAAATGGTGGCGCCATTGAAGCGGTGGGCGCGGCAAAAATCTAGGTAAATTCCCATTCAAACATAGAATAAATAAAACCTTACATATCTGATTGGTTGTTACGGTATTTTTTTCAGTCATGGTCCTTGTTGATGTGGAAAAACACTCGTGAGCTTAGCTCACTCGTTTTTGTCCACATCATCACGGACCAATTGTGAGAAAAACACGGCAATTCCATCTCGGCAATTAAGATTCTCTATGTTTCCTTTAGACATCAAAACAGGACTCTGTTCACATGCAACCCCACCTCGGCTTGGTTGAGGACATCCTAGATTTGTCAAAATGTTGCACATCATACGTTGCTGATGACGAGAGGCAATAGCATAGTTGTTGATGATGGATCAACTGCATGCTGGTGGTTTTCTACACCCGCGTACAAACGATAAAATGAATGTGCATTGAATAGTTCCGGTTCAGAGAATGTAAAATCCAGTGTCACTTGTCATATGAGGATAGATGACCTGGGCCATGTGCTATATAAGGAAAACAAGAATGCAAGGATCAAATACAGTTCAAAAGAAACATTAGTTGAATACTAATTGGCTCTGTGTTGGGCCATGCTATCCCAAAACTTGGATAAATATATATAACCCGTTTTGTTTTGTATTGGCGATTTTTTTAGAATTGGAACTGCTTTAATGAATAAAACATGTTGAGGGACAGATCAAAACCTACACCAGAAAAAAAAATATTTATCTTCACAATAACTTTCATGATAGTTATGCATTTTATTTGTTAAATTTGTCAAATGCAACATACACCCAGGTACGATAAATTTACAAAATTGTCAAATTACTATCATGCTCATTTTCATATCAAAAACAGTTATAAAATTTTGATCATGGAACAAAATGTGTATAATGACATGGATATATCACAAACGCACCTCATTGTACACCTGTATTTGATTTTGCGCAAAATCTGACTGCAATTAAGTCGGATATTACATTTTCAATGTCCTCATAAACAGTGCTTTTCCCCAAGTATTAACACACTTAGTGTAAGGCAGTAGTCTCTAGCAGGGCCTGGTAATTGATGGTTCTACCTTTGAGGCAGCTGCCGCATGACTTGGGGTGCTGCGCAATGAAAGGGGCTGGGACTGCAGCATTCCTATTTTGCCATGGGAATATCAAGTGGCCATGTCCTTTGTAACAGTTAGCTAAGCATGAAAAAGTCATGGATCAGGTATTTCCTGTGGGTATGTCATTAGATGCTAAATCCCAAGGGTTTCTATGCCCTCAAAGCTAAAAAAGCAGCCCTCTTGTACAAAACGTCTGTGTGTTGTGTGGTTGCAACGCTTCAACATGTCCAACACCACCTTGAAGAAAAGCTAAGGTTGGCACATAGGCGTTACGTTTAGGAAAACTGCCGTTTTATGTAAGGCCCGGGGGAAATTTGTCAGTGTAATACAATAATGTATCTTTGGCTATACATAGAACCTTGAAAATGACCCCCCCCCCCCAAAAAAAAAGTGTGCAATATTTTGTTTTCAAATTCAGCTCCTTCCTGTATAGATAAAAAGATCTGTCACATAACAACACATCCTTTGTTTATATGTAGGATGAAAGGGGTTGTTGCCATGGTCAAATGGAATTTTCTTTTGTCTGCAGCTGAAGCCATTTTTACCAATGCTATTTTGCATAATTATGTACCTCAGGGAAGAAGACAGTCTGCCCTCATTATTTTTCTGTGGGTCATATCTGCAGATTAAGATACGTGTGTTGGAAATAACATCCATTATTTGCTATGTTCACTTTATTTATAGATTTGTAAAGCCCCTGTGGTCAAAGGCGCATACAGGCTTATCACGCTGGTGAAAAAAATGATGTACCTGGCCTTTTATGAGGACAATAAGATAAATTGATCTACATCTAATTTACAGTTCATGTTTTATAAGAGGGCACAACAAAACACACCGTAGATATGTATATATATAGGTCAAGTGTACCCCCTAAAACATGTGTACATGGGAAAATTGTGGTCATTAAAACAGTTCAAGCGAGTAATAGAAAATTTACAGATTTGTTCTAAACAGCACCCATATATCACGACATGCTTCAACAGGTTTCATTCAAAATGTGTTCTCAAATGTAATTTATCAGACTTTACAGAAACATAATGAGTCCATACTTTTCTCGCATTATCTCGAAATAATTTGCTAATATAAGCCTGTTTTTTCTATTTCCGTCTGATAAATAAAGGCCGTTCCACTTTTCTTTTCTACACGAATCGTCCCATTGGCGCCTAAATATCAAATGCCGTCTGCTTCGACATTTCCGCATAACAGAATAGCATGCCCAGGTTTTCAGCTTCCTTCCATAGTCGCTCAGCATTGACGCAGCTCTAAGTACACGAACATAGGAGAAATTTTATACCTTTCAATAACACTCCCAAGTAAGATTTTTAAGGATAAAGGCAAAATAATTCGCGTAACAAGCGCTGTCACCATGAAAGAACCTGAATGGACATGTGCTGGCGACTCAATTCTATTTTGTAGGTCTGAATATAAAAAATGCACTTAACGTAGCAATGGTATCCTTGCCACACCCGGTACGTAGTTGGTAAATGATGTAGTTTTCATGTAGAATGGGGATATTTTTCGTTATGTAGGTAAATGACGCTTTTATTAACTTTTTATATTTTGATTTCATACCTATCTCGTACTTATTGCGTTTGAAAATATCACCTGTAAATCTCAAAACATAAATGCATGTACTTCAGTATATACCATAATAGTCCGTAGCTTCTGTGTAGAAAGATAAAGTTTATTAGACATCCCAGAAAAAAACATTTTGACGAAGCTACATATCACCGAACTGTATTCCTACTTTACAGTTTTCCGGTCCTCAGCAACGAGGTAAACGAACTTGTAAATTTAATGTTGCGACCAGTGACAGCAATATTTCCCACACTTTCATATTAATCTCAAGTTAAAGAAACTATTAAGATAAAAATTACAAATTCTCATGTCATGATGCCTAACAAATGATGAAAAAAACTAATCTGTTCATTTTGGATCGAAGATAACACATATATGAATGCAGTGAAGTAGTACCTACACATGCCTATTAAAATAATTTTTCCGGACCCCGACACGGGAGGTAAATAAAACGCAAAAGCACAAGGTGATTCAAGTTGAAGTGGGAACAAATGATAATACACAGAAGTTGCCAACAGATTTTTATGTTTTCCTATGTTTTTTCTTTCGATGACGTAGTTCAGTTGAATGCAAAAAAAAAAAAAAAAACACAAGCACCAAATTATGCGTTTTTATATACTATATAATTATGCGACAGCCTTGGATAATTGTATTTACTGTTATTAAACCTGCTGTTATAATGACCATCGGTTTTGTGTTTCAGTTGCCCGCTTTTCATACTCATTTAGTTTCGTGGGAAATTTGTATTTATTACAGTCGTTTACCAGAGGAAGTTTTTAAAAAATATTTGCAATCTGTTTAAGCAGTACTTTTTCTTTCAGCATTTAATTTTGAATAATGTAGAACTCTCTACATTTCATCTTCTAAAGTATAAACATTTTCCCATTTTCTTTCTGGCAAAGTTGGTTTAGTACTGATCCTCTGTGTCCTCTCGTTTCAAACTTAACTAGATGTTCTAAAGACCGATGTCCGGCCGCCACATCCACAGCAATGGCACCTGGTGAAAAAAAAAGTTGCGTGACCCTTCTACAAGAAATATTTACACCAAGTTTAACCATACTCTGACTGACAGTTTTGGAGAAAAAGTCAAAAATAGCGAAAAACATTTTTAAAGATCACACAAAAACAAAAAGAATCGTAGCACCACCTGTTGAACAGATTAAGGTCTAGGGGTACCCAGAAGTGTCCCTATGCAATTTCAAAGCAATTCGCAAAGTGGTTTCCGGGGAGAGGATTTTTTAAGATTTTGCCAAAAAATCACAAAATAATCCATGATTTTTTTTAATCACTAGACCGTAACCAATTGGACAAACTTGGGAGAGACTCGCCCAAGGTATATCCCCACTAAGTTTGAAGTGAATCTGGCTGACGGTTTTGGAGAAATTGAAAATGTGAATAACCACAGCAAACCGCATTCACTTGCATAGTAAAGAATATACATGTATGCATGGGTGACCTTGAGGTCAAGGTCACCCATAAACAATCCCAGCCGAGGGTTGACCTATCTGCATACTCTGATTAACTTTGAAAGCAGTTGAAGAATAACGTGGAAAGTTATCGGCCGTGACGGACACGACAGACTCGATGGAAGCGACAGACACGACGGACGTGACGGATAGACGGACACAGCCCCTATCCCTACTATTCCTACGTGTCCCTATACCACCTTCGGTGGCAGGAGACAAACATTGTGTGTGTAGTAAATAGTCCTCTATGCTCAGCTTTGGATTTAGTGTATGTTCGTAATTTTTTCAAGGCTGGAATTCATCGCAAGTCCATTTTCCACTGTTGTTTAAACTATTTTTTGTTGTTATTATTGGATTTTAATGTAAAAAGTCATTTGCTAGTAGTCCGAATATTTTCCGACATTGTTTGGTAAGCAAAATTAATAATGATCATAATGTGTACCAAATAGTCGTTTGCAAGTGAAAATTTTCATCATGCATATTTTCAGCATTACAAACAAAGGTGCCGTAAAGGAAAGAGTCCGGGTTCATATGGTTTATCCTTAACTAATTTTTGCACATTAAATTGAATACTTTCATATCCAGTGGGTATATCCCAATTCAATTTGTTCTGCAATTGTGTTTGACGCGGATCAGCCGTGATTTAAAATAAAAAGCTACCATGTGACCGAAATGTGAACTTGCTTTAATCCTACGACCAGCGCAAATAAATTTGTACACATTACTTTTAGCTGGAGCAAATTCTTCTCTCGGATTAACTTGCCCCAAAATAGTTATAAAAACCGAATGCGCTCATATAATACGGATGCGGCACAGGCGCAGAGGTCGCCGGACAAGCTGACTCTGAGACGGGAGGGAAGCCCCGTACGAGGTAAGCTTGTGGCCGCCTGAAACACAAAACGAAATTTCAGAACTTTGAATTTGGCAGTTATCTAGCACCATGGAAATCCAGGAGTAATTGGTCACTTGAGTCATTGCATTTGACCTAAACCATGTTAAATACCATTGAAATTAATAAATAAATAAAAAAATAAATAGATAAATAGATAGATAGATAGACAGACAGATAGATAGATAGATAGATAGATAGATAGATAGATAGATAGACAGACAGACAAACAAACGAAAAACAAACAAACAAATAAATAAATAAATAAATGAATAAATAAATAAATAAATAAATAAATAAATAAATAAATAAATAAATAAATAAATAAATAAATAAATAAATAAATAAATAAATAAATAAATAAATAAATAAATAAATAAATAAATAAATAAAATAAAATAAATAAAATAAACCTCAATGAAATGCTGTGGTATAGGAACACCATGGAGCGACGTTGGGGTGTATGCTTTTTCTTAACGTGTCGCGTTTTGGGAAATTTATTTTTAAAAAACGTGTATGCAAATCTTGCTGACGATCTGCACGCTGGTGACAAAACATACAAAGAGCTCTTGTGTCATTTGCGACATGTGTCTACTTAAGTGTACTTGAAGATAGGGTAGTTAGCATTGGTCTTCAACAATAAATCCCGGACCATCTTTGGATAACTTTGGTTTCCAAGATCTATACACGCAAGTTTTTATCGTCTTTGCTGTTTGTTATAGTCTTTTCATCGTACGTGAGGGTCATAAAACTACTACATAACCATATGTGACCATCTTTTTAACTGTTACAGGAAGCTATTACCGGTACACATTCTCCTGAAACTGTAAATGGGAGCAACAAATTGATTCTACCGTTTTAAGTTGCTGAAGGTGCGTTAGATACTGACAACATACTGTTTCATTCTTTAGATCTAGCATGGTTTGCAATTGACGGTCCTGCAAGGTAGTTGGGCATTGGTTCGGTTTTTTATGTTACAAGGAATGGTCAGACTAATCTAGCTTTAGTTTTACTGTGCAAAATATTCAATAGATGGAGCCTCTACCTTACTACCGTGTTAGGTAGTGAGGAGGAGGTTCCATCCATTTTAACTTCCAGAAAGCCCCAACATTCTACGGCCATCCAATCATGTGTGCATTATCCCTGATTGTAAACCATGTGTGCACAAATATGAAAAAAAAACACAAATAACAAAAAACAAAACAACAAAAAAACAAAAAAAAAACAAAAAAACAAAAAAACAAAAAAACACCACCCCCCCTACACACACGCAAAAAAAAAAAAAAAAAAAAAAAAAAAAAAAAACTCCATAGCGGTTAAGTTTCTTCCGGTGCTTGTATAATAACGTTCTTTGGTGTAAGCAGACACAACAAATTGGTCTAAATTTATCTGAATATGCTGTTGCAACAGACTTTGTTGGCGGGATTGATCTTGTTGATACAAAGAAAAAGTGTCAAATATGCTCGTTTGGAATCTCTAAGTGTTTTCAGTTAGACACCAAAATCCCAAAGGGAAATCCTAAAAGTGTTTTTAACCCCCAAACCACGTGGCTGGTTCATTATTGAATCAACCAATCAGCCCTGGTACTGTTACGAACTGTTTTCATGCTCCTGATTCAACCTGCGTGTCATGCCTCCCCGTCGTAGAAGAGTTGTTCCCATTATGGAGAGTGACACTGACCGTTCCCAGGATTATTAAGTCTTGACAACTGACTGTTTGCATTGTATTTTGACGTTTTATTTTCATGGATTTGTTGCGCAATTCTCAGATCAATGTTTCTTGCCGCTAATATGAGCATCGGGTGACAATTTGGAACCATTTTCACCATTACTATAAACAAAGTAAAGATTACCGTGTTACGGACCAGTCGTGCTTTAATGCTTGAACAACTTTGATACAAAGAAAAAGTGTCAAATATGCTCGTTTGGAATCTCTTAGTGTTTTCAGTTAGACACCACATGATCATGATGTACTTCCAGGAAAATCACGTTTGATTATCACTTGCATAGTTATAATGCTGCGACCTCTCTCGTGTCTATTTGCATCTTATATAGGTAGGTAGGTAGGTAGGTAGGTAGGTAGGTAGGAAGGTAGGTAGGTAGGCAGATAGGCAGGTAGGTAGGTACGAACGTACGTACGTATGCATGTTATACAGCGATTTAATGAAGAGCTGGTAAGTCGACCTGCTCATGCGCATGACCAAAGCAGCGAAATTATATCTAACTTACATGTAACTGTTCATTTGACAATTCTTCTCTTCAGTAATGTACGCACGACATAGCATTTCAGTTCATGTGTAAATCCATATCAATATTTCAGGCAGCCACAAAATAATGTATATTCAACATATGTATCAAAATGTAAAGACAATTAGAAATACGGAAGAGGAATGTGTTAATGTCACGTTTAATATGAGATTAAAACTAATGTTCAGATCACTACGTCCAATAAATGGTCTATGCATTAAGAAAGACAAGGCGGCTTGTGTGGGGTGTTGATCAATGTCTTACGGATTCATTAGTATGAGTTGCCCCTTGATGTACTGAGTACGCAAGCTAGGAGAGAAGCTCGCCGTAAACCCGTGCTATTATTGTCATATCTTGCTAGAGTGTGCAAGACAGCCATGAGAGAAGCTCACAGTAAAACCCCTGCTATTATTGTCTAGTTTTGCACATACAGGGCAAAACATCAAAATAAAAAACAAAAACAAGAACCAAAAAAAAAAAAACAAAAAACCACCGCATATTTTATTTTTTTTAACATATTACCAAAAACTTGCAAGTGTTATACTTCTAAATGCAGAGAGAGGAATGAAAGGGCTACTCATGTTGATTGCGCAAAGAGTAGGCCTTACATTGAGGAACTTAAGAATACATGACACGTTATGGCATTGGCCTACATATCACTCAACAATGCTCAGAAAGTTCATGAAAAATTCAACAAAGTATATATTTTCTAAACGTTCACAAACTTTGTAAATCCCGTATCTTGTGACCTCAACGATATGCAGGGTTGCTGTGCGCATCTTGCGGAATGTTTTTCCTACTGAGTCTGCAGTTGCATCTAAAGCTCTGCTGCAGTTATGGGTTGGTTGCTGTGTCTTCACATCTCTTTCTGGTGTGTCCCTAACATGCTCCACAACGTGCAGGTCTGTGTCTGCCACTGGCCGTAACATATATGTGTAATTGTGCTTAAACAATATAACAATAACAACCATATTCGTGTCTAATTAATACATTGCAGGTCTTCTGTGCTGGTAAAGCATGGTCAAATGTGCGTGACCATAAACACTTGAACATGCTGAGCCCATGAAAGACACTGGCCATGCCCAAACATGACAGTAGTCCTGCTTATAGATGTTGAACTGAGTTTAGCAAGGTTAATAGTCAGGTGAATGGCTTCCAGATGTAATCATTTCACAGGTGTGAGAGCATAGCGGTTATTAACGCCTCTAAGTTCATTCTGTTAAATAATTTGTGGACTGAGTCTGCAGTGGCATCTGGGTGGGTCGCTATCTCTTCACGTTTCTTACTGGTGTGTCCTAAGCATGCTCAATAACGTGGAGGCCAGTGTTTGACATTGGCCATAGCAATTATGTGAAATTGTGATGCACTTTTCGGAATTTGTTTACAATCAGTGCTTTATCTGGCCCTGCGTCACAATCTAGCAACTCACTAGAATAGCAACCCACACCTTTGGATTACAAGTCTGGCAGGATGTGAATGCGAGTCCTGTTCTTAAAGAAAAGCGTTATTCAACAAAACATTCACCTACAAATGTTTAACCTTTTTCACATATGTAAGTACAATGTGTCAATATTTGCTGTGAAAATGTAGTCACTATCTTTTCTTCAACAAAAGCAATTTCATTCCTTGTATCTTCCCAAATAGTTCAGTAACAGATTCTGTATAATCCCGAAAGATTCAATCATTTCTTCTTTTTAAATATACCATTTTCAAATGTAAACAGCTTTAACCCATATGTATTCCCCTGTTTTACTAGGTCCCTTGTTGGTTTTATCCGTGAACAGTATTATAACATTTTTTTATTTGCATTCGTTACAAATATATCATGCAACATCCTTTGCTTTTCCACTTCTTCATCTAAACACATTTCTATTTTTTCCTGTTGTACTGGTGCCAGTCTGAAGCAATTTTTTTGTAAAATTCAGGAATTTTAATTTTCATGAGTCCCATTTTTAACATTTAAGTAAAAATATATTCTCATTATTTCGTAATCAATATTTGGGTAGTATTTTCCACTTCTCGACTTTTACCATGCGAATGGGGGTCAGAACGGAAGCCTAGTGTACCTGTGAGGTCATAGTCCTATCAGTAATATACAAGCATGCCTTTTGGTTTCATAAGGTCCGCCGTACCATCACAAGACCTCTTCTAAGTGGACAAACATCTCAAAACTGCTATCCGTCATACTGGGTATTCTTTTGAATGCCACTTGGTCTCTCTAGCATCATAAGACTTTACTCAAAAGTAAAACTTGTCACTAAACACCAAATTATACCATTAGTTGGAACTACATAGTCTATATTGCCTGCACCCAAGGATGCTACACGAAAGGATAGGCAACTCTGGCTTCAAACAAAAGGAAAGTGTCAGTGGAGCGACATTGACCGGCAGAGAGTGGGAACCGTATATGCGCAATGCTTCTAAAGGCACAACGTTATTTCCGTTGATTTGCTAGGTTCGTTTCATCGTAGTTTGGGAGAAAATTAGCTACGAAAAGAGATTAAACTCGCCACAATAGGACAAATTTCGAGTCTTTGCTACATTTCTGCTTTGTCTTCCGGTACGTTTGTGCATTGCATGGTATATTTTGCGGAAAAATCACGCCTTATTTCCGCTCTACGTACACGTGTTTTGTGTCTTTATGCAAAATCATGCATCGATAACAAGTTGAATAGCATGCTTCAAATCCATGCACGTTGAGAGGAAAGTTTCGAAAAAAAGGGAATTTGTGTGTTTCTATCTGGCAGGAACGAATGATGTCTTACATCTACAAAGGACCCAATTTTGCTCTGTACAGTCGCCATGGACACGGTTGTATCATTATTATCAGTTAACTACGGATCAGATCAGATCCTGGTAAGGGGAAGAATTTCAGAATTTCACTGCAATAAATTTCAAGAAAAAAGTACCTCGTTCTAAGAAAAGCCTTATTTATTTCTCCTCTTATCTCCTGGAATGTATTACAAAGGCAACAAAGCCCACTTTCTTTCTTCTTTTATAAAATTGTCCTGAACGCATAAAAAAGGCAACGAGCCCATTTTTTCCGACTTGTATAAAATCTTCTTGAATGCATAATAAAGGCAATATAGCCCAATTGCCTTTTCCCATTCTCCACTTTTTGTGTAAATATGAATAAAGCTTAAGCCTCAGCACTCTGTCAGTATCTGTTGGTAGCATACACAGTGTGCCACTGGGCAACTGTTTACTTATTTGCGCAACAAGCTCCATGCATGATTGAAGGTGCGACGGCTTTTTTTTATTCACGTTTCGTTGAAGGTGACCACCAGAAAGTTTGTCGCTAATTACACGATTTATATTCCGGCGCAGTTTCCAGGTCAGTTTACCAAATTTTAGGTACCCTTAGAGATGTAAAGTGTCTGGTCTTTGGTGCGGCTACGGTCTTTCGGAACATGTCGACATATCGCAATCATCGGGAATCATAAAAAAAGAAAACATGGTCGTGTTCTCATAGGCTCCATTACTGTGCCGTGACGAATCTATGTATTTGCTTTGCTTTCGGTCACGAATTTTAACTGCGGCCTTACTTTGTGTTCAAAATTTGTTCAATTCAAGTTGTTGTTTTTTTTTTTGGTGAAATTACAACTTACAAAAATAGGTCCTGGATCCAATAATTTGCACGTGCACCAGTCGTGTTCATCCTCTGAATTGGAGACATCCCGGGAACACATAGAATTTGACGCAGTTGATTGGATCGTGCGTGTCAGGTGATTGCATTTGCTAATGGCAGGCCTTGAACTTGCATGGACTAAAAAACTGACCAATTTTACGCTTTTTTTTTGGAGGAATATCTCAGGAATTATTTATTTTAAACCGAGTAGAGAGCTTGTTACGCAGAGAGATAAAATCCTGAAGTTTCAGCAGTATAAAACACCATGGCGGTCGAAGGGAAACATTGAAGCCGAAACGGGCAAAGTCACCTTAGTTTTTGCGCAAATTTCGGACTTTATCATTCAAATTGCGACAAAAACGGGTGGTTGTTAGATTTTGGTCCGTGTGACAGGACAATACTCCTTTTAAACATTAAAATGGAAATAACCAGTTACTTATATATGATAAGGTGCCAGAATGCGTGGAAACTACCGGAACTAATCGTTTTCACAGAATTGTCAGGTGTCGGATGAACGCACGCACTGGCACAGGCACACCTCTGTATAAGGTAATTCATCTTGATATGAAGCATCAAGCATTGAGCAATGGTAATTTTTCATAAACTCACCAGTGTTAGATACAGAAATGATGATGATAATAATAATAATAATAATAATAATAATAATAATAATAATAATAATAATAATAATAATAATAATAATAATAATAATAATAATAATAATAATAATAATAATAATAATAAAATCATGGATACATATATCAAACCTTCTTTGATATAACTGTCCCTCACGTGTTGCAAATGTAAGTCAAACATCATTGGAAATATATCCTGGCGGACACAATTTAGGGAAGCTGATGGGCTGTGTCAGGTAAAGCAGAAAATTACAGGTAGAGTCACCTATGATCATTTTGTATAGGCCAGCTGATGCTTTCCCTACAGGTAAAGTTTGGTCACATGTCATCCAACTTGAACCACTGCACATAGTGCGCATTAGGGCATGTCCCAAGATCTGAAAGCCACAGTGCTGCTGTTAATGTCACGGCTACATTGAGTGGCACATGCACAGACAAGATGTATAGTGCTGCATTGCATGGCCGCTGGAAGAGATAACGATTTGTACTCTTTCGTACACATGTGACCAGTTAGCTCCCTCAGATGCAGGCATCCTTCAGAACACGGCTGAAAATGAATGATCATGAACAAAGTTTGCAAGTTTATTGTTACTTTCTATGTCCGTCACCCTACAACGTCCAGCACTAATTAAAAAAAAAAAAATCACCTGTCTCTCTTTCATTTTAAACTAGGTGGCTTGTTACAGTTCTAGAAATACTTAACTCTGCAGCCAGCTGATGTGGCTCCATTTTGTTTTGTTATACATCCCTCTAATTTGCTGCTTCGCAGTGTGCCGGACGTGCGAATATATATATTGACAGCCTGTATGATTACTGCATTGTTCCTGACACAAATAAGAGCCCAACCTTGACGTTGAAAAGTGTAAATATGATCCCAATCAGGACAATTCAATCATGTATAACGTTAAAACACATCGAAAACAGTCAATTAGATAACAGCAATATTGGATATAAGTGTACTTGATTCAAATTGGCAAAGGCGTAAAACATCAATTCCCTCAATTTTGTCAGACAGTGTAAGCTGCCCACAGGAAACAGGTGGACACTTACCAAAAGTTATTTCCCATTCGCAAATAGTGCCACAGGGATGCACAAAAACACGGACGGGCATTCGTACAAAAAAAGGTGCACATCTATGTTAGTGGAAAACACTTTACACTTTCATGACTGTTAGTCACACACCTTGTCCTTTGCTTACACTGGCATGGACGAAACAAGTCTGACATTGGTGCCAGTCATTTTCACTTTGTCAGCATTGTTGGGCAGATGCACAGAGGTGAAACGAAAAATAAAATCCTAGCTGCCCATCTTCGTATGCTGTTACTATTCCTGTGGAGTTCCATGTCTCTCTATTAAATACTCTTGGTAGCATACACGACAATAGATTGTCAGGCAGATTGTCGGACGTATTGATGGACAACAGCAAATAGCGGTGTTCCCTCCAAATTGGGGGCACACACACATAGTGCTATGCAATACCCAGGTTCTTGGAACCTTTTCGCTCTGCAAGTGACTGACTAGTATTGGATTGTTTGCCCTGTCTTTACTCGAAAAATCGGCTTATCTACCCCAAAAGTGACCTCTAGCTCAATTATTTAGTCTGCATCGGTGACAGCCGTTTCCCTGGTTATGCTGCGTTTGTAGGTCATTTCGTCTTTCGGACTGTTTATATATACGCGAAGGTACCAATATAACTCAGTCGTAAACTTAGCATGTTGAACGTAGGAATTCCTGTATAAATGCTGGTTTTGTAGCCTAATGTGCATAAAATACCATCTTCGCCTCTATATCTGCTATGTTCTGTCACTTCTAGCTTACAAGAAGCCAAAGTGGTTATATTGTAGCATTTGGCTAAAACAAACTAGTTCCAGCAGAATCTGTGGACAGGACCCACGCAGATATGCGCCAATATGGCATTGTGTTTATGGCCAGTTAGGAAATATGTGTTGTCAGTTCTTATCACAGCACATTCCAGAGTGAATAACATTGCATACAGTATTACAAAACATGCAATTGTACTGAATAAATCATGTGAATCACGAGATATCTTATGTGATTTATAGTCATCTGCTTTCAACAAAATTTAAAGGATAAAGTGTTTGTATGTATCGATTTGTACTTAGCTGCCAACTGGCGGACAACTTTTTGTGGAAAAAAAATATAAATTGATGATGATGATGATGATGATGATGATGATGATGATGATGATGATGATGATGATGATGATGATGATGATGATGATGATGATGATGATGATGATGATGATGATGATGATGATGATGATGATGATAAAAAGACAAGAGGGTTAGAAAAACATACCAGGGGACTTACTTTGATCAACAGCTTATCAGGTTTAATAGTCTTGGTTGCAAACTTCTATAACATTCTTCTGGATCGAATCATACAACATCACCACACATGTATCATTGTTGATAAGAAATAATGCGTTAGATATATTTTTAGTTTACGACTCACTGTCTTTTGCCATAAAACTCCTAATGCACTTATCCATTCACAGTATTTGCATTTTACTCACGGTGAAAATTCACCATTTTACCGACCTTTACTTCCACACAATATCCATGTTCAAAATGTTTCACCGTAGTTTTGAGACATCAGCAAAGTGAAGAAAAAACGAAAACACCCCGACCAAAGGACCCCACCCCACCCCCCGCAAAAAAAAGGGAACCTTTCTCATATGGTTTTTGACAATCTGCACTGAAGTGGTTTTTGGTAGACAAAGCAATTACAAAGTAAAGGAAAACATGACTAAGCTAACCGGCGTACGGACAAATGCACTGACATAAAAAAATACAGACTGGGATAGAGGGAAGATGCACCCGAAAATTATTAATGTGTTGTGCTAAAACGTACGTCCTTGTTCCCACATTCGATTCCTGTGATTGTTATGTTTGTATGTGAACACACATACAAATGTATATATATATATATATATATATATATATATATATATATATATATATATATATATATATATATATATACAACGATTTTACTCCAAAACAAATACAAAAACTCAAAACTTTATTTAAGAATATGATTAATAAATTCTGCCGTACAGGGCAGATGTTATGCTAAGGAGAACATATTTGTATACGGAATGCTAAAGATCAACAAACGTTATCTTGAAAGTAAGATAAACCAAACATAACAAAGGTACATTGCAATGTGAGCCACATTAATAAGTTGACAAACTTGTGTACTAGTAACGTTAAGGTTATACTATATAGCTTGCACTTGCAGATAAAATGGAAGTTGAGAATAATCTAAATCAGTTTTTACCCGATTACTACGCATCTGTTGGTCCGGATAAAATGGAAGTTGAGAAAAATCTAAATCAGTTTTTACCTGATTAATACGCATCTGTTGGTACCAGCTGATATGACTTTGTTTTGTTTTTTTCTTAAAAAAAAAAAAGAAGTATTTGAGCCTGCGACACATAAAGATAGATCAGCATTTATACTGGTGCGTATTCCAATATGGCATGGAATACCTTCGTCGTTGCTGTGTTGCTTTCTGAAAGGAATATACATATGAGTAAACTTACAGAACCTTAAAAAGTGAAAAGGGACCCACATCTGGTCAGTGTATGTATGAAGGTGGTAAATCATTTACATACATTACCAATGCATGTACATACATTAATATTAAGTTGTCTTTCTACCATTGTGGTATTCATACTGAAATCCTAATATAACAAATGTATGATTGCAACATGGGTTTGGGTACTGAAATATTGTCATTCAATGTAAGGGGACTCAGTGATAAAAAAGGAGAGAAGTTTTTCATTATTTACATAAAAACGAAGCCGGGATCATATTTACACAAGAGTCCCACTGTACAAAAGATCAATAGAATCAGTGCAGAGCAGAGTTGGGCTATATATTTTTATATTATATATTATTTTCTCATTGTACCAGTGAAGTCCGAGGAGTGTGTATTATGTTTAAACCAAAGCTTGGTTTGAAAATTTATTCAACTAATAGTGATGACAATGGAAGGTATATTATTATAGATGCGGCTGTAGGCAATACCAGATTGACCAGGGCAAATATCTATGCATCTAACGAAGACCGGCCAGAATTTTTGACAATTTGATAGGAATCATTGAAAGCATACCAAATGATAACCGTATTATTGGAGGCGATTTTAATTTTGTTTTAAATTTGGAGAAGGATAAAAAGGTGACCGAAATCAGAGGCACACAAAGGCCTAGACAGTCCTCCATTCGTGGATGGAAGACACAGATCTAGTAGATATCTTGTGCGTTAACAACCCTCCTATATTTAAATTTACCTGGCATGTAAACAGACCCAATCAAATATTTTGCTGGTTGATTTTTTTTCTTGTGCTCTTTGGGCTCTCAAGTCTTATTCAGTCTTGTGACATAAAACCAGGATACCAATCAGATCATTCTATTATCACATTAGCATTACAAACAGAAAGCTCTACCCGTGGTCCTGGAAACTGGAAATTAAACTTTTCACTGCCAAAAGATAATGAGTATATAACTACAATAAAACACGTAATTATATACAGACAATAGAGGTAAATAATGAGGCTAACCAAGCACTGTTGTGGGAAACAATTAAATGTCAAATGGGGGGGGGGCAACAATCGAATATGCATCACTCAAGAAAAAACTGATACAAAATAAAATAAAAGAGTTAGAAAATAAATTAAGTACCCTAAAAACTAAACTACAAGAAAATAATATACATGCAGATAATGATCTAAGGGAAGAAATTGAGGAAATAAAAATTAAGCTGAATAAGGAAGTTGAATATGAGACGATTGGTGGATGTGTAAGATGTAGGGCTAGATGGTGTGAAGAAGGTGAAAAGTCAAATAAATATTTTTTGCATTTAGAAAAGCGTAATTATAACCAAAAAAAAAAAAGGAAAAAAAAGACACACACAAAACAATAAGGCAGCTGAGACTACCCAATGGTCAAGTAACAAGTGACAAAAAAAAAAAAATCATGAACCAACCTTTTATCAACCGCTATATTCCACTAAGAACCCACCAGAAATTAATATAGAAAATATATTGCAGGACACAGACCAAGTACCAAAATTAGATTAGGGAGAAAAAGAGAGTGGTGAAGGTCCCATAACGCTAGAATTGCAAAATGTAATAAAAACCTGTAAAAACAATAAAAGTCCGGGAACGGATGGGTTACGCATTGAATTATAGAATATGTTCTGGCTAGATATAAAAGAAGTATTCATGGACGCTATACAGTTTGCACACCAAAAGGGAGAATTTTCAATTTATCAAAAACAAAGAAATATAACGTTGCTACCAAAAAAAGACAAAGATCTTTTGAATTAAAAAAATGGAGACCCATTTCATTACTTAACACTGGTTATAAACTGATTTCAAAAAGTATTGCACAAAGATTTAAAAATTGTTAATAACGATCGTTGATAGTGACCAGACAGGTATTATGAAAACCAGATATATAGGGGAAAATAGCATGAGCTTACTAGAATTATTAGTATACACAGACATGGGAAATCTTTCAGGATTTGTAGTCTTCATAGATTTTGAAAAAGCATTTGATTAGTTGAAATGGAAGTTTCTGGCTTTAGCACTGCATATTTTGGGTTTGGTCGTTATTCCAATAGATCAAAACTTTCCACAACAATATTACCAGTCAGGTCACAAATAACGGGTGGGCAACAGAACTATTTAAAATGTCCAGAGGAGTACGCCAAGGTTGCCCTCTTTCACCATATATCTTTATTTTATGTGCCGAAATTTTAGCCATAAGTATTAGACAAAATCAAGACATACAGAGAATTGCAGTAGAAGAAACATAATTTAAGATTAGTAAGTATGCAGATGACATTTGTTTGACAATCATGGCAACAAAAGTGAGTCTTGCAGAAGTAATCCATGTATTTGAACATTTTGAATTATATTCAGGTCTAAACGTTAAATATGATAAAACGGAAGTAATGACCATAGGAAATATTAGAGGACAAAATTTTAAAATACATGTAGGTAAACATTTGAAATGGAATGAACGGCCTGTGGTTCTGTTGGGAATCAAAATAAGCCATGAAAAACACATCAATATGTCATAATTATAACCGCCTGATACAAAAAGTAAAAACACAACTCCATAGATGGTCCCAGAGGAATATATGTCTGCATGGTAAAATTACGGTTATAAAAATGTGTGAATTATCTCTACATATAACTTATTTATTTTATGTGTGATTTGCCAAGCCCACAGAAAGTCCGGTTTGGAAAGAAGCAGAGGAAAGGGGCTTTTTTAAACTCATAAAAAATATATCATATGGATTTGTATGGAATGGGCCGAGTTAGGATAAAATTAAAAGAAAAAGATTTATTAAATCTTATGAAAATGGAGGCCTTAAGATGACTCATATTTTATCACATAATCAGACATTAAAATTATGTTGGGTGAAAAAGTTTAATCAGCCAGGTGTTGACAGAAAATGGAAAAAGTTAATGCGTGTACAACTTCCTGGAATGGGTGATAATATATGGAAGTGTAATATCGGAAAAATGTAAATTATGTATCTGATAAAGTTCACAGTACTTTCTGGAAAGAAATTATAAAAAATATGGTGTGAAGTTCTTTTTTTCCATCCTAATACTGGTGCGAGGGTTAAAAAGCAATCATTTGGTACTACTAGTTCATAAGGACTGAAGGCAAACCAATTTTCTTGAAGAAATGGCATGAAAGTGGGGCTCGCACAATAGCTGATTTGTTAGAGGAAGATGGATCATTTCTAGACTTTGAGCAATTCTATAGGAAGTATTCAAATGTAAAAATATTTTTTACAAAATTCGAGGTCTATTGCATGCTATACCAAACGACTGGAAACAACAAGTTCTGCAACTTAATTCCGGAGGTTATCAACAAAGTGAGAATTTCAAGTATTTGATTAAGAAAATATTTTGAAACAGAAACATTGCCCCAAATGTTTTATTATATTTGTTAAGAAAGTACTAAGGCCAGATAGTCTTCTACAAGAAAGATGGATGGAAGATTTAAAGGTTAATCCTGAGGGTGAGTATCCACAGAATTGTTTTTCGCAGATTTACGAATGCTCTCTATCATCAAATATAAGAGTCTTTCAGTACAAGTTTTTACAGCCAATTATCTTTACAAATAATACACTCTGTAAGATGGGTATAAAGGATAGTCCGTTATGTACATTTTGTAATGAAGCTAGTGAGACCCTTGTTCATTTGTTTTCTATGATTGCTAAGTATCACAGGAATTGTGGGCTGAATCCATCGACTGGTTGTCAGAATTATCAGGAACTAATCTAAATTTATCAAGAACTGAAATTTTGCTAGGCTTAGAATTTATACATAAAAATATCTGGTCTCTGTGCTGTAAAGTAGGGAAAATGTATTTATAAGAATGCCACCCGATGGACAGTAAACCTTATATTGGAATTTTTAAAACGGAAATGGGAGATATCGAATATATTGAATTTCGGATAGCTAAAAATAATCATAAATTGAATATTCACAGAAAAAAAATGGATGGTGATAGGTTTGGGGAGAGAAGAAAATTAATGCATACTTAGTTCTATTGTTCAATGTTTAATCATTGACCGACAGGTTGCAGTGCGTCAAGGCAGATTCAGATAACGTGCAAAACAGGTGTCTTTATGAACATTATAATTTTCTGTTGTCAGCTGATATATATATAAAGAAAAGTTACCCTACTGGCTTCGGACTGCCCAGTCACGATCCACAAAATTTAGACAAGCACAAATGATCTCTACACTTCCCTAAAAGTTTTGATTTTGGCATCCTTTTGGCACATGGCAAGGCTGCTTTATTTTGCAAGTATTGTGCAGAAAGGGCCACAAAGGATGCCTTAATTGAGAGATACACTTTTGACGTGAAGACTCAAAGCGGACCGAATATGGGCCAGTTTTAGTTTGGGAAAGCGCCCACAAGCACTCACTTTTAGACAGAGCAAAATTACAGCCTGTTCAGTGAGATTTTAGCTTACTTTTCTGTGCAGTAATATATTAAAATAGTTCAAGTCTCACTGATAGACTACACAGATCGCTGGCAAACGTTTTGTCTACTGAATGGAGTCCTACCTGCCATGTATGTTCTGTTTGTTTTTGGAACAACAATGGTCAGTGGCATAATAACTTTTTAATCAGAAAGATTAAGGTGCACCCGAAAGTGAGAAACATTTGCTTTAATAAGCAGTTTGATAGTATTGCTAATACTATGTGCAATTATGAGAATAAATTTTGATTCCATAGAGGTTTGAAATACGTAATAACATATCATCAGGCTTGATCAGTAGAAGGCAAAGGGAAACTTAAAGGGAGGATGACAGTAGATTTTTGCAAAAGTCTTCCTTAGTTAAATATCTGTTTTTAGTTGCTAATACACATATTTCCGCTGATAAAATAATGATGATGATAATAATAATAACAATAATAATAATGATAATAATAATAATAATGAAGATGATAATAATAATAATAACAATAGTAATAATAACTAAGATAATGTTAATAATAATAATAATAATAATAATGTTAATAATAATAATAATAATAATAATAATAATAATAATAATAATAATAATAATAATAATAATAATAATAATAATAATAATAATTATTATTATTATTATTATTATTATTATTATTATTATTATTATTATTATTATTATTATTATTATTTGGAAAACACATGGTCGGAGTTCCCATATTATACAGCCATCTCAAATGTATCAGAACTGTGGTGTTTTAAGACGCGGTGTCTTTTAAAGTGGATTATACAATACAATTCCGCACTTTCTGCATCGACAACTGGTTTTTGGTCTGCGGGTTGTCAAGGAGAAACCATTAATGTGTGCATTATTCCAAAATATTACTAAAAAAAAAGTTTCAAAGCAAATCTGTCTGTGTGCCCACAAAAGTCATGAACATAAAATGCTACAACATTTGTCCTGTGCTACTTAACATCCTTTAAGCCTATCGCTCAATGAAAATGTAAGTCCAAATGACCTTGACCTTTAGCCTTTAGGGGGTCACATGGAAATTACAAAAATGTGCAGTGTTGCAATATCTACAAAGTGAAGTTAGATGAAAATTGACAAAGTTATGACTAGATGAAAATTCAATCGCTCACATGACCTTGACGTTTGACCCTCAGAGGTCACATGTTAATTACAAAAATGCAGTGTTACAATACCCTTTAAAAAAGCCCAACAGGAACCACATCAGATGAAAATAAACCAAGTTATGGCTAGGTGAAAAATTCAAAGTGGCCAAATTATCATGACACTTGACCTATAGAAGTCATATGTACATTTCAAAACTGTGCAATGTAATAATCTGAACAATTGGAGGTAAACATGATCAATTTCCGATAACAATTGGTCAAGTTTTGACCAAAAGAAAATTTGAAAGGTCAAAATAACCTTGCCGTTGAACTTCATAGGCTACATATAAATTATGAAAATATGCAGTGTTGCAATGCCTAGAGTTTGAGCCCCAAATGATCATAGTTGGATAACAACTGACCGAGTCACTGCTGGCAGAAAATTTCAAAGGCCAAAATGACATTGACCTTTGACCTTTAGGGGTCACGTGTGCATTAAAAAATGTAGTGCTGCAAAATCTGCAATTTGAATCCAACATGGTTACAATTGGATAGAAATTGACCAAGTGAAGTCTAGATGGAGATTTCAAAGGTCCAAATGACCTTGACTTTTGACCTATAGAGGTTACCTGTATAGTACAAAGATAAGCAGTGCTGTAATGCCTACAATTTGGGTCTAACATGGCTGAAAGTAGATGAAAATAGACAGAGTTAAGGTTGGGTAAAAATTTCAAAGGTTAAAATGACATTGACCTTTGATCGTTAGAGGTCACATGGATACAACAAAAAAGTGCAGTGGTATAGTATCTGAAAATTGGATAAAAATTTACCAAGTTATGGCTAGAAGAAAATTTCAAAGGTCCAAATGACATTTACCTCTGACCTTTAGAGGTCACATGTTAATCACAAGAATGTGCAGCGTTGTAAACATATGAATTGAAGTTGCACTGGTTACCTGTACCTATAATGTTTTTGCATGTAGCCATGATTTAAATTAACAATTGGCCCTTATTTCCTTAATTTACAAAACCGGTGAGCCTTTTTACAACAACGCAAGACTTTGTGTATGGAAGTATAATCATGCCAACTTTGTGGTTTCTGCTAATAACAGTTTTTAAATGAAATTGCGGAAAAAGTCCTGTAAAGAAAGAGGAAAGATAGAATTCCCAGGGGAACAACATATCTGTGTTGGCACACAGACACAAAAAGGGACTATCGTTTGAACGTAAGATGCATCAGATATCGGATCCTGCCTTCTGACGGCAGGCATGATGTGTCACATTTATTGGAAAATGCAAATCTATTCTGTCGTTAGTGGCCTGAAGGTATTTCGTTCATAGTGCAGAACATGCCTACAACTATCTGTACATTCCGCAATATTTTGGCGATACCCAAACCATATGACTTCGTTTTCAGATATTGACATTTTGTTGCCGAAAATACGCTGTGACCACCACCATTTTCTAAAGTATGTAATTTCTTTATCCGAAATGAAGATATTTTAATTTATCACCAACATATTTTACAAGCCCCTGTGTTGATATGTATGTATGTATGTATGTATGTATGTATGTATGTATGTATGTATGTATGTATGTATGCATGTATGTATGTGTAATATCCTGCTTAACTGTTCATCATTAAGTTTTATCATATTGCTTTTACAGTGTATCAGCACTACACTGCCCTCTAGTGACAGTTACACATAACGTTCGGTTGTCAAGCTAATTGTACCTCCTATACAGGAGAGCTCGGACGAACGCCAGGACTGTTGTATTTGTAACGATCATCCAGATCATTAAATCCGTTTTCATCTAAGTGGTTGTGTCCATCATCATGCTAGTTAAGGATATTATAGTATGTATGTATGTTTCTGTCTATCTAGCTATCTAGCCATCCATCCATATAAATATATATATATATATATATATTCATGTAAACCATTATGTTTTTCATATCTAATTTCAAAGTTGGATTCGAGACCGGCTATTCAGAATCTTGAATTCTGACAGCGCATCAAGCGTTTTGGTATATTAGGAAAATACGGTAAAATCAGTTGGTATAGGCCAATTGACCAGGACCAGTCTGCCATAGTATAAGCATTTGAAGTTTGGAGAGAAATTTACTCACATATACACTGAATTTGAGCTTACTAGAATTAACAAACGTCTGCGGGGAAGAGAGGTGAAAATTTCGTCACACAGATACATACATACATACATACATACATACGTACACACACACACATATATATATATATATATATATATATATATATATATATATATATATATATATATATATATATATATGTATATTATATGTACATGTAACTAAAGAATAAATATATATATATATTCTTTAGTTACATGTACATCATCGTAAAGGGAAATTAAATCATCCAGCCCAGAGTTTTTACAGAGCTGTTAGATTTTTTTAGTATAATTAATAACACTTTATTCGCAGGTGGAATGCCTTTGATCCGCCACACATGTAAATTTGTCTTAATCAGTTTGATCGCAAAACCCATGAAATAATATCAAACTTACATGGAAGTAAGTGTGTGGAAGATATACAAATGTCTGGCATAGAATGAGTTTGATTGTAAAACCACATTAAATGATATCATGTTTACATGACAGCAAATGTGTGCAAGATGGAACACATATGAACGTCTGTCTTGTAAACGCTCTGCCGTGAATCACTCACTATATGGGAACGAAAATTATTTTATGACTGAGGGTCAAATATGTTTCAAGTGAGGCAGAGTAAGATGGCTATATTACCATACCCTTCACATATTTTGATTTGAATCTGTGGGAAGTATTTTTTTCTTAAAATCCAGTAATGTTTTATATCAGCGTGGAGATTATTTTCAAGTTTAGCTCCTTCCTGGCTATTCGAATTCATACTATACTATACTATACTATACTATACTATACTATACTATACTATACTATACTATACTATACTATACTATACTATACTATACTATACTATACTATACTATACTATACTATACTATACTATACTATACTATACTATACTATACTATACTATACTATACTATACTATGTGAAATATGACAAGGTAAAGCCTTTTCGTTGCGTATAATTGTTACCAGACTGTTGATACTGGTCATTTTTTGCAGCGCAAAAACATTGCATTGCGGATCGACATGGCAGGTAAGGTTTTTTTCCGACAGCCTTTAGACTAATCACTGGCACGGTGAATGTACTTCTTCAAACCCACCTATATATAATGTTCTGCTAAGGATAATATTCGTGACAGTGATAAAATCAAATATATCAGGGACGTAAATCTGAACACGGAGTAATTCGGATGCAGGCCTCTGCACAGGAATCGCAATGATGAGCAACTCCAACAATATGTTTAGTCTGCATAGATCGTCAGTTCATGACAGTTTTTTTCCCTGCTCATTCATGATGATTTCTTTGCCGTATATTAGGATGCGACGGGGCTGTCAAGGCAACTTCGAGGTGCAGACGTCGACCCTGATGTGCTGCCTTTTTGTGTATTTGCCAAATAATCAGGTGACACTGGTAACTTCTACAGGGTGTCGTGTTTGTCCGAAAATGGAACCAGCTTTTTTTCTGTTAATCTAGTGTACGTGTCGCAACATATATATATCACACAATTTCCATCAATACAATTGCTGTAAAGCAGGAGTAGTGCTGCGCGAATGACCATCGCATACAAAGCAAGAGTTGCTTTCTGGATTTTAGCTTCATGTATGCTATTTTGGCCATCACAGTGGGTCATCCTCCTCAAAAGTGTATCATTAGAGAGTGCCCTCTAACGTTTTCCTAGTTAACTAAATTTTCCAAATTTGCATGATTCAAGTAAGTATATAATGTTTATGGAATGACGGATTTCCCATATTTTTTAAACAAACTCTAAAATCTAAACAGTTTTGTCTTAAATACCTAATGCAAAAAAAAACCATCATAGCCAATTTCAATTGTTTTAGCGACAATATGATAATTCGCCAACCAATATAAGGGGATATATAAAAATAATATAGCTAATAACACGCATTTTAATAAATCAAACATGAAACTCCAAATTAAAATAATCAATTGTTTGTGCTTGTGTCGTCTTCCTGTTTTTATTTATACTCAAAATAAGGTGAATTTATTTAAATTCACTAAATATCAGTATATTGCTTAAGCTATGTTAGGCGCCATCTAGCTGCCACATGGAAAATGCAAATGCTGGCTCCCCACATTGGGTTTAAGGAGATACATTTGTTTGTTACAAAACACTCAAACTTTGCTCCCAGTTCGACTGTCTTACTTTAAGGTATTTGTAATAAAAAAAAATACATAATGTTGTTAAAATAGCTATAAAGTGACACGCTTTACACACTTTTATTCTAATATGTGTATGGGCACCAGATATCTTTTTCTCCCTCAAGTTTTATGAATCAAAGGACAGCCTTCTGTCCCATAATGATGTAAATTTGGACCTATTGGCGAGAATAGATTCGCAAGCTTATGTAAACAAAGAACGAAAATTGATGAAATTCTTGTAAGCGCCTTAAATAAGTAAATTTAATACAAATTTTGCTTCATAAACCTGCCGTAATGTGGGCATAATATATTTTAATGTGTTAACCCCCCCCCCCTCCCCCAGCTCTGGTAATTAGTTTGGACGTTCATAAAAAAAGAAACAAAAAAAAAACAAAACAAAAAAAAAACTACGCACGCAGTATAGTCATCAAACAAGCAACCTGCGCGAGAAGACCAGTTGAATCATGTTTTGCTTCTCTGGAAAAAGTTTTGAAGCAAGACCCTTTTAAGTTGTAAAGATTATGATGATGACGACGACGGAGACGATGATGATGATGATGATGATGATGATACCAATCGCAGATACCAATCATTACTATTTCAACGAAATCTTGGTGTAAATGTCACTTGTCTTGAATGGGAACAAAATTATTGAACAGGTGCTGCTGGGGGGGGGGGGATTTCTTATGTTGAAAACAAGAAAAACCCCACTCAAAATATACAAAGTAAACAAAACAAAAATACGCAGGGGTTATGTTGGTGGATCCCAAATCAGCATACAGTCTCCTCATATTTACCTAGACTTTATTTTGCCGTTTGGGGAGACAAAATAAAAATCACTAATACACAAGAGCCCGGTGTTGAAAGCGTTCAAATCGGGTGCCCCGCCACACAAAAAAGTCCGAAGACAATTTTCAAACAAATGCCCGAAAGCTTTCAACGGTGATGATGGTTATCACCCCTACCCCTAAAATGAATACATGAATGAAAGAAGGAAGGAATACATAAAAAGAAAAACAGATAAAAAACAAACTACAAACTTACTAATCAACACACACATGCGCGCACACACACACACACACATAGATATATGTATGTATGTATGTATGTATGTATGTATGTATCTATCTATCTATCTATCTATCTATCTACCTACCTACCTACCTACCTACCTACCTACCTACCTATCTATCTATCTATCTATCTATCTATCTATCTATCTATCTATCTATCTATCTATCTATCTATCTATCTATCTATCTATACATACATACATACATACATACATACATACATACATACATATATATATATATATATATATATGTTGTGTATGCAGCTCTGTGGGACATGACACATGACATAGGTTGCATGTGAGATAAGGTAAATTAAGACAAAAGTAGTTCATTTTGTGGGATTATGACGTTCATCTATATTATCAAATAAACTCTATTTGTTTTTAATATGATAGGTTTACATTATGTGAATATGGTACATGCTGACAGAGTGATTAATTCATTAAAAGAATCTGTGCTGCATAACCAGCATACTCTTAACTGAATTTGAGATCTTCGACCCAAATTAAAACGTACGAGTATGGTTAACATTTGCTCAATCAAAACAAAAACAAACAAACAAACAAACAAACAACAAAAACAAAAAACACAAAGAAAACCACACACACACACACACACACACACACACACACACAAAACAAACAGCTTGCCGGATATGCAGACCAATCTCTGTATGGTTTCAGGACTCTACTGGAGAGGCTTCAGTCACACACTGCACACAGACTTCCCCATGCTCATCACTAATTGACCAAAATCCACATATTCAGTTCACACCTAGTTATGTCTATGTGCCAACACAAACATTTTTTCTTTCTTTCTTTCTTTCTTTCTTTCTTTCTTTCTTTCTTTCTTTCTTTCTTTCTTTCCCTCTTTCTTTCTTTCTTTCTTTCTTTCTTTCCTTCCTTCCTTCCTTACTTCCTTCTTTCCTTCATTCCTTCTTTCTTTATATCTTTTTTCTTTTTTTCTTTCTTTCTTTCTTTACGGGCAAATTTGTCCGACATTTCATTTGAAAAGTATCATACGTAGAAACTCCAAGCTTGGCACAATTATTCTTCTATAGGTGAAGTCAAGTCTTTTTATAATGAGAGGTCATGCTTTTCTAAATTATGCAAATCAGGGCCAATTAAACTTTTAAATCTTTTATATCTTATCTACTAGATGTAGTTCCAAGTGTATTGCAGTTCGATCATATCAAGGCAAAGGTCATCTCAAATGTCAAGGTCATGTCAAGGTCAAAGGTCAGTTTTAGGTCAAAATGTCGTTAGAAAGCCAAAATGTCATTAGAAAGCCAAAATGTCATTTTAAAGGTCAAGCACCACTTCAGGTAGAGGTCATTTCAAAGTGAAATGTCATTTCAAGGTCTAAGGCCACATTCGAAGGTGGTTACTTCTAGCCATAACTTGATCAACTTTTATCCAATTTTGATCATGTTGGGCTCAAGTTGTAGCTATTGTGACACTGCACATTTTCTCGCATTTTAATAATGAGAGGTCATACTTTTCAAAATTATGCAAATGAGGGCTTAGGTTTTAGATCTTCAATATCTGATATACTATAGTGGATTAGTTCCAAGTTTATAGTTCGATCATAGCCAGGCAAAGGTCATCTCAAATGTCATGGTCATGTCAAGGTCAAAGGTCAATTTTAGGTCAAAATATCATTTTAAAGGTCAATGTTCACTTCAGGTAGAGGTCATCTCAAGGTCAAAGGTCATTTCAAGGTCAAAGGCCACTTTCGATGGTGACTTTCTCCTAGCCATACCTTGGTCAATTTTTATCCAATTTTGATCATGTTGGGCTCAAATTGTACCTAGTGCAACACTGCACATTTTGGAAATTATATGTGACCCCTTAAGGTCAAAGATCAATGTCATTTGGACCTTGGCAAGTTTTACTTAGCCATAACTCGGCCATTTTCAACCAATTCTAATGATGTTGGACTTAAATTGTGGGTATTGTAACACTATACATTTTTTCAATTTACCTGTAACCTGTAAAGGTCAAAGGTCAAGGTCATTGGGACTTGGAAATTCTCACCCAGCCATAAGCTTAATGGAATGTGAAGTGCCAAAGCACAAAAGTTGTCCCATTTAATATTTACAACTTTGGAAGGCACACAGACAGATTTGCTTTGGAGCAATTCAACATTTTAATTTTGTGTATTTGTCTAATTTGCATGAATCATAAGCCTAGAGGAAGTTTGGTTTATTGTTCAGTGGATGGGGTTATGCCACTAACCCATTAATTGAAGTAGAAATGGCACCTCTATAATAGATTTGAAGGTATTAAAGATTTACATTTTGCATATTCACTCAATTTGCATAAATTAAAATCCTACAACTTTGGTTCATGGTTTATTGGATGCGGCTTTGCCACAAACCTATAAAGTGAAGTTGGAATGGCATCTCTATGAACAAAGCTTTTGGAGATACTCAACTTTTAAATATTTCAATGCCCCTTATTAGCATAATTTGAAATTCTACAACTATATTGTCCATTATAGTGGCAAGTGTCACAAAGGTATATATGCACATTGACATTTTGAGTCCATCTGCAATAGTTTGGAAGATATGGCACTTTTAAAATTTTTGTAGCCTCTAAAATTTGCATAATTTTCAACATCATGAGAATTCCAAATGAGAGGCACAATTTTGCTGGTTATGTCAGTCACCATGGCAAGTTTGGTGGTTTTTTCTAATAGTATCTGAAAAAAACTCTGGACCAACTTGTTCAGGAAGAAAGACATTGGCTTTTTATTTCTTTGTTCATTTATCTGAGATGAAAGACCACCTGTCCTATGTGACCATTTTTGTCTGGCATTAGGGGTGATCTTAAATTGCAAGTACCACTGCACAGTGAAACCTCTCTGCAGTGGGCACCTTCGCGACCAGACAAAAGTGCCCACACCTGAGAGGGTCAGCCCTTCTGGGCAGTATTGATGAGTATATGTGCGTGTACAGTGTACACATATTATAATTCAGTGGGATGTGTATACATGCAATAGAAAACTGTTATTGTTCCTTTATTACACAAACAAATTTTAACAGATGCTGTCACAAAACTACATATACATGTACCTGTGAACTGAGACATACACTATACTGACTCGTATTGGCTATGAAGAACAGGCTTCATCTCACTTGTTACAAGAAAACAAAGACATGAAAGTGTCCATTGAGATGACACAAATTCACACACTTTTTCAAAATTCACCAAAATGTTAAAACAGTCACTGAGGACTATAAGTCAGACTTTGATTGGTCCAGCAAACTCAGCTTTGTATGTAGTTTATTTTCAAGAGAGGGTACACTCTGGTTTGTTCTGCCTAGAATTCCAGTCCCTCTGATGCCTTATGACTAATAAGCCTAGCAGACTCCTAGCCTCAGGCGAACTCTGACTGGTCAGTCTCGGCCATGGTGAACTTACAGCTCTGTCCTACATAAGCGTGAACATGGATCATATACGTTGCCTGCATGAACAGAAAGAGATTCTCTGTATGAGACAGGTTCAAGTATCATGAATGCAAAATAGTTGCCTAGCACCATGGAGGCTTATAACATGCAGTACAGCAGAAGCCCTAGTCAAAATGTGGATTGTTTGGAAATCCACTGAATTTAGCATACATTAAAAATACCCCAACTTTTGTTTGTATGCTATTGGATTTGCCAGTTGTCTCAAACCTATATGTGTAAGTTAGAACTTTGTGTTTATCTCCAAAAGTTTAGAAGATATGGAGCTTTTAAAATTTTAACTGTCCCTCATTTGCATAATTTTAATCACCATGACTATTCCAAGTCAGGTGCCTAATTTCACTGGTAGGTCAGTCACCATGGCAAGTTTGGTGGTTTTCGAGACAGTAGGGTCTGAGAAAAACTCCGCACAAATCTGGTCATAAAGAAAGAAAGAAAGAAAGAAAGAAAGAAAGAAAGAAAGAAAGAAAGAAAGAAAGAAAGAAAGAAAGAAAGAATGAATTCTTGGAAAAACAAAAAGTCTGGGTTGGCACCCAGACATAATAAATCACATACTGGAACTTACTTTCTCAACGGTGCGACGGTGCGACGCTGCGCCCAATACTGCCGGGCTTGTCAAAGCCCAGTGCAGTCGGGAGCAACATCGCACAGTTGAGAAAGTAAGTTCCAGTATGTGATTAATTAATGCTTTGGTTGCAAATCATATAACACAACTCTGAATCATCATATACAAACAGACAGACAGGCAAATATAAACTGTGGCAGTGTTTGGGTAAGTTCCATGTACTCTGCTTCCATCCCCTAAGGTTATGATAGATCACGGGATATGCACAAATGATGGTGCCATGATGAGTCCTGGGAAAAAAGTGGGTAGTTAATGTGTGTTAGTATATGACATTCATTGCCAGCTTTGGCAAGCTGTTTGGAGATGGTGGACTATGCCACAAGTTCTTTTTTTTTTCAAAAATTGCCAAATACTTGTATGTTGATAATTTCTCATTTTCCATATTATCAAAGTACATGCAAATTCTGATAAAAGGTTTTGAACTGCAAAATTGTGATGAGAAATTTATCAGTGTTTTGGACGAAATAATAGGTTTGATCTTCATTCCATAGCCAAACTCAAAATTTTAAAACAAGGTGACATTAAATCCCCTTGCACTGGATTAATTAGTTTGTTCTTGTGTCAAGTTTCAATTTTATCAATGAGTTAGTATTATCAATTGAAGAATAGTGTGGTGTAGCAACAAAGCAGTGCTTCTTCTTATTTCCAAAAATAAGGGGGTAGGGGTAATACTTTTGGGTGCTTATAAAATTTTGAGAAACTTGGGATAATAATTTCCATGTAACCTCGTAGCCTTATGGTTAAGGTAATTTTTGGTGTATAAAAATGCAATATTGGACAAGAATTGTAAGCTTTTTGACATATTTTTGTGAGATAAAAATGTCAAAATCAAAAATGTTTTTGCATAATTGTGCAGTTTTCTACATTTTTTCCCATCTTTAGGCTCTTAAATTGTCTAGTATCATTATTTTCTTACTTTCTAACATAAGTTTTCTTTAATATAAGCCTAATGTCAACAAGTTTGAGCAAATATTGCTGATTTTATGCAAAAAAACAAGCAAAGTGAGAATTTATTGATATATAGAGCGATTCTTCATCATAAATGGTGATAAGATACCCCTGTCACTAAAATAAATTACCACAACCATCATTTTCCTATGTCTCACAAACCAATCTTCAATAAAAAATGGGTTGTGTCTTGTTCTACCATGGGGAGGGGTACCCGAGTACTTTTGGGCTTTGACCACTACCCTGTTGCATCGGACGTAAACGCTTTTCTGATAACGATTGATCAATAAAAATCAGCTACAAATCCAATATACTTGGACGAAGGAGGGACATATTAAGTTTAAGTTGAATTACCATGTGGCGCCAAAGGTGATCAGCATAAAGAATGAAGACGAATTATTAGGTTACTAGACATGAAGCGCCACACTTGCTTTCTTAACTGACGTGAGGTCGACATGTCGAACTAACGATGGTTTTCCAATTACTAAAGTTTACAATACCAAGACTTACGGCACTGCTTTCGAACCTCAGTTGTTGACGGGAAACTATGAATATAGCATGCTTTTTGACGAACACTATGTATGTACCTATACAGTAATTGTACCTTTTCTAGCTGATTCTTTCCATACCGGAGAGCTGATCTGCTATGCAGGCAAACATAACATATTTTGGCTCTCATGAGAACTTACTTGTGAATTATTTATGTCTAACGTATCATATTATTGTTTGCTAGCTGATCGAAGGTAATGTTATGATCGGTGTCTACCTTCTGTACTTTTCCCATTTGAGGCACATTTTGTTGATTTTCAAATTGACTCAAATAAAAAGGAAATGACTACAGAGGTAGTAAGGTACTTATAGGTTAATCTTTGCAAGAGATCATGTGCAAAGTACTGGACCCTAGTCTAAAAGTGCTCTTGTGTGCCGTTCTGGTCAAGTGACCGGTGACGGCAATCAACAATTGGGCAGACACAATTTCCGCATCCTCCAATATTGCAGCATGGTAAAACGAGTCGCCAGTTTTTGACTGGAAAACACATGACTTTGACTGTTATTAAATAAAAATGGACTCACGTTCACGCCATGCCATTGTGATTATTAAGTTTTTAAACATTTGATTGTTTTCTATTTGCATATGTATCCCTTACTTCATGTCTGGTGCACTAATATCCGAACATGAATGCTTAATTTGCATTGTCGCTTTTGCTGATGGTGCCCAGTAACTTTCAATTAATGATCGCTACCTGTTTTAAATTGCTAGGTTATGTCCAACCATGTAGGATCGAGAGAGAGACAGAGAGAGAGAGAGAGAGAGAGAGAGAGAGAGAGAGAGAGAGAGAGAGAGAGAGAGAGAGAGAGAGAGATAGTACCAATATAATAAGATAAGGGTGTCATTGTGTTGATGCATTGTACATAGAGCAACCAGAATTTATCCCATTTATCCTTATCTGCAGCTTTTTCTTTCTTTGCTTCTGTCTTTTGCTTTTCTTCTTCTGTCCTTCGCTACCTTTAGTTTGACAATGAGTTGTTTTAAAGCTTTACGGACTTTCCCAATCTTGATCTTGTGACCTTGTTTTGTTTATTTCCCCCTGCTTTTTGTTTTGGTTTTATTAAGCAGGAGAGTACACAATGGTTCTCAGCATAAGTTCAAAATATTAGTTAAGTGATGTGGAGCTGCTCTATTCGCTTATGTAACATGGATGCTACATACGTGACCATTAAGTTCAGGTAGCGCTAAGATAAAGGGAATCCAGACTTGGAGCCACAGGGTTGGAGAAGAACAGAGGGCAAAGGGGCACCTAACAGAGGGGTTGATGAACCTTGATTCTTGGCAGGTTTTGATGCCTCATTTGAAGAATGATGGCGACAACCAGGCAACATTTTATTGGATATGCAGCCAGGTATGACGGTATTGGGAATGTTTCGGCCAGTGTTGGTGTCTGAAATAGGAATTCCTTGGGCACTGTAGTAAGAACCTTGTGACACTTCACTGATGATCTGAGACGTTTCTCAATATTTTGTCTATTGATCCGTTGCAAGACATCAACCTAATGACAAATTGAATTTTTTGTAAATGTATACTAATGGAGCTGAATTCAAGCTGCAAGCAGGCAATAAACGTCCAAAGGATATTTGGAGGAATCGATATAGACTTTTACTGAAAGCGGTTGGCTGGATTATAACTTTTGCACAACAGGTATCTGCATTATCCCCATTTAAGATCCAGGGTTGGAGAAGCTATCTGATAACATATCTTGCGTGATAGGGGTAGCTGCCCATATGTTTATTGTTACATTTTCGCTACTCAGAATTAAATCGCCTTGGTTTCTTTGCTTGATATCAACTTTACTTGACTTATGGTTAGTCGAATAAAAGTGTATTTTACCATGTCATTCACTTTCGCTCTCCATGATCTTTGCATGCTTGTGTTCATTTAGCCTATGCATTGCATAATGGATGGGTGTCTTTGTTATCAATGATAAAAGAAATACTAAAGCCATATGCATTTTATTAGAAAAGTGTGGATATGATATTGACAATGTTGGAAAAATATGTGACAAGTATTATTTACATATTACATCAAATTTAAAGAAACTTACACAAGCCATCAAATGCGTCACAATGAAGTCAGCGAAGAATCTGTATGGGGGGGGGGGGGGGGGATGAACTTACCCTGCCTAATATTCACAAGGACTCCTCAATTTGATTTAAGGTTTAATAAAAGAAGTAACAGAAACGTATCACAATGGCGTTGAACTAAAGTGGTTTATGATGCAGAGGAAAGTATGAGTGAGCACAGTAAATTTCTAGAACAATGTAAGTTGGAAAGTGCTTATCAGTGAGAAACAGCGTGATAAGGAGTAAATAGTGTTGAATAATTACAGGTGGTTAAAATGTAGAGAAGTGGCTGCAATTCAAAGCTAAGTATACTTGCAACACTTGATTAAGTATTTCTGCATTATTTTTGGTAAACGCAGTATACTTATATATGTATATTGACGTAAGAGTTTTGTAAATACACACGCGCGAACCGATAGAGCCTCGCAATGATAACTGCTGACTAAATCAAAAGATAGTGGATATATGGATATGCCTCTCGATTTTGCGACATATCTTGTAAATTCATTGGCATGAAAGCATTCGCTCTTTCTTAAGACAGGAGAATCACTGTACCTTAAACTTCAAAAACAATCAAATGATTTTTAAGGTTTTTGTCCTCCGCGAAAGGATGATCGGACACTTGCTCAGACCTGTTTCATACAACACGAAATTTAGACGTCGAAAGTTTTCTCTTTTCAATTAGCAATTAGTAAGGGGAGCTTTACTTATGTTGACATAAGATAAGATGATATACTTTACTTTAAGATTTTAATGAAAGACTACAAATAATTCAACATGAATGTGGTTTCAATTATGAGCCACTAGAGCAAAGGTAAACACATGCTCTGAACATGAATAATACAATAGAGGATGCTTCTCGGGGAGGTTTTTATGCTTTGGTCGTATTGTTACCAATGCTTTCGTCAAGATACGTTTGCGTCAGTGGGGAACAATTGTACTCTTACATGGCAAACAGGCAAACCGTATCATCGGATTCCTTTCTTTTAACTTCCACAGACCGTCTGTATAGGCTAGGATTTCAAACGAAGTGTGCATCAAATGTGTGTAAGGCGGAAACTTCAAACGAGTCCTTTGTGGTGCATAGCACAGTATAACGCCCCATTGCCTCAGGAAAACTATATTTTCCAATCCTTGAAAGCAATGTTGCCTTTGTAATATACCGCTTTGTTTAAACATATTTCTTCTTTAGTACCACCCGCTGAAACTCCGTTAATGAAGCTACTCATGTGAACATATACCAGGCAGCTGAATCCTTCTATAAACATATCAATTCAACAAATTGATTATACAAAGACAAATACTCTAAATGTGCGGCCTTATTTCCAAAGGCATTTGCAGTTGCTACAAACCGTTCACATTCAGCTGCTGAAGCACCCAAAGCTGTCAAGATGTCTGTGTCTAGAATATAAAGTACATACATGTGAACCGATGTGTTGTACCTCTAAAAGTTAAAATCAGTGTTACTCATCAAGATGATTAAATGTATCAATGCAAAGAGTTCAGAAGTTTGAAAGATATATGTATATATGCATAAAGATGCACATATATTCCCTGTATGCAACACACTAATTCCGAAACATCATAAACCGTCCGTTTACTTTTAGCTTGAATTTCAACCGCCAACCATATGCACAAAGTATGTCAGTCACCAACTGCCATCCATGGCATCTTCTAACACACAATGAACTGAAAAAATACAAAGCGAGTATAACTTTAGAAAAAAAAAAACAGCCCAACTTGCCCCCCCCCCCCCTTCCTTCTCTTTCATCTCCCTTAGAATAACAGCACATTTTACATTCGCATATAAAGCCGTTAAGACATCTAAAAACCTGCACCCCTAATATAGGTTTTTTCGTTGCTGCGGTTAAAGTGAGCGGTCATTATAAGATAATATACAGTGGTGCATTAATGGTCACTTCTGTCGTGTGTTCAAGGCGCAAATTAATGCATTATATGAGTATAAAGGGAGCCTTGTTAATCCATATCCAGTGTCATGTGTGTAAATGCCAAAACTTCTGGGACGTTTATCAAAACCAGGGAGGTGGATTGAGACACGCATGTCCCTGTCAGAACCAAAACCTTTCTATATATCAGTATAATGTATTTTTTAAATATTGTTAGTTATCACGATTTCTGAACTTATATACGCATTTTATACACAAAAATTATGTCATTTACATATATATATATATATATATATATATATATATATATATATATATATATAATATTAAATTTATATGGCTGTGAGCTACCCAAAGAAACTATCTCAGGATGAAGTTTTTACACAAGTTCCACTGGAGAGAACTGGTTTCCAATCCATCTGTGCCGCCTGCACAGGTAACTTGACTATGGCATATACAGGACAGAGGCATATTACGGGGGGGGGGGGTGTTTGTTTGTTTGTTTGTTTTTGTTTGTTTTTTGTTTGTTTTGTTTTTTTTTTTTTTTGTTTTTTTTTTTTTTTTTGTTTTTTTTTTTTTTTGTTTTTTTTGTTTTTTGTTTTTTGTTTTTGTTTTGTTTTTTTTTTTTTTTTGTTTTTGTTTTTTGACAGGCTTACTATCTTTTATGGGAGTGATCCTATATATGATTTTATGGTGAGGGAACGACCAATTACATTAAAATCATAATCTGCCAATCAGATATCAAAGCACGAGTGTATTTTATTTGAGAAGGATGTCATATTTTGCAATTTTGGATTTGTGGAAGCATTCATATAATATGTAAACCAAAGTTAAATGATAACAACTTAAAAACGGAAATTAAGTAAAAATAAAATACGGAGGTAGGGTAAATTATTTCAACACATTCCAAGTAAATGGAATATAAAGCTGTTTTTTTTTCTTTGATACATTATATTCATTATCTGTGAGCAGTTTTTGCTGTATAAAGCAAGCATAAAGTTCAAAAATATGGGAAGTTGGGACAAACGTCTATATCTAGGTAATGCTCCGAGCGTTTTTTCCTAAACTTTTGTAAATAATTAGAGTTTTTGCATATTTAGACAACAACAGCCAGACCTTTTGTTATTTGTTTTCTTCATGCAATACATGTTGCATACTGCAAGCCAGGGTTTGGTTCTCTCAGTCAGATTTCGAAGTATCTTGGAGCTAAACCTCCATTATTAAATATATATATATATATATATATATATATATATATATATATTTACAAACTGAATTGCATTTTTTTCATTTGTGCCATTAAAAGTCCTGTCCCGAAAAATAGATAACCACAACCATCATTTTCTGATGTAAAATAGATCAATGTTTCATAAAAAATCAGTTTGTGCCTTGTTCTACCGTGTGTGTGTTGGGGGGGGGGGGGGGTATCTCCTTAACTTTTGGGGTGTTTGCCACTATACTAGTTGTAAGACGAAGCTGCTTGGTGTTTGGATTTTTCTGGTCGATCTCCAGAATTCACAACCTGGTAGCTGTGTTTCCAGCCGGCATGCAAGCTGTATAATTTCTGTGCATAGACTTTGTCGTAAGGCTACAATATCTATGCCATCGCTGTCTGGCTGCACAAGCGAGTTTACAACATCCTTTCCGTGTTCACACTTGAAAAAAATTAGGGGGATCTTCTTCACGAATGAAATCATTGGCATCTTTAGACCATTAGTCTGACAAATCACTGAACATGTTGCTGTAAAAGTCCAATGACACAAAAAATGACTCAGAATCCTTTTTTATTCACTTTATTCAGGTATTTTAAATTTATCATATTTTATAGTTAACGTACCATTGATGTCCTGGACTGATTCTATTAGCAATTACATTTGGTGTGATCACCCCTAAAATGTTAAAATATAAAAAATTTACAAAATGATTAAACCAAACAAGATTTCTTCGTTTTGTTTTAAACATATTTTATTCCATAAAGTAAAACAATTGGGGAAAAGGGCCAGACCCTATGTTAACCCTTCTTGTAGAATAGGGGCAATTGCACAGCAGAGACAAAACACCACTAGGCCTATGCAATGCCCTTATTAAATGGTGTTCAGGACTTCAAAATAGTAAGGTATGAGTAATAGATAGAGCGTTGCACTAGGGTAAATGTTTGAAGTAGTACATAGCACAAGAAGCGGGACACACACCGGGTCTTTAACAGTAAAGTATATAATATACTGTGTCATAAACAAATCATATAAATTCATGGTTTCAAAGTAAAATATAAAATATGCAAATCACGTGATGGCACCGGAATGAAAACACTAAGGTTTTGAAACGTATTATGGACAGCCAACAATATTTCCTTGTTGTGCTCGAAACTGTGAAACTCATGTGAGCACAGATGTTCCAAAAGAAATCATCTGAGGGTCCAGGGGACGAATCCCCGGAAGCCCATAGGTTAAGACAAAATAAGGCTCTGTTTGGAGGTTCTACCAATTTTGTCACTAAAAATCTAATGTTCCCACTCTAGAAACCCTTGAAAAAGACCCAAGTTTATGACACAAAATATATCAGAGTTCTAGATAATTGATACGGAATATTTAAAGGGGAATATTAGCTACCAAAAGTTTTCAACATTGCTGATAGAATAGTATTTTTTTCACTATAAACAGTATATAATTTAAACTTCTGCAAGCAGGGGCGGATTCAATTTTTTTTGCAATGGGGGGTGGGATGTCAGCGACTTGAGGGCAAAGCCCGAATGCCAGTGACGAAGGCACGAAGATTTGAAGGAGGGGGCACCTTACCCGGCAATTTAAAAAAAAAAAAAAAAAAAAAATATGAGACCTTGTACCTACCTCCCCTGGAATCCAGCATCCACTCTAAATCTCTTATGGCATCCAGTTTAGTTTTCAGCGTAAGGTGTATTGGTTCAAGATCATGGCAATGCGTTGCAAGCAAGCACGTTAAATGTAGGCCTACCTGTCAGTAGAAAGTTTAGCATAAAATTTTGAATCCGCGTCCACTTTAAGAAATTCAGGAATATGGCATCCAGTATAATTCAGGATCTGGAATCTGGCGTCTGCTTTTAAAATCTGTAGAATCCGGCGTCTATTTTAGTGGGTTTCACGGCCTCATAAATATTATATGCGCTCAGCTGCGTTTTCCTGGCATTTGCGACTGTATTTTCACAAGGACCATTTGGATTTTCAGGGATGCAAACTTCACCAAACTGGCCTCCACAAATCAAGTTTCGCTATATATTTGATTCAATTCTCATAAAATGAATCAAAGAAAATATGAGTCAGTGACAAAAAATTCCTGGAAATATGTATTTGTGACCTTTCCCTGCTAATATATATTGTTACTGGTGATCAACATTTTATAATGACATGGTTATACCTAATTAACTCTTTTAATGCCAAGTTTAAGCCTGAGTCTACTGCTATTGGCGCACTTCCCACGCATTACAGATTACGCCGAGAATAGCTGTTTACCAGAACCACACTTTGTCCTTAGTCTAATATCTTAAGCTTAGCCGTGTTTGTGTTTGAATGAAAGAGCTTTTGCATGAGAAATTTGGATTTCATACAAGTATAGTGATTCAAATATTAGACTCAGTGTGAATAAAGTCGCTTACAGCAATGACAGAGTTAAGAAAGAAAACAAACATAGGTAGAAAAAAACAATTCATATCCCTACATTAACAGGTTTAAAACTTCATCTATTATAAAGTTACAGATCTTGCAGTAGCAAGTATATCCAGTCGCTTTGACATTTTTTCTGAAAGTGAAGTTCTTGAAAAAAGCTAACCTTAAAAATTTATAATTAAAATACAGGCTTACTAAGCCAAGCGACAAAATTAACTCCAATAGTGTAGCCAGGTGATACTCCATTGGTCCTTGGAGTAATTTTATATATATATATATATATATATATATATATATATTTATTTATTTATTTATTTATATTTATATATATATATATATATATATATATATATATATATATATATATATATATATATATTTATATATGTTAATTGAAAATTTAGAAACTCTTTCGGAGTAAATTCACAGGCAACACATGATCAGATTATGATATTGCCTGTGGATTTACAAGGTCTTGCAAAGAAAGATAAACTAATTATGCAAAGAGACGTCCTTCAGATTTTTTTATAAAGGCCTAACTGATGTTTTCTCATAGCGTCTTACATTTGTGACAAAGTCGGGAATTTTAACGTAAAATAGACTATCGCGGCTTCAAAGGCTTAGCTATAGGCCTAAATTAGATTAAGATTAATAATAGATAAATACAAAAGTTTACCTCTGCTTAGGGCCCATATAAGCCCAGTTAAAACTATGGCTTTACTGCCGGTCTGTCTATGCCTTCATTCAGTGCTCCACGAAAGTTAACCATATCGGCATGTACTCTGTGCGCTATGAATGCAGATAATATCTACGGTAACACAAAGAGTCACTTACAGTCGGTGGAGGTCTATCGTTAGGACAATCATCCAGGAGTAATACGTACATGTACTAACTTACCTTTCAAATACTATATTCTTTCGACGTCCGAAGCGGTTGCCAGGCTTCCACGATTACGCCCTGCCGAGTGCTGGCCGTCTCTTACTGCATGATACGCATCAGTACAGTAGTACAGTAGAGCGTGTTATTAGGCCACGTATACGCAAGCTAAGGACAGTGTCGACTGATTTGATGCAAACGGTATTTTCGGCATCTATAGGCATTAAAGAAAAAAAGGCAAGAGCAGGGAGGGGTCTGGACGCCACGTCCCCTCCCCCCACCCCACCCCCGATGCGCGCCTCGCCAGCAGTACTGTATTTTTTAAGGTAAAGGTGGCAGTACATTATTATTTCACTGATTGTGAGACGTACATCAATTATTTAAAAGAAAAAATGCATCCCCCAGATTCTACTGGTTGGTCCCTAGCCTCTTCATGATAGGGAGATCATTTCCAAATCCCGTGTTTTGGCTTGGTTAGTGTCTAGTCTACTGCCGGTGCTCCGCAGGTGCTCTCGATAATGCCCAGGCCCTGAATGACCTCCTGCACTAACAATTCAGCTTCCCTTTGTTGGAACGCAGGGCTCCTTTCTGCTCTCCTTGCCATTGATTGATTGATTGATTGATTGATTGATTGATTGATTGATTGATTTTATTTTTATTTTTATTTCACGTAGTTGATGGCGAGATCAAAGGTGGCAATGGTAAGCAAGATGAAAGAAAGCTTGAAATTTACAAGATCGACTGCCAGGCAACCGCGTGCGCGTAAACTGTATTTCGTCAACAAACCCACGATGCTAATGACACTGTGGTATTTTTTGCTTGGCTAAGTTAGGCGTTTATGAATACGGTTTAAGCTAGATTCTTAGTAAAGCAAGGAAATCTTACTTAGAAAGATTCTTGAACTTAGATTTCGAACTAAGAATAAGATTTTTAATGAATACGGCCCCAGGATGGGACTTGCTATGGGTTAAATGTCTTGGTCAGCTGCGGACGGCGGGTTTATATTACAGATCCCGCTCTTTCTTTTTTGTGACGAATATATGTGTGCTTTCACTTTTTTCGGATTCTTGACTAAAACGGTCTTCTAGATTGCTCTGATACTTAGCTTAAATGTACTTGATTGATAGCAGGCCCGTAACCAGGGGGGGTTCGAGGGGTTCAATCGAACCCTCCTTTTCAAACGAACCCCCTTTTTTGTCAAACGACCCCCCCCCCCCAAGTAACAATGTGAAACTTATTTAAAGCCAGCCACCTAGTACACAGGTGCAGTGAATGTTGATCATTGGCGCCCTTTTAATATCGCCGCTTTGCCTCATAGATATTTATCATTTAAAACGTCATATTCTTCAAAATAAAATATACTCACGGTTGTGGAGCTCGTTTCTCATGTTTTAAATAATTTCTGAGCTTTGACTTGAAGCTACGCTGTCCTTTTGAATGGTAAAACGTTTAACTCATTCAGGTTCATCCCCGTATTCAAGACTGAGTCAACAGCTATATAGTGCACTTTGCATGACACAAACTTGAAAACTGTTGATCCAGTCTCGTTGTGCATTGCATGATTAAAAGCCCCGCGGAAAGCTGTTGACTTAGCCTATATTATTTTTCAAAATTAAATCTAGACATAGGTCTAGCATAGTATACATTTATCATATTAAAGAGTACTAGCTCTATGAACGATTTGATATATGTGCCTATTTAAAATGTTGGTCTTATATAGCCATTAGATATACATGATGGATCTCATTGAAATGCTCAAATATCACTAGATGTAGGCCTACAGTAGACATTTGATGATCATCAATAAAAGTGATGCCATAGATCTATGAATATATTTAACTGGAAGAAAATTATTTTAATTTTCCATTTGTGATGTCAAGAACCTTCGTCATTTTGTTGTCAGTGTAAGTTTGAAAGAGTGTACGAGTTCTATAGGCCTACATTTATAATAATAATAATAATAATAATAATAATAATAATAATAATAATAATAATAATAATAATAATAATAATAATAATAATAATTATTGAAAGCTGTATATCATAAACACTATATTTTTGTCATGTAATTTTCATCACTAGTCTACAGAAAAAATTGAGAAAATTCAAAGGGGGGTACCATTAAGCCTATTTAGTGGCAGTAGCACTAGATATGACTTATTAAGTTAAATTAGCCTATTTGTAGCTTAAATGCATGGGGCAAAACAAGATTTTAATGTATCTTATTTCACCATCTAAATAATCTCCTATTTCATCCAGGGCCTATAAAATAGGGCAAACATTAATTACTTGTCATAGGCCCTGGTCTGGATCGATGAAATCAGTGGACGATTCATTATGGGGCCTAATGTTGATTTATTAAATCTGACAGGTATTGAGCTCTCTTCTAAAATTAGAAAGAAAAAAAAAAGGTCATTGCATAAATTAATGTATATTGGCCTACTCTGGATTTTTTATGAGGCCTATTTTTTAAATAATGATGATAAAAATAAAACAATAGTAGGCCTAATAATAATAATAATAATAATAATAATAATAATAATAATAATAATAATAATAATAATAATGATAGTACCGGTAGTAATGATAATATACAGCTACAGCGTGACTGAGTACTTGTGCTTCATCGATAACGCGCCTTCACTGTCACCGGCCTAAGCCATTAAAGACGTAAACGTAGAAAGATGAAGCGTCGCGCCAACCAGGGAACTATTCTGGACTTTTTTAGTTCCACACCAAGCACAAGGTAATAATATGTTAATGAAACTTTTAATTCTGTTTCTCTGCCATTCAGTATACTATTACCTGTACTTTTAATAGATTCTATGATTTATAAAACGAAATTTAATTAGGCCCTATGTCTGACATTCACAATCATTCTGGTCAAAAGGTTTGTTGCAGCCATGATAGTCAGGCCTAGTCCGTCCTCACACAAAGCCAAACATTATTATGCATGCACGTGCTATATTCATTTCACCGTCACATAATACAACATATCTGCAATGTAGGTCTACATGGAAAATGGAACATACACGCAATGCCACACGCAATGGCATTGCGTGTATGATTTTCCATTTAGGCCTACATTGCAGATATATTATATGATGAAGCCATAAAGATAATGAAATCCATTCATTCATTTCTAAAATTATCATATAAGAAAACCTTTCTTACATTTCGACAATACCTGTAGATACCAATTTGAACAGCTGAGCATTGATTCTTTACAAATTTGAACAGCTGAGCATTCAATATCTCTTTGAGGGCTGAATTTGAGACTCAGTAAACAACTTGCCAGGGCGAACTTTGTGCTAAATGCGCAGAGAGTGTGTCAAGGCAAGCTGTTGACTGAGATAATGATTTATGAAACTAAGTTCGTGCTCAGCCTAAATAGGCCTAATTCTATGTTTAGTGTCAGCCTCTCTCCTTAACTTTGAGCCACCCTTTGTGTTAAATGTATAATATTGTCTACATGGGTATCCTATGAATGAATTCAAAGGAAATGTATGGACGCACCATGAAATAACTGTTTTATTGGTGCCCCTGTTTGTTAAAGAGTAGTTATCCAAATAAAAATAATAATAATAGAAAAGTAATTGTGTTGTTTTCTGTCTCCCTCCTTAGATTTCAGTTCTTGCCTGACATGAAACATAAAATTAATTACTCACGGCCTAAACTTGGCCTACTTATGCTGACCAGTTTTTGAATGAAAGGTCCTTTGTTTGAATTTCTATTTGTGTAGAATTTGAATATGAAACTAGTTTCTCTGTGCAATTCGCCAATAGCAGTAAAAGACTTAATTGAGCATAAACATCAAGGTAAAAATAACATTACTTTTATATGTGATATGCCATTTTTACTTATTAGTGGATCAAATGAGCCTAGTAGCCCTGTTGGAGATCATGATGAAACTGCGGTCAGTGAGCCTAATGACAGGACCGAAGAAGATCATGATGAAAGCCCAGTCAAGCGCATTTGCCCAGGTAGAAAATATATGCTGCGTCTGCACTTTCTATTCCCTGCCCGTCGAATAGTTGATTGGCCTCTGTGATAGAATTTGGGCTGAATAGTGTACTCGTAGTGAAGAACCCAGAGTGGAAGGGCATTACATGTAATGCTGTAATTGACGTAGAATCTATTATTTTTTTAGTTTTACCTTAATGTTCCCAATATATGCAAAATGTGCAGCTCATTCAAGTATAACCAATTACAGACTTTTTTTTTTTTTGCGTCTGGTTGATACTAATTATTCATATTGACTAGAACGCTTTCACATTAAATCGAATAAATCAGTTTGGTACAACGTAAAACAGTTCCATTACACAAATTACTAACTTTTGGTACTGAATTACTTCACATAGAACAATCATATATTGTTATATAATAGACCACGTAGAATTTCATCTTCATAGAAATAATTCATTCAAACAGAATTGTATTCATTTTTAGACTGTATGATTCATTACTTAATGACAGATGTCCCAGACCAACCTCTACAAGATCAGAACATGGGTAAAATGATTGATGATATCGGCATGGTAATAAACAGTACGATGGATGCCACTGAAATAGAATCTGCCATTAAAAGCATGACCGAAGAGGAGAAACTTTATCTCATAGAGCACCATTTAAGACCATCTCTGTTTTTTATGTTTTCCCACCTGTATCCATGAATGGTTGCTACAGATCTTTCAATTACAGCTGGCTGAGTAAGTTCAAGTGGCTTGTATATAGTGAAAAACTTGACGTTGTTTTCTGCTTGCCTTGTGCACTTTTTGTCCATGAGCGCCAGAACAAAGGAACCCTTGTAAATGCCCCATTCACCAAGTGGGTAAAAGCAAGTGACACTTTTGGTGGCAAGAATGGCCACGAAGGCAAGACATACCATATTGATGCAATGCAGGACATGAAGAATTTTCTAACAGGTATGAAAAAACCCAAGGCTACACTACCAGTGCAGCTCGACAAGACTATATTAAAGAGAATTGAAGAAAATTGTCACATCGTTGGTCAGTTGGTAGAAGGCATATTATTTTGCGGACGCCAATGCATTGCGTTGCGTGGCGACGTTGAAAATATAAACAGTGATGGCAATCCAGGTAACTTCCTTGCCTTTATCAAGAAAAAAGCCAAATCGGATGCAGTTCTGAAGAAACATCTGGAAGCCCCCCTGAAAAAGAACGTAACTTATCTTTCACCAAAAATACAAAATGAACTCATTGAAATTATTGGAAACATTCAAATTAGGGAAAACATACTAGAAGAGGTGCGTGAAGCTAAATTTTACGCAGTTATGGCAGACGATGTCTCCAGTCATAATACAGAACAGATGGCTCTTTGTGTAAGATTTGTTGACAAAGAGAATTTGATCAGAGAGGAGTTTTTAGAATTCGTCTCATTGGAAAGGACCAGTGGATATGAAATAGCAAACGCTATACTGGGATGCTTGGCTAAATACAACTTAAATGTTAAAGACTTGAGAGGTCAAGGATATGACGGAGCTGCGGCAATGTGCAGCGAGAGAGTAGGTGTACAGGCACGCCTAAAGCAGGAGGCACCACTTGCCCTGTACACACACTGCGCTGGACATTGCCTGAACTTGGTCATATCACACTCCTGTTCATTGGTCATGGTCAGAAATATGATTGACAAATTAAAAGAAACCTGCTTATTCTTCAACAATAGTCAAAAGAAAGAGAGCTTGCTGAAGGAAGTAATAGAAAAAACAGAAACCAACTCAAAGATGAAAAAACCCCTTCTCAATATGTGCGTAACCCGATGGGCTGAAAGGCAAGAGGCATACGAGCACTTTGATAAATGTTTCAAGTATATAGTGACGACGTTGGAGATAATTGCTCATGGAATGCATCACGGTGAAGGGTACCGGGAAAATCTGCTCGGACCATGGGATACAGATTCTCGACAACGGGCATCTTCATTGCTACATGCTTTAACAGACTTTACCTTCATAGTAACATTCAGCACTGTGTATTGTTCATTATCAAATCTTCATGGAATAACAGTGAAACTTCAAAATCGCACCATAGACATCATTGAAGCTCACAACTTGGTAAGTTCAATAACAGCTTTAACTTTGACTTCATGGCATTTAGTGTTTATATTATGTCCAAAATGGTTCTAGTTAGTAACAGATAAATGGCAGCTAAATCTCTGATAAAAATTTCAATAATTTATTCCGAAAAAAACTTAGCACAAATGATGGTTATTACAAACATTCTGAAGAAGGCGTCTTAATAAAAACTGAAACTTTACCATATGCATTTAAATTCAATTTGATCTTAGAATAGTCTGCAGATTAATTGGAAGTGATAACCTATTTGCATTTTTCATATTATTCAAAGTTCTTTACTATTAGAAGTCAAGACAGAGCGTCCAGCAGTTGGGTTGGGGAAGCCATATAATAAGCTAGTTTTTTAAAACTTCATAAATTTCCATATAGAGGGCAGGCAGATCCAGACCTATCATTTTTATACATCATTGGATCGAAAAAAGTTTGAGACAGAATTTCACACTGATACACGTTGATATCGTTTGCCACCAATATATATATATATATATATATATATATATATATATATATATATATATATATATATATATATATATATATATGTATATATATATATGTATATATATATATATATATATATATATATATATATATATATATATATATATATATATATACCATTAATCCTTTATCAAGACTTTTTCAGTCTCATGGGTGGTCTAAATAGTGGTCTCAATAGAGAGATTTCTTTATAGGAAGATTAAAATGTATACAGATTTGTTTTCGTACATTTTGTATGATAAAAATTACAGGAATCCTTAACTCTACCATGCCCGCCACCTGATAATTGAATCAGATTTCAAAAAGCTCATTAGTGGAAATCCATGTGTTGATCAGATGGCTTCCTTAAGTTTCCGTGCACAGCCATGATTAATTTCTTTGGTATGTGCTAGGCACATGAGGTGAAAGCCAACTACCAGAGTATGAGGAAAGAAAGTGATAAGACGTTTAAATCTTATTACGAAGTAGCTTGCGAGATGGCTGCAAAAGTTGATGTTGAGCCCTCTTGCCCCAGGATTGTGGCCCGCCAGCGTCACAGATCAAACATACCGGCACAGTCTCCGGAGGAATACTTTCATAAGAATTTGTGTATTCCATTATTGGACCATGTGTTGTCTGAGCTTAATGGACGATTCTCAGGTAACTTGTTAGTGTGTTGTGAACTCTTAAGTTGTGAAAAGAATCAAGACCAGCAAAAATAACATTAATTTTGATTATATCAGATAGACCATCCCTGGCCTCTATATATTTTGACCCTAATCCGATAATGGTCAAAATATGTAGATGCCACAGACAGTGTATAATACTGGTATCTACAGTTATTAATTAAGCTATTAATCAATTTGATCATCTTATTATGGTAATTGGCATGCAGTCTCAGTTCTTAAGCTGTCCAAGCACAGTATACACCTACCTTACCAGTGATCCTTTTATGATATTTTCACGTCAAACGTTCAAGATATTTAAAACAAGCCTATACCTTTCAGTTTTCTGACAATTTTACAGTAGATATTATATATGAGGCAAGATATCGCTCATGATGTATTTTTTACGTTACGTTTCTGGTACCGTTAATAAATAAGGTTAGAATGTATAGGTCTATTGTCTATATTAACTCATTTAGTGCTGTACTTAAGTCTAAGTCAACAGCTTGCCTCGGCGCACTTTGCGCGAAGTACGTGCAAAGTGCGCCGAGACAAGCTGTTTACTCAAACAGTGATTTCTGAATTTCAATCTAGACTAGGTTTGCTGGTACTTGAATGAAAGTTCCGTCCATGTAAAATCTGAATATCTTATTATCTCGTACGTATAATTCATCTTTAGACGATTAAATTGCATTTATCAGTGAAAGAGAAAAAGCGAAAATTTGTGTACTTCTGTGCAATGACACTTCAACACATTTGATATTAAATTGGATCTTTTTATCAATTGCTGTCCCAACAGAGTTGGCGATCAAGAGTTTAAGGCTGCTTAGCTTGGTTCCTTCAGTTTTTTGTACCGAAGAGATTGACATTTCGGAAGCACTTGAAATGTATGCAGATGATCTGCCATCACCAAACCTCATCATAGTAGAATTGCAACGTTGGCGTCGGAAGTTTCTTTTGAAAAACACAGAAGAGTTACCAAAGTCATGTGCAGAGGCAATGAAAGTTTGTGATCGTGACTGCTTTCCTAACGTGCATACACTTCTCAAAATTTATTGTACCATCCCCGTCACTTCTTGCGAATGCGAACGCAGTGCAAGTGTTATGCGCAGGTTACACACTTACTTACGATGTTCCATGGGGCAAGAAAGACTGTCAGCGTTGGCCATGGTGCATGTAAATATAAATGACACCATACACCATTTTGCGAATACATTTCCCCGTAGGATGCAACTTAATAATTTACTTGTGGAGTAAAGCTTCGTATATTATAATTCGTATTGAACTCTTACTGATCATCAGCTGTCTTTCATGTTCACAATTGTATGTGGTGACTGAGGTGATAAAAGTCATAAAATGATCAAAATTAGTATAAGGATCTTTAATTTCTGTTGAATCACAAAGGTAACATGGGTGAGAAGCTATGCTGCTATTTGCAACGTGCCGTATATTAAATTTTAAATGCCATGATTGTTTATTTGAATGAATAAAACACTATGCAAAAACACAGGGGAGTTGTATCAGTTTGTGATATAGAGGCGGTCTGATGGTTACATATAAATTCAAACAGTATGTGTTTACCACCTGTTTATGGAGTATTTTTCTTGTCATAATGAGATATTATTGAGGAGACCTTTCGTTCAACTTCAGCCAGATAGAAGCCATGGCTCCATTCTTGATGATGGAAGCCATAACTTGATTCTTCATGATGGAAGCCATGGCTCCATTCTTAATGATGGAAGCCGTTACTCGATTCTTCATGATGGAAGCCATTGCTCTATTCTTGATGATGGAGGCCATAATTAACACTTTGCAGTCTGAGTCAACTGCTTTCCTCGGCGTGCTCTGGGCGTCAGGGGCGCCCAGAGCGCGCCGAGGAAAGCTGTTGACTTACCGTTAGTGGTAGGCATGACACGTTGGTATTCGTTGGAAAGGTCTTTTCACGAGGAATACAAATATGAAATTGTTATATTGATATTGTATCATCACTGAGCGTCCGTATATATACGGACTCAGACTGCAAAGTGTTAACTTGATTCTTCATGATGAAAGGCATAGCCTCTTTTCTTTATGATGGAAGCCATAACTCATTTCTTCATGGTGGAAGCCACAAGTACTGTGTTAATTTGAGAAAAACTTAGGAAAAAATTCTCTTCAAAAGCTGTCCTCGGTACATGTGACAGCAATGTGATTGTCACTGTGTGTGAAATGTATCTCAAAATTCACAAGGCAGTCTGGGACACACAAAAGTGCATATTCATATTGATAATATCTATAGTATTATACTTTATTAATCTAAAGGGATAGTCTATCTCATCAGAATTATAATGAACTGGCCGTATACCCGTGAAAATCACGGGTTTTTTGAAAGAGAGATCAACCGTTTTGATAACATTCATTGTAATGTAGGCTGATTCACTGGGAAATAAAGACAAAAAATAAAATCTCTGATAGTAGTAGGGGTAATCATTATAGCGTTCAAACAAATACAAAATTACATGTGGGCCTACAGGTAGATCTATATTAAGAATCACTCATTTCAAGATTTCATGGAAGACTGTATTTCAAAGTTGTGCAACCAAATAATATTGATTTAATTATTTTCAATATTAAGTCCTCGTAATCGCTCCCACTGTAGGCCTACATGGAAAATGGAAAGCTGAAAGTTGTGTTTTCCCGCATTTTTCCAAAGTCCGATTGCGTGGGGGTGTTTCTGTTATGTCCTAAGCCTAAGGCCTACACGTCAAACGGCTAAAAATGCGTTTTCGGCTAGTGTTCACGTTTACTGTTTTCAAGTGGAATTTCAAAAATTATTTTAGAAGCATAGGCCTATATATAACATAGACCTACATGTAGGCCCTACAACTGACCTTTACATAGGTCCTACATTTTCATCAAACAAAATGCAAATAAATTGAATTTGTCAATGAAACCAAGTAATGAAAGATAGTTATTAATGTTGCACTTAAAAAAACTAACTTTATGCAAGAAAATGTATATTATGTGGACAATGATCGGCTATGCACGCAAATTCAGTAGACTTGTAGAGCTCCAGGGCCTAGTGCCTATGTAGGCCTAGGCTTACATGTAGACGTCAGAAACAACTCGCAGCGATGAACGCTAGGTGGTTCTCTATCTACGTCGATTGTCCTTATATAATTACGTCATTCAAAATACAAAAGATTTGCCCTAAAAAATCGATTAATTGCCGATATTTATCGATTGGCCCAACGAAATGAAGAACGGTGAGAAAACCACGCTCAGGGGGCCCAGGGTAACACGTGGCCCGAATTTCAAGGCATTTCATCCAGTAGTTTTAAAGTTTTTCAATACAAAGCTGTGTATTATATATAGATATCACTGAAGTAAATCACTTCAATATTTTTTGCCGTGAAATAAGCATATATGAAAGACAGAAAATAAGGGCAAAACCCCCTCAGATTGCAGGAAATGCTGTTTTTAGGGGTTCTTTTTTGAAAAATTTCCCGGGGGAGCATGCCCCCGGACCCCCCCAGGCAGAGCTTCGCGCCTTCGGCGCAATGTCACTTTATCATTGCAAAACGAACCCCCCTTTTCAAAAGGCTGGTTACGGGCCTGGACAGTTTAACCAAAGTCGTGTACAAGGTGATGATATTCCTGATTCCTGATTAGCGATTTTTTTTTATTTGCGTAGTTCTCGTTTAAGTCATATATTCCTATTGATTACTATATAAGTTACTGTTGATTACAATAGTGATTTGCAATTTAAACATCTCCAAAGCCGCATGACACTGTTCACTTCTAACATGTTGAGGATGTACCTTGGGTGGGTCTCTACTCAGTCTGCCTTACTTGTCATGCACCTAGATTCACGGAATTTGACTTTTTTGTTTTAATTTTTGCAAAATATTAAAAGGATTGTCTGTAGAACCGGTTGGTCAATTGCTTCGAAATTAGATGGGAACAGTTCTGGATACCACTAACCAGGGTGGGACTAACTATGGGTTGAATTTGAAGGTCAGCTGAGGAAACGGCTGTTTACATAACCCATTTGTTATATGTTTCACATGGGTATTTGCAGTTCAGTGCACTTTCTCTTCTAATTAATGTGTGTTCAAAAGTTTTCAATATCTGTAGCTGTCCAGAGCTTGAACTGGTATGTGTATAATAATTCATTTCATAAAATGAGAGAAGGCCACGGAGTTTCCACTGCAACTATATTTGTCCGTCCTCTCTACCACCAACAAAAAGAGGCAGATAAATTCATATTTCATTATCTCTGCTGGGTCTCCATACGCCGTCTATAATTTTCATCCTAATTATAAAAGCTCATCGTTCCAGTTGAATTTTGACTGACAGGCGCTGGCCACATATATGGCTTAAGTCAAAACCTGGTACGTCTGTCATATCGAATTGTTTCCAGAGAAAATTGAACATGTGTATCACAACATAATGAATTCACAGAAGGATCTAACTTACAGATCATAGCATTCTATACGGTGTTATATTTTCTATAGAAATTATCCTGTCCAACTGCTGATTTATTCATATATCTGAATCTACTACTGGAGGTTGAACCGCAAAAGGTTTACCTACCGGCTTGGCTGACCATCCAGTTGCAATTCATCTTAATTGACCAATTTTGGTGCAAAACTAAGCTGTACAGACCCCCCCCCCCGCATTCCGCATGCCATAGCAATGGTGTCGGCATAAAAGAGAACCAATATGCAAAAGACATGTTGGGGATTATAGCAAGCCAGATTTTAATTTATTTGGGGTCTTATCTCAATACTTTAAATTGCTACCTATGCTTCCCTTCTAATGATATTAACGATAGCTGCGATTTATGGCTGGAAATATTCCTTGGCCCTGTCAAACACTGCATTCCAAACCGAGCTGTCGATATTCGCCCTGTTGACGTCCCTTGGTACAATTCACAGTTACGATCCTCACGTCGTGAAGTGGACCGGGCATATGAGAAGATCAAAACTAACGGTCCTTGTCATGACACTGACATGATCCTCGTATTGTGGATTAAGGAATTAGTATTAAGAACAACTTAGAGTTGCCGAAACATAATTATCATGTTAAACTCCGTATCTCTTTAAACAATCCTAATCAAAATAAGAAAAGTTGGTTGCGCACAGTCTAGTATTTTCTAAACTGTAACCTCAGAACTTCAGTTCTTTCGTTATTAGTAAATTATGATCATATAACTGACAATCTGTCTCAGCCTGAAATTTCAATATATTTTTTCTCAAACAATGCACACTTGATTCTGCCTCTCTTCCTGGACAAATTTTATATCCCAATAATACAATTAGCTTAATTTCAATATCAGATAAGGAAGTTCTGGCTATTCTACATAGCTTTGATGTTTCTAAAGCCACCGGACCCGATGGCATTAGTGCCAAACTTTTAAAGGAAGGTGCTCCTTCCATTAATAAATCATTAGTTAAACCTCTTTATTAATCTTTGAATAACAATGATATGTTTCCTACTAAGTGTTAAACAGTAAATGTTACATCTTTACGTAAGAAAGGCGCTTAAAAATCTCTGCGATAGTTAAAGACCAGTTTGTTTGTTAAGTTGCGTTGGTAAGGTATACGAAAAGGTTATTTGAAGCATGTTTTCAACATCTTTTGGGACAATCTATTGATCTCAGCTAACAAATCTGGTTTTACACTGGGCGACTGTACTATTAATCAGTTACCCGTTATATATCACGAGTAATGTATGAATGTTGAACAGCAAAAATCGGTACGCCTTGTCATCTTGGCCATCAACAAGGCTTTTGATAAAATCTGGCACACTGGCTTACTTTCAAAACTTGAGGAAAATGGAATTTGTGGGGTTTATTGAGATGGGTTTCTAGTTATCTTTCAAATCGTCAGTAACGTGTTGTCATTCAAGGACAATCTTCTAGGGAACAGTGAATGATGGGGTTCTACGAGGTTCTTTACTCGGACCTCTTCTCTTTTTAATCTATATTAATAATGTTGTTGACCTTGGCAGATGCAGCATCAAGATATTTGCCGACGAAACATCATATTTAACAGTGGACGATCCTGCAACTGCTAGTTTAATTATAAATTCGGATCTTGGGTCCATTGACGAATTGGCAAACGACTGATTAATTACCTTTAATGGCCATAAGACAAATAATATGCTAATTAAAAGTAAGGTTGTTTCTCTGGACCACCCATCTATTACTTTGCAAGGCCACCCAAACGTCTTGGTTTTCCTATATTTTCTGACCTGAGATGGTCTGACCACGTTAACAACCCAGCTACTAAAACTGGAAAGCTTCTTAAAGGGGAACAGCAGTGAAAGTTTTTACTTTTTTTAGTCATTCATGGTCATTTTAGGTGTTCATGTGACAAATTTTCAACATTTTTTCTCAAACAGGTATTTAGTTAGAGCTATTTTATATTTCCAGTAGGTGTTCTGATGTTTGATGTCACCTGGGCTACCCTCCATATATAATACACAAACCTTGAGGGGCACCAAGCTGAGATACACAACATTAGCAGGCATATCATAATGACTTGTGTACTGTGTTAATCACCCCCTTTGATCTTATCAGTGTGGTATATTAGTTGACACCTGCTTCAGTAGTTGATTACACAACCTCAGGAGCTGTTAGCTTGTGTATATTGATTTCTGCATTTTTCTTTCCATATTAATCCTCATTAAATGAGTAAATATCTCAGTTTAGTAAATTTGATTATATCTATACACACTGCTTCATCCATAGTAAAAGTGGAATATGTGTACTTGGTCAGGTTTCCATGTTTTTGTCAAAGTTTTACTCGCTTGTCATTGCATTAGCTGTAGCAGTTAGTCCAGATGACATCACAACCCCTCATTTACATATCTAAGAAAACTTGATATCTGCTTATCCAGTTGGGAATAAAGTTTGCATTTTCTGATATTGGTTCACATTTGTTATATGAAAGAACTCAAAAATTGTAAATTATCACCGCAGTACCCCTTTAACATTATGAAAGGCCTCAAGTTTCGCCTGGACCGCCAAACTTTAGAAACCATTTATTTTTCTTTGATAAGACCTATTTTAGAATATGGAAGTCCTGTGTATGATGGATGCAGGTCAACTGATACTGATAGACTTGAAAAAATTAAGTTGACTGCTGCAAGAATAGTTACTGGCGCGATGCATGGCACATCAAATGCTAACCTATATGAAGAGCTTGGATGGCAAACCCTGTCCTCTCGTAGGAAAGAACCCAAATTATCACTAATCTATGAAATAGTTCATGAATTAGTAACTAACTATTTGCAATCTATTGTTCCAAATAATGTGAATTAATTTCGTACACATTATAATACTCGAAAAAGATATGATCTGCCTCATTTCAGAGCACGCACTGATTTTATTTACAGTTCTTTCTTACATCAACTGTATGCCTCTGGAATGAATTACCTTTGGAAATTCGAAATTTGCCATCATTACCTATGTTTAAATTTAGATTAGGTGATCACTTTGGGTGGCCGAATGAGCGTCCAGAGTATTACAATTTAGGTGAGAGATATAGTTCTGTATTGTATAATCGCCTCCACTTGGCTAGCGGTCAGCTGAATTCCCATCTGTTCAAGATTGGTGTTAAATCACACGCCAGTTGTCAATGTGGTGGAAGTGAGGAGGAAGCTTGGCATTTCTTTTTTTTCTTGTTCAAGGTATACTGTTATACGATCTCAATATCATTTCATTGTGTGCTCCTTTTACACTGCAAAGAACACCAAAATTTTCTCTGCAGTTCAAGATTATATTGTGCGCTCTGGAAGATTCACATGAGCAGGTCTTACTCATAACTTTTATCTGAATTATGTACCTAGTCAAAAAAATATTAATTACTTTGAAGGTATTGAGCCCTCCCTATCTGTCCCTACTCCAATTGTGATGTCTTCTTACTCTTGCAGCGTGGCAAGTCGGTGGGCCCGCCTTACTGTGCAGCGATTGTGTGTCTGTTGGTGTACTGTTTAGTTGTTGTCTCTTCTTCCACAAGAGGGATTTATATAGGGTTAAGCCCTCTTCCCAATTGTTAATTGCTGATGAGAATATTGTATTTTGTACTTTGTTGAAAAAAATAAAATACTTTTAAAGTCATGTTGCGTTTCTGTGCTAGATTTTCTTAAAAATTAACTTCATTTGAGCAAGCTGCAACAGTTCCTCTATTACGTTTTGAATCCCAATAAAGATATTTGGCTCTACAATTTTACACAGTTTGTTAATAGTCGTGAGGTGTTCTTCAAATTCTCTCATTACTCTGTAAAAAGGTTCACAAAGTGTGTAAGGGTTGATTTCAAAACAATCTGGGTCTTCTGCACACGAACATATAGTTGAAAAAGAACATTCCCATATTCATAAATTTCAAACCAATGATGACAGCACAGTTAAATACAAGAAAAGCAGAGAATCTAGAATTACCTAAAACTCAACTGTGTAGCTTTTTATCATTTTTTGAGAGGCAATACTTCATTTCACTGAGCTGCTTCTCGTGGGATCAATTTCGTTATACGTGTAGACCATCACGATTTTTTGTTGGGATCTGGTATCTAGGAGTAGATATCACTGTTTTTACATTATTCAAAAAACTATGATAGTTGGCCCCATTCTAAAAGATACTTGTGTTGCCCTAAAACGCTGAAACTTTTCCTCTCACTAGCCCGATAGCCGTAGCATTAGTAAGTTGCTGACTTTATGCACAATTATTGTTTTGGCTACCAATCGTCTTTTGTATTTTCCTTTGTTTGCAAATGTTTTACAAAGTTGGATTGAACAGTGAACCCCATTAGAATTTTTGAACTTTCTAACCGCGTGTTTACATAAACCAAAAACACCTCCCAAACACACACACACACACACACACACACACACACACACACACACACACACACACACACACACACACACACAAAGAAGAAGAAAAACAAACAAACAAACGAAATGCCCCCCAAATCATTCCTCTCAAGTTTGCCCACGGAATGAAATACTGTCTATCTTCTTCTTTCTTTCAAACATACTTTTCTAGTGGTTGTAAGTCAGTGTTGTGAACTGCAGCCAAAAATGCTTACATCAGAACACTACTTAATGTAATATCTCGTTGAATTCGTCCCTGATTCTTTTTAATACGTGGCTTTAATTATCATTTCCGGTTGCGGATGTGGTAAACTATCTTTTGCAGTTGATAGTTTTTGTAGCTGGCATTGTATTAGTGAACAAAAATGGTGAAGGACATAACCTGATATTTTTAGAGACTTTCCGCTGTTATTTACATAAAGGCGTTTTCTTGTCGCCTTATAGTTTATGCTCTGCACATTAATGATCTTCCAGAATTTCCAGATTTAACTTGTCTGCTTATCATACAGCAATAAGGCAGTGATTGAAAGTGTCTGAGATAATTTAGTTTGTGATAACATGGACGTTGCCCGAAAGTGATTGATAAGAAACGATCTCAGTCTTAACCTAGGACAAATGAATATGCGCTGTTTTTGCTTGCAACCAAAATACCTTGGTTTAAAATCTCAACAAAATTGGTAATAATGCTGGATATGTCTACTTATTTAATTACACCGACATATGGTAATGTGGCAAATGGAACTCTTTGCATATATTGCAAAGATTGTCACAGAAAAAAAATGGAATTGTAGATATTCAACAGCATGTGATCCAATTATAATCCAGGTCTGCATGCAAAATATCGTTTTATGCTTAGGATCATTCTCATATTGATAAATGTTCTCCGGGTTTGGCCAACAGAGGAGAGTGATATCTCTGCCTCAATAAGTTTAAGCGCAACATAACATTCCACTTACCCACAAAATGTATTTTCATCCATCACAACCCACCATTGCTCGACATATGTTGCCTTCTCCAGTGACTCATTTCTCTTAAGAAGTATAAGCAAATTCATGAACACATAATTTTTACAATTCCATGATTGCCTTGCGCGTGTATGAAGAGAAAAGACTTGCTACGCCTATCTACAAGGGCCTCATAGACTGTCAATTAGGAACATTATAAAGAAGATAATGTACTAATATTCAACTACATTATCATTAACAACCACTCTTGGCACTCACACCAGTGTTTACAATTGTCGCCTGTTCAACATTTGGTACATAAACATTTTGATACATTATGTTTTCGATCTTCTCAATAAACAAAGTGGTCGTGATTTACTTACACAAGTAAGAAAATGCATAGTTTTTGTCGAATTTGTGCAATGAATTCAAGTGTGAACTATTTTACCTACAAATATCATATGTTGAACACCTAAATAAAGGTTGTTCAGGGATCTGCTATTCCAACAAAGACACCCACCTGCAGTGTACAACTGACTAGTGCTTTCTGCGGTTCACGCTGGCCAAGTTAACTCTGCAACATGCCTTCCATGCACCGGGGATGTGTTTAGTGTACCGCAGCGTTCCAAAAGTTTGCTGTTAAAGACAGGACAGTTGTAGAGCGTTCTGAAACGTCTTGTCTACTAAACGCAAGGCTGTACTCCTCTCCCACCCATGGAGCATTTTGGTGCTTGCAGAAAATAAAAATGGTTTCATCAGCAAGTGCCTGGTTTCAATGCACATTTGGCATCATATTTCCTTTCTCTTTATGGTAAAGTGAGTCATACGGCTCTGCTTTGATCAGGTAATTGTTAAAATCTAGTCACATGTGGAATGTTAACCATGTGCTGCTTTACCGTCATGGAGGACAAGAATGTTTCTGTCCAAGAGAGAGAGAGGGAGAGAGAGAGAGAGAGAGAGGGTCTGCCATAAATATCTTTGCCGTGTGTCAACTCTTCCGTGTACGCTCATGATTCATTTGGAGACCCTTGGCACTTGACTGATTAACAGTGATACGATGATTATTTCACACGACTGTCCAACAGCAGGGATATCTTTGAACCAGGTGTCTTCATGCTAGGTTGTGTTTTTACCATGGGTGGTTTTTTGCCAAGTAGTAATGCAGCCCCAAATATCGTAATTTGAATGTTTCTGGAACCATGTTTTCTAGTTTTTAATGGTTTCTTTAAAGTGCTTTCGCTTCCATTTAAACATCTTTTTATCCCCTCTCTCTCGTGGTTCCATTAAAGTAATTGTCCATACAAGTACACTGTATTATTATAAATGGTAAACAATAGCGCAACACATAAAAGGGTACACAGAAATATACTCTGTACGCACAAGATATATATATATATATATATATATATATATATATATATATATATATATATATATATATATATATATATATATATATATATATTTGTATTCGTGTCTTTTTGTCAAAAACCACTTCGTAGTATTCATTACCCTATTCCGCAGTCCAAACACTATACTCTCCATAGGCTAACATGTCCCTGTCTAACCTATATACATATAGAAGTACTATTGTCCATATTGCACACGTTCCTCTGTAAAATTTTGACTTAGGCTGCATTAGCCCGAATAAATTAAAGGGTCTTCAGCGGGTAACTACTCAACATGTTTCGGGGCCTTTTACCCGTACATGTCTCTCTGAGTAGCGGCTACTTGTCTAAGCTAAATATTCAGCAAAGACAACCCACATAATAATGGATAAATATGAACATGGCAAATGATGAATTAGCTAAATACGTGAAGTTTCGCTTATAAATGCAGAGCTTCATTATGAAAGAATACCTGTCAAACAAACCATAATAACTAAATTTGTATAATACAGGTTCAGATAAGAACAATTTGACGTACCACTGAACCAATATGTAGCCTTTCTAGCCGAATAGCTTCTCCTAGTTAAACCATCCGCCAGTGTTTAACAACTGCAACAATGTACATCCTGCACAAGAGATGTAAAGCAAACTTCATGATGACACATACTCCTCAAACAATTAAGCTCTATTTCTCTGCCAACCCTGAGTCGATGTATCAACGTAATGTGTCAGGTTTGTGACATTTGAGAAAATACTGTCAATTTTGAGTAATCTTTAAATATTGAGTAAATGTGCATTTAGGCATGTCAGAAACGAATGGAAGACATTAGCATTTGTGCCAAAAACATTTTATAAATCTTCGAATATTCATTGTGTGACCAATATGCTTTCTAAGTATGTGAATTAATATTTATGTATGGTACACCATTATATTTAAACATTTTGCTTATTAATTCTGAAAGTGAACTTTTGACTTCATCTAAGGGTAGATTTGTGTGCAGTGTAGAAAAATCAAAACGTTAGATATGTTTTGCTTTTACACCTTTGATTTTAGATACAAACTCGGAAGAATTGCTAACACTCCAAACACAATTTATTTCCCAGTTTCTAGAAATTGCATTACAGTATTTACGAAAATGATTCCTAATTGCAGTCAGACACAATGTTACTTCTTTTGCTAATTGTTTTGTTGTACCTTTTGCAGCACCGGCTATGAATCTAGATTTTAAAGGGTTTTATGTAATTTGGGTATCCAGAACAAAAGTGGAATAGAGGAGTCCTCTTCAGAAATTTTGATATTAAAATTCCTTTCCATCTCATCTTCATGTGTATCCATCATATTACCAATGGATCGTTTGTGTAATCTATGTACGTCATTTTCTCTAATGTCTGAAATATTGTTTATACCAAGTCCTGTTTTCAAAACATCCGGATAATATTTTTTGCAGATGATCCCAAAATTGTTCCCTGCCTTATTTATGTTGGTGACTACAAATCTTTCTTGTGGTCCTTTGACTGCTTTTGAAACTTCAGGTGATTTAGATTAACCGTATTGAAATTGTTAATGTGGGATTTGTAACAATAAATTCTGCTTCTAAAGACTCTTTTCAAGTTTGATAACCATCCTTCAAATTTCTGAAATTCCATTTTTTTTCTTTCTCTGCCCATTTCATACAGTAGAAATCAAAGGCATCACATGTATCCTGAAAAATACTCTCAATGTTCAACTTGGGACATATCCCAAATTTTGCACCTTTTTTCTTAATTTATTTTAAACTTGAATTTTGTATAATGTACAAATTACCTGTAAATACATGTTTGTGGTATGCTTCAACAAAATTAGAATATTTACGGTTAGACATACAGTCACAATTTTGATTTCCTGCGATATCTTCAAGAGTAATTTAAGCCAGAAATTTCTTGTAATTTGTGATACTTTGTCCAATATTGTTGCCATATTAATAGGAAATGATATGGGGGATCTTTTATTTTGCACTCCTTGGGAATCATGTTTCGAACAAATTTCAATTTGAAACAGGACTGAATGTTTAGTGAATCAATAATTTGTGGTTGAAAGGCATGCTGCAAAAAATTTGATCTGTTTTTTTTTCTTATTAGAATCTGCCTTCCGAATAGATGTTGTGTAAGCGTACACAATTTCACAAAAAAATGCGGAAATGTGTGTTCTTAATCAGCAAGACCCAAAATGTTCCTTGATTTCTGTTATATCTTAAAATGAAAGTGCTTTAAGAGCGGTATGTAATTTATCAATGTCATTGCAGAAAGCCTGTAGGAAATTTTAGACAAGGTCTTTTGTATCCACATTCCTTAATTTCCTGTTTTTCCGTGATATTCTTTGTCCGTGACTTCTACTTTGAATACCAGCCTGTTTTTTCATGAAAAGGTGTGGGACTGCTGTGAAGAGTTGCAAAGTTTAAATTCTTAACATCACCGAAGCCTAAAATTCTTTCATTGAGTCCATAAGGAAAGGCTGAATTAAGGGTTTTGATCCAAAAATCTTCCATTTGTAATAACTTCCTTGTGAAACATAACTGTCTTGGTCTAACAAATTTGGCTCTATGAAATCAATAATTTGCATCCGGCAATCCAAATGTGAATGTTCCGCAGAATTGAAATGGTTACACAAAAAAGTGTTTAACTTGTGATATTTAATTGTAGTTTCATAACCACTAAATCTCTTTTTAACTGATTGAGTAGTTAGGCCCACATATTATGATTTACACTTAATGCAGGATATCAAAAAGATGATATTGGAAGATTAGAAGATAACACAAAATTTCGGGGGTCCCCCATTTGAATTTTTTGTCAGTAACGTTACTGTGAAATTCTTTGTTCCTAATGAAATTTGATTGCAGAATAGACAGTTACAATTTCCGTCAAAATATATTCCCAAATCAGCGCCCGAGGCTAACGCTGAACTGTTTTCACTGTTTATCTCACTGTTCATGATTGTTTTAGGTTTTAGAAGTAAATTTGAAAGCCCAGCTTGCTATTATTCTATAATCATGTCCCTAAACATTATTCTGGTTCGTCATTGTTAAGTCCACGGAGTATCAAAATTGACAATAACAATAAAAAAAACAAGTCCAAATTGGTGCTAGACTAAAGACGTTACCTGGAATCCCAGTATGCTTTGAAAAAAATAGATCGGGGACCAGCCTGTACAGACCTATCCACCAAGCATCAATGGGTCAAAGTGAACAGAATTGTACTTGTGTCTTTTTGTCCAAAACCACTTCTTAGTAGTCATTACCCTATTTCGCAGTCCGAGCTCTTTACTCTTCATAAGCTAACCTGTCCCTGTCTAACCTGTATACATATAGAATAACTACTGTCCACATTGCACACGTTCCTCTGCACAATCTTGACATAGACTGTATTAGGCCAAATTAATTAAAGAGTCTTCAGCGGGTAACTACTCAACTTGTTTCGGAGCCTTTTACCCGTACATGTCTCTCTGAGTAGCGGCTCCTTCTCTACGCTAAATATTCAGCAAAAATGAACCACATAATAATGAATAAATATGACGTTGGCAAATGATGAATTAGCTAAATATGTGAAGATTTGCTCATAAATGCAGAGCTTCATTATAACAGAATTCATTATATATATATATATATATATATATATATATATATATATATATATATATATATATATATATATATATATATATATATATATATATATATATAAACATTTAACAGTTGATGATGCCAAAACGCCGATGTTGTAAAGTTTTGGATTTCTGCCAAACAGGCTAAAAATTCGCCTTAGCCTGCCTGTGTCTATTAATATCAACTGGTTAAATCTAAATGGATCGGTAGAATATCATAACTACCGTGGGTCTAAAACATCATGGCGATAAAGTGACGGAAACTTACATTTTGTGGAAATATGTATTGAAAATGATGATGATGATGATGATGATGATGATGATGATGATGATGATGATGATGATGATGATGATGATGATGATGATGATGATGATGATGATGATGATGATGATGATGATGATGATGATGATGACAATCATAAATAACGGGTGGAATAAACGCCAATCAAAACCATCGACTATTTATACAGTGAGATATGCTTCTGTAACAAGCTGGATAACGCGATATTTTTATCTATTGCAACGAAGCAACCACGGCGAGGGTGGTCTGCAATTCCCACTTAATTCTTAACAACTCCCAAAACCCACCCGCCCAACCCAACCCCTTGGTGTATTGCGTGCTTCCTTTTCAAGCACAGTCAAATTAGAGAAATTCAATAATTACCGTATTATGTGATCGCTACACTGTTGCATTGATTCTATGTTATCGAACAATCAGGGGACATTTGTCAGTTATATAAGACCCAAGTACATATAGATTGTACATAAGAGAGTACATAACAGTAAAGCATTGCTCTTTACATTGTTGTTTCTTTTGTCCAAGTACACAGGATTGTTGTCAAAAAGTGTCAGTTATTGAACAATTAAAAAAAAACTGAAAGTTGAGTAGCTATGCTGCCCGTGTAGAAGTCGATCTTTTATTGACAAAAAAGATCCTATTTACTATGCTGTTTATTCAGATCGCTTTCATTCTATGCAAACAGAAACCCTTACTTACAAGATAAAGGCATTTGTTCTTTATACGTGAGCTTGACAGTATTGCATGTGATAGTTTTTCTGCCTTCAATTAGTGGTGACGCCATGATCTTGATAAAAAATCAGGCCTGTAAGCAATTTGAACTACCCAAAAATAACACACACACACACACACACACACACACACACACACGCATACATTTATATATATATATATATAACATTCATCCTTAGCCCCACAAACATTTAAAATCAAGTTTAAATGCATCACTAGGACCGTGTATAATTTTCTAAATGAAATAAGTGGCCAACCCAAAGCACGGGATGAGAGCTTTCATGTTGCTGATATGTTCCCTTCCTTCCACCTTGTATAATTGACGATTACAACATCAAGTTGAAAGAATGCTGTTGATATGAACTGAAGTCATATTATGTATGGGGTGTTGGATAAAATTTTGCGAATCCGTAATCCGTTATGATCACAAATTTGGCATGGGGGGGGGGATATCTTAAGTGCACTGCACTTTTCACTAAAAAAATAAGACGGTGATTCTTGCTTAGCTGATCTTGGATACTTAGCCTGATTTGGTGGCGCGATCTGCAGAACTGTTTCAGAGTAAAGCTTTTAAAGACAAACATCACTGGCTTCCAATATCACTCAAACAATTCTGGAGTCATTATTTTGTGAATCAAATGTGATAAGATTCACTGCTACCGAGATATAAGCCACTGCATCAGTTTGACAATTCAAGGTCACTCGAGGTCTAAAGTAATTCAGCAAAATGATAACACGTAGCCACTTTCCCGTTGGTGTTTATCAGTAAACATGGGCCCAGGGTCATCTGTTCCCGGTAATAGGTCAGCCTAACATTTTATATCACTCAAGGTCAAAATTAACGCCGAAAGGAAGCCCATAGGTACTTTCCAATGGTTTTTAAGGGTAGCAGCCGGCCAAGCATCTACCATTAACGATATGTAAGCTTATATGTCAGATATTGCTCCTATCCCTTTAGTACTAGTGCACGCTCGCATACCTTTGCCAATATTTTCCAGCAACGTTATGCAATGAATAAACTTGGTGGATATCGAGTTCAAGTACATTCAAGTTTGAAACCGATCCAACACACGTTTTGGCAGAAGTCGACAAGAGTACACACACACACACACATACATTTCATTGTTGGAAGAAAGCACCACCTTTTGAACGAAGTCAGATTTGGAGATCCTAAGAAGTTGTTTATGAAAATCCCTGGAGTGTGAGCAATTGAAAAAAAAAAATAGGAGTTATCAGGCCAATTACATTTGTTATGCTTGTGGCTTGACCAAATGCTTATTTTGATTGTCGCTTTGCAGATAACTTATAGGGAACCGTCCAATAAATGAATTAATTTTTGGCCTTATGTTTAGAATGGAATAGACCAGAGATTTGGGATCTATTCTTTTAAAAAATCAGCTTTACTCATTTTTAACTGAGCCAAAAATGAATCGAACAGATCCAAACGAGAGAAAAGTTAAGCACTTTGGGGCCTCATAGAAAAAGTGAACAAAGAGGCACGATCAAAAGAAGAATACACAGAACTGTAAAAACCAAGTGGGCTTTACAATACACAAATTTGCTCCCCCGTTGAGTCGTCTACTCGTTCTCTGAGAACCCCTCCCCCCCCCCCCCCCGTTTGTACCAGCAATGCCACCTCATAACACAATTTATATTCAGTTTTCCATATAGGATTTTAATGGGGAATAGACAATGATGCATTTTTTTTCATATGAGTAATGCCGACATATAGACTTTCAGGGGATATATTATTAAGTATCCGTATTTTTAAATATATATTGAGAGTCGAGTGCAATGTGCAATTGTACCTGCTACAAAATGGCTACCCTGCATATGTCTAAGATATGAGTTTGTTTTCGCATTCTATCTGAAACGTTTGTCTTTTTTTGAATTGAAATGAACGAAAATGTTCCTCTATGAATATGGGACACATATTGCACTCCCTGTTCAAAGTATTTTGAGGCAAAAATATATAATTATACTCTGTATATAATCCTTAATTACTTTTAATCATGACATATTTCCGGAAAAAGCTCCCCAGCTACTTTTACTGGCAATTGTGTCACGTTGTTTACAGTCCGTTCCAGATCGCACCATAAATCGCAAAACTTCCAACATAACATCCATAGATTAAAGTTGGTCGCAATAAAACCCGGGACAGGAGTTTAATCTTTAACAGAGTTCAAATGGTCTTTTTTAGATGACGTTAATGCTTTACCCCCCCCCCCCCTTTTTTTTTTTTATTACTTTTAAACTTAAAAAGTGCATGGACAGTATCGACCATAACAAGTTCAGCCTTCAAAATACCGATTAAAACCCGGGTCCACACACAATTTTAATAATGATTTGAAATTTAAACATGAAACCACATCCTTTATTTTGTTAAGTGTAACATTTAAACAACTTAAAACAAATATCAAGCGCAGCTAAATTCCAGAAATTAGCTGTAAAGTGACAATAACAAAAACATCATCAGGATACTGTGCTCTGCTGCCTTTGCAAGTGCAGAGCTTAGTGCTCTGTACTTGTAGTGTATGATTGCTTGCCAATGGTTTGGTTTCAAGATATTTCATTTGTAAAAATAATTGGCCGACAGGCTCACCAGCCTATATATGGGCCTCTTGTACCAATGGTTTCTGCATCGTTTGGCATCACAAATAGTATAATATTCCAGTTTGAACTTTTAAGGTAACCCATGGCCAAAATTTATAACACCATTCCATTCTCTTCAGTGTTTTACCGAAATTTGTTATTTTTCTGGTCACCCAAAAATGTAAAAAAAAAAAAAAAAAAAAAACACACACAAAAAAAAAAAAAAAAACCAATTGAAATTAAAAGGAAAAACAATATCAATCCAAAAACAAACCAAATCACCCCCATACATGTATCCAAAATTAGAAAGGAAGAAAGAAAGAAAGAAAGAAAGAAAGAAAGAAAGAAAGAAAGAAAGAAAGAAAGAAAGAAAGAAAGAAAGAAAGAAAGAAAGAAAGAAAGAAAGAAAGAAAGAAAGAAAGAAAGAAAGAAAGAAAGAAAGAAAGAAAGAAAGAAAGAAAGAAAGAACAATATGAACAAGACACCATGTATCCCCTTTCGCCGGATGTATAATTCAGTTTGCATCATCAGCCCCGTGACAAAGTTGAAGGTTTCCTCACCAGGCTAATTCTACGTGTTAATGCAAATCATTTCATTGAACATTTTTACAGTATTGTTACAAACGGGTTTTTGTTCAAGTTGTGTTTGTAAACAATGACAGCCGTAACTTCTTAGTTGGGACATGTGTGTCGCAAACTACATTTAGCGTTTTGGCCGGACTGCTTCTACGGCTACTTTGACAGCTTGTAGATGTCAACGGACTGTTCCCTTGACGTTTTAGGTTGTATTACCATATACTTTTGTTACATGTTGCTATTGTCTTTTGCCTTTCCTCTTCGCCATGTACATAAATGATGTGGAAACACTTTTGGTTCAGAAAAGAAATGTAGGTATCTCAGTTGGTGCCATGAAATAACTATTGCTATTATATGCAGATGATGCGGTGATTTTGTCTGAGTCAAAAGAGGGTTTACAGCAGGGACTGAACTCTTTACAGCAATATTGTGATAGATGGAAGATTACTCTATATGTTGACAAAACCAAGATTATTATTATTAAAAAGGGGGTGCCTTATCAAAGCTTGACAAATGGTTTTATAATGATACAGAGGTAGAAATAGTGAAAACATTTGCCTATCTTGGGGTTGTTTTGTCATCGGGCGGTGTATTTACCGTAACTCAACAAAAAACAAAAAACAAAAAACAAAAACAAAAAAAACGCTGGCATGTCAAGCACAGAAGGCTATTTTTAGCCTGGAGAAGAAACTATGTAATTTTGTAAATGTTGGTCCACGTATATTCATGGATTTATTTGATAAGATGATAAACCCTATTTTGCGCTACGGGTGCAAAGTATGGGGTTTTCATGATGCTAAAGATATGTAAAAGGTACATTTGAAATATTGTAAAAATGTTATATCAGTTCACTTCAATACAGTGACAGAGATGGTGTATGGGGAATTAGGACTTTTCCCTTATGTATTATACGTTATGGCATAATCATTAAATACTGGCCAAAGGTAAGTAAAGGTAAAAACAAAAAGCTAATAAAAATTGCATATGATTTATTATATAATGAGTGCACAGAGAACGATTCAGCAAGTAATTAGGTTGCAAAGGTTAACCATTTATTATTCACAACTGGCTTTGGAGAGGTTTGGTTAGCTGAAGGGGTTGGAAATGAAGACCTGTTTTTGAGTCAGTTTAAAACGGGATTAAATGGTGTGTATATGCAGCAGTGGAACGGAGTTCTGCATGTTAAGCCAAAATACAGAAGTTAAATACATTTTGTAGCTGGTTTTAAATTTCATAATTATCTAAACAAGGTCCATATTGAGAAGCACAGAGTAGCTTTAACACGCCTGTGGGTTAGCGCTCACAGATTACACGTTGAAACCGGGAGATAGGAAAAGCCACCTGTGCCAGTAAATGAACGCTTATGTCAATCTTGTGATAGTGTGGAGGACGATGTAAGTTTGTTTTGGAGTGCCCGTGTATGAAAATATTCGCATGTATTATATACCAGAGAGATACAGACATAAAAGTATGTATAATTTTGTTCAATTAATGTCATGTGAGAATACTTCCGTTTTGTGCAGATTGGCAGCTTTTGTGTATAAAACTGTTGAGTTCAGGGAAAGTATTTTAGAGAGAAATTGAAACTTCCTCTGTAATTAATATACAATGTTTTCCACACGTCAAAAGGTATAGCTGTTTGTAAATTATGATTATCACTTTACTCTGAACATATCGTTGCTCTCACACGTGATGCAATTGTATTATGTATTGCTGATGGGCCGGACGGGCCTATTGCTTAATGAAGCTTACTTACTTACAGCTATAAAATGTGACAGGAATAGAGTACAACTGTGGCGCATGTGCAATAGGCAAGATAAAATGACATTGAGAAACCATATGCACTGGGACACTGTGTGCTTTGTGGTTATGATGTTATGTTTCTCGCCCTGCCTATTTCGCATAACCATCTTGTCAAGAATCTTCATCATGGTCTCTTGTCAGCCCATCCATGAGCTCAGAGTTGTCATATGTGCTGAGGATCCAGAATCTGCACGCATGCTAACAGTGGAGTGTTGGACCGCCAGGCTATTCTCCGCCGTTAACCAAACCACACAGTTCTTGGCAGCACATATCATCAATAGTTATCAATCTAGCGGGAGATAGCAGGTTTACCTGCATCTATTAAATATCCATCAAACGATTTCCCTCATTTTCGTAAAGTTGCACGATATATAGTTGGATTATATTTTGTTAAAATTAAAACATCAGCTATGCCATCGTAGAGAAGTGAACAATAGCTTTGACATACACATGTTTATAAAAAGTCGGAAACCTGCAGCACTCCCAGTAACAACAATATGTATTAAGGCAATTCTATGCTATCACAAATGCATTATCAAAGGAGATAACTTTAAAAGACATTTGGACCTTTCTCAAGGTATAAATACTAATATTTAGAGAAGAAAAGTCCACCATTATCTGTGTAAACTTGGTAGAGGACGACCAGGAGAACATCTCTCCACAGAATCAAAGCATGCCATGCAATGGATTTGGAGAAATCGTAAATATATAAAGTCTAAGGAACACACGGAAGGATGTACGAAAGGCCGAACAAAAGCCTCAAACGGATTTCGTAAGTTTTTGGCTGCGACCAAAATGCAAGAGACAAACTTAACAATGGTATCAGAACTTCATGTTGATGCCATAACACCATTATTTACACACAAAGTAACGTAATCACAGGTTGGTCGCGTTTTCCGAAAAAAAGTTGGGTTTTTTTTGCGGGGGGTGTGTGTCTTTTTTGAGTCACTTTTATATCATTTCTTCTACCTTTTAATTATGTGCTGCACCAACGGCTGTCGATATACGCATTGATGCTCATGAAACTTCATGGACGTTTCATTTGTATTCTTTGCTTATGCGAATGTTTAAGAAAGATAGACAGGCAAGCAAACAAACAGTCCGACAGTAACAGATTATTTCAACCACATTTCTGAAACTATGAATTAGTGTCAAATGTTAAAACATGTAAGAATTTAACTTATGGAGGTATTGTTCAGAAATATCACTCATTCTTCATCGCCAGTAACAGAAAATTCGTTTGGCTTTCCATTAAGTAAGTTTCAGAGACAGCCTTGTACATTTGAAATTCAAAATATATCAATTTTAGCGTCGATCGTGATACAGGTATATTAATATTATGTTTCCAGGATGATGAATTTCATACCGTAGTAGAGCCCCACGACTTTGTAGAGGACGGTGCTAGTCGGTGGCGTCAATGGCATGAATATCGACGAAGCGTGGGATGGATTCAGGGTCGAACATATTTGCCAACGCTGATGCAGACCGTGTAGTTCAGCAAAAAGCAGATGCAAGTGTGTCAACAGACCAGTTTATACGATTGGTAAAGAAGAACAGCAGTTTTTGCTCTACCTTGGGTAATTGAGCCTTTCATTTGCGGCTCGGCTTTGGGCTAATTTTGCCAATGAATGAATTGATCCTACATGCGAAATAGTCAAGCAACAAGGTACATCGCAACTGAGTTAACTTCCAGAAAATTTATATACCCGACTATACCCTACTGCAAAGAAAATCTGTAATCCAATTAATGGGGATATGTATAGTAGTTGTCCAAGAAAACCCGAGATCGTCTGTGCTCCGCGATGCTATACTCTTGTGGCCCTCCATATGATGGTCGTGGTCCTTTAATGTCGTCGGTAAACACGGTTGTATCCATTCGCATACATTGTACTATAACGTTAACTGGCGTGATACAGTGGTTATTTCCTGTCTGTCTGTCTGTATGTATGCATGTATGTATGTATGTATGTATGTATGTATGTATGTATGTATGTATGTATGTATGTATGTATGTACGTATGTATGTGTGTGTGTGTGTGTGTGTGTGTGTGTGTGTGTGTGTGTGTGTGTGTGTGTGTGTGTGTGTGTGTGTGTGTACATAAGGCGAGGGGACTAGAGTCTGTAGTTAATGAAGAATATTATAAAGGTTGAGAGGACCGCTTAAAAACCACCAGTTGCCTGTTACGGGTTACTGCCTGTCGCAAGTCTTACGTGAAATTTCTGTCTTTTGTGGTATTTAACTTTGCTGTTGTTGTGTTGTTGAAGTTATGAATGTGAAAAATGTCTTTCTGAACTATATTTGGTCGGCACCTTTTCACCCATTGTAACTTCGTAAGCGACACAGCTTCAGCTTTACGTCTAACCTAATGTAAGGAAGTATGCTGTGTAAATATTTATCTGTATTGCACTCTTTAAACACAATATTTCCGAGATACCATCATTTTATGAAGTGATACCTTTTCACAACACCAACGCCCATAGGTATGTTACAATTAAACTTCATTCCCATTTTATAAGCAAACGTACAGTCAGTTGAAAGCATTGTCAGTAGCTCAGTCTCAGCATTAAATTGCCTTTAAAGTCAACATCACGGGCGTAGAGAAAAGCGAGGGCACGGCCATTCTTGATACTTAATTCCCAAATTTTGCTCATTTACCATACGCAGAAGGGTACAACACAGAACAGGGTTGGCAAGACAGTGCATCAATATTTCACCGCACTAGCAAAATCAAACCAGTCACTTTCATACAGAACAGAAAAAAAAATGTTGCCAACCTCGTTTAAAGAGTGTGTATAAAATGTCAGATCTTCTACACCACGGTTCCATAAATAGCCCTCACAAAACTCACTTTCTGTGATCAGAGTAAAAAACAAAGCTATATATATATATATATATATATATATATATATATATATATATATATATATATATATATATATATATATTTATATATATATATATGTGTGTGTGTGTGTGTGTATACACACACGTCTTGGGTGGTTTATGGGCAATAAAACACTGCCCACAAAAAATATATATAATGGAATAGGTCCTACAGCCGGCTTGTTGGTCATGCCCATTGTCTGCAGGTCAATTATAATCCTCAAACAGGACCGTGGGCAGTATATACCCAGTGTAGCTTACCACAATTTCTGGGCATTTATAGCTTCCCATAATATTTGGGAAGATTTGTTAATTTGTACGTTTCTGAAACCCTCTAGGTAGCGCATTGAGGCAAACATGGTTTATGGGCACTTTTCAACCTTTCAACTAACGATAAACCGAACAACTATATATATATATATATATATATATATATATATATATATATATATATATATATATATATATATATATATATATATATATATATATACATACATATATATACATATATATATATATATATATATATATATATATATATATATATATATATATATATATATATAGGGTATGATATATAGATGATTATATCATCGGCTTCCTGCCAAAACGGATAAGCGTCATTTTTTGTGTTTTGTTTTTGGTAAAATGAGATTTACACCAAGGCCGAACTGGAATTGAGTAAAATGAATGGTCGTATGTTATAAAGGTGCACAGTTTGGCAACTATATTACGGATCGCCCTTCTGCATAAGAATATGATCAGCTTGTCGAGTTGCTGAACCTTGTGAATTATAATATGTATGCCGATGTTGGTGATTAGGTCGTCTCACAGACAATTAGTATTACTTAGTATTCCTGATCTTGACTTTGCTTGTTTGATGGCTGGGTGTTTTGATCATGGGAGGTTCTTGTCTGCTCGGATTTTTGGTGCAGTTCTCTGGCATTTTTGCAAACTGCTTTCTGCTTCTATTTTCCATGACAGTCATTCATTTATTTTGTCAATGTAATGTATCATCATCTTTAGATACTCAATGAATAATGTATTGCTAGGTGAATGTTAAAGTCTCGCTGTTATTCCTGACTTAGACTGAATAATTAACTACGATATCGAAACATAATGTTCGAAATGGCTATTTATATTGCTGCAAAGATACCTGGTGGTTGCTTAATGTTTCAGAACCAACGGACGTTTGTTTTGATCTGCTTGCTTAGCATCAGTTGAAAGGTAAGTGAGTGTTTTTTGCCAGCCAGATAAGTATTCTTTATTTCCAGACGTTTTCATGATGACATAACAGGGGTCTCCATCAAAAGGCCTGTGCCCACATCATGACAGATGCCACGACAAGCGGTTTTGGTGGGGATTTATAAAAGATGTGATTTATCAAAGAAGCCAAAATAGGGAAAGTTTGGCTGATTTTAGCAAGGTTTATAGCTTGAACGCCTGTACATGTAAGTGAATGATGTAAAAATGGCTTCTAATTGAGTTATGGGGGCACAACGTTTAAAAATTTGTCTTGATAAACCTGTTGATATATATATATATATATATATATATATATATATATATATATATATATATATATATATATATATATATATATATATATATATATATATATATATATATATATATATATATATAATATACACATACATACATACATACATACATACATACATACATACATACAACTGTGAAAAATGGTTATTAATATTCTTGTAAAGATACCGCCTAGTTTTCACTTAATGTTTCAGACGCGACGGACGTTTGTTTTCATCTGCTTACTTGCTGTTAGTTCAAAGGCAAGTGAGTGTTTATTTGCCAGGCAGATAAGTTCTCTTTATTTATACCAGCTGTTATTTTAACTAGAAGACCATCGATGACCGAAAACCCATCGGCTAGGACGGACGGACGGATGGACAGTCAGGCGGACGGATGCGTAGGTCACGATAATACCCTTGGGTAGGTCAAGGTTCCTTCTGCTTAACCTAATGACTAAGCTTCGGTGCAAATGTAATGAGCAGAAATATAATGGCAAGGCCATTTTTCTTCAATGTAGCAGTGTCTGAGGCATCCTTAGCACCAAATGTCCTAAATAATAGGTGCAGCTACAACGAGAAAATTCAGATTTGAAGATATCATGGTACCTTCATTTTTCTTCGATGCAGCAATGTGACCTAAATATTTGACCCAGTGATCTAATTTTCGATAGGTTTATGAGGCATTCTTAGGACCAACTGTGGTAAATAATTGATGAAGCTACATTTAATATTTTTTTTTAGATATTGTGTTAACGCGTTTTTTTTCCTTTAATGTAGTAATGTGACCTAAATATGTCGCGTAGTGACCTATTTTTCGATAGGCACCTGAAACACCTCCATGGCCCCCTGTGATAAAAATTTGGTCTCTCTACAGTGAGTCTTTTTGGAGATATGGTGTTAACAATGCATGGAAGGACGGACACGTAGATGGCGACAATACCCCTCCGGCCTGAAAGGCCGAAGGGCAAAAATGAGTGACTTCATCTAAAGATCCATGTTTCATTGTCATCTTGCTATGCTGGGCTCACCATGTGAGCCTTCTTGTCTACACAGTATTGAGCAGCACTCACAACCCCATTTTGAAAGTTTGAATGAAGCGTAAGGGGAAGGACCCAGTCTAGTATATTGTGTGCAGTGTGCACGACACGTTGCCAAAGTCTTGCATAGGCTGAGTGAAGAAGATTCCACTTAGCCAAGATATGAATAGAAGACTGGATCTGACAAAAAGAATGGCGAGAACTTAGAAAAGAAGTAAAAAAACCGAAGCTGAGCGTCCAGGTCCAACAGTCTAAATTTAAACATCCATCTGATTAACCCTGTTCTTTTTGAAGCTGCACTCTCTTTAGACTGTTGGAGGTGAGCACTCACCTATTGTATTCCATCCTAAACAACATTGTACTGTATTGTACCTGCTTATAATCACATGTATTTCAGCATCTACTCCCCCCCCCCCCATATGATATATCATGTAAGTCCACTTTATACACATGGGCCCTCTCTGCAAACATGATAAAGTAAAAAAAGTATCTTACCACCTCAGTATTATAAGGTGCTCTACATTAATACATATATAAAACATTTTGGTTTGCAACACAATAATTTCACACGAATTATGTCCAAATTAATGAATTATATTTGGTAAACTACATAACACCAATGAATAAATCATGAAAAATAATACATTATGAAAAAAAGGTCAAGGTCAACAAAATTTTACACAGATAACCAAAGCCTGGACACCTATTCAGTGTATTTATAGTTCCATCTTAATCTATTATCACAATAATGAATAAGATAAAACTGTGCTTTGGTATTATGATACTAGTTCCAATTAGTATCACTACTGTCTCCACTACGACTCCGTACTTCATAGACTTATTTCTGTATAATGTTCCTGTCATGGTACACGGATACGTGCAGGCATGTTAACATGTGATGGCCATTATAAGCATTAATCACAAAATGTATTCTTCCATGACGTTGATAAAATAGGTCAAGGTATCCATATTATGCAAAATCAAACTTGTACGTATGATACCCATTTGTAGTACATTTTGTGTGAGCCTCAGTGTTTCTCAAAATATTGGAATTGAGTGTGTTTTCACATTTTGGTCCCTATCTTCCCCAGTGTTGCAAGTGTCACGACCAAACTTTCAAATGCTTCGGCCTCCTGTGTCTTCGACACCTTGCATTACAATATATACACGGAATCTACAACATCTCCCAGTTATACTTATATATCTTGTTATGGGCATCATAATGCCAAAGTGTGAGTAAGTATACAAGAAAATACATCATTTTATCTCCGGAAACTTGGGTTGAAATGCAGGGTAACTTTTCTTCCCAGTGTCTTTACACGGCCACAAAAGACTCACTGCAAAAACGTCTTCAAAACACAAAAACATTGTAAGTATCATGCACAAAAATTATCATTGAACATCAAACAAATAATATTGATACCTTTCTTTTGTACTCATATGAAAGGATGAATTTTGACGTGAAATTGGGTTGGCATTCAAGCTGATTTGTTTATTAATTCTTCAAAATAACGGAATAATTTAAATATTTTCCAACTGAAATGCAAAATATGTGTGATGTTACGTTATTAGAACATTTTATTCGCTGGTTTGTAGCTTATTATTGTCTTTATAAAATTCTGCGACCTGCAAACCCCGATAAAAACGAAACTTACTCGTTGCCAAGGTAACGAGGAAGGAATCCGCCTATAACACAGACCCTTACATCAAAAGCTAATTTAAGGGTCCTCGCAACGCAAGGACCCCGACAGAAAAGTGTTCAATATTTAAATTCCGTTTGACGTATAAACGTTGCAGATGATACTTGCAACTTCAAATGCCAGTCGCTTCTGAAGGGAAACTACTTACCACAGAAGTCATCAACTGGCTGGCTTTATTTTCTTTCTGGTATCGTTACTCTGGGCTTTACCAACATTATTTTCCTACTTCGCGATGTACAGGCAATTTCAAACATTTGATGCAACCGTTTTTGTGTATTAGACGGTCTAATTTAGGTGCGTTGTTGTATTTTGCAAAAGTGACAATTAACCTAACGTGTCCGGGTTATTTTCATGGAACATGATATCGTATATATATATTTATATGTAGTATGTATGTATGTATGTATGTATGTATGTATGTATGTATGTATGTATGTATGTGTGTATGTATGTATGTACACGTCACCTCATCTTCGGAGGCACTAAATTCATCAATGCACATCTTCGCCTCTGGCTGATCTTTTTCTTCCAGGAATAATAAATTGCGGAGAAGCAACTGCGAGAGGTAAGCAAAGGATTACGTCTGAGTAGCTTTGAAAATCACTATGATCGAGGTACGTGTTCACGGTGCTCTAACATTTTCACAGCAAATTTTGACCATAGGCCATGTGTTTTCAATAAGGATAGCGATCCTAGATTTATATCCCTTATAAAGCAACACTTCGTTGAGGTGCATGCGTGCCTTTTGCTGCCCAGAACAGGAATGGTGGCTTGGATGTCAGGCTTAGGACGCATTGTACGTGAATTTGACATCGCCGATATCGATCTGAAAGCAGTGTTAACATGGTAGCCCTGCTCAAAATTGATTTATGGGTAACCAAATGACCTGCAAGTGCATATATATTTTGACATGTAGACCTATATTTTTTACAATGGGAAGATCATTAACATTGTAATACTTCGCATGTGCACTTACAGATACATCAGGGCTCAACTTGTCCTGTTAATTACTTCGTTATTAACAATTCTTGATGCTTTTGTGTCAGTACGTCTTTCAGATATATTTCATCTTATCATGGAGAATAACACGCAACACGAAGTACCAGTTTTTCAACTAGGAAAACCTGGATTCTTCATAATCCACATCCCTGCAGTGACGGCATGTTTCCTCAGTGTAATTTTCAGCTCTTCCGTCCTCCTGGTGTTTATTATTTCCGAATGCAGGAATTCCAGGTCTTTCTGGCAACTTACAATAGGCGAACGGTTGGTGTTTTACATGGTTATTTGCGATTTGGGTTTTAGCATCAGCCACGGAACGGATCATGCTTTCATGTTAAGCTATAAACGGCATCCGCCGGAACCATTCTGCACCATTTTCGCATTTTTGCTTCAGACTTTCGTGTGCGGCCAGTCACTGGTTGTGAACATGGCGGCTATTGTGGCGGTGATCATGTTAGTCAAGGAGCGAAAAATTGGTTTTGGAAAGTACGATTGGGCCTTAATCGTCTACGCATTTGGCATACCGTGTGCTGTGGGAATACTTGCCATCAGTGTAGATTTCCTTGGTCCAAGCGGACCATGGTGAGTAACCCTTTTCTTTCCTTTTTTATATTTATGACCCCGGTTTAAACAAATGAAACATCTGCAAGTGTAGAGACCGTACAACTGAGCAACAAATAGATCCCTCATTATCACAAAAGATTAAGTCTTCAGCAATTGTACCATTTTATCGTATCAATTGAAAAATACGATAAATTTATGTCGACCTGTATGGGATTCGAACCCACTACCTTCGGCACACTCGCCTAGCCAAATGTAAAGTCCAACACGCTGACCTCTAGGCCATTGGGACAAGCCCTAAAAAGGTTGACCAAGGACCCAGGGTGATGTTATAGCAGGTGTGGCTTGTACATTGACACGGTAGGGCACTTCCACAGACCGACAATTTATGAAATACACCTCTAATATAATTTCGAAGTCGGAGCAATGGCCCACAGCACTTTTCACACTTTTCAAGCTTCACGTTACGCATTGCAAAGTCTAGCAACACATAAAAATATTGACATCAATACATACATATATACATACACTATAAGTATGCATATAAATATATATATGTATACATATGTATATATATATAGGCCCCTATATATATATATATATATATATATATATATATATATATATATATATATATATATATATATATATATATATATATATATATGTATGTGTGTGTGTGTGTGTGTGTGTGTGTGTGTGTGATCGACACAGGTTTGCTACACCCAGAAGAAATTGGGCCTGCTTTGATTGCAAGCTGCGTTGTGTCGCCAAAGCGGCAAACTCTTTCTTGTAAGCAGAGTTTTAAACTTCTGTAATCATGACTTTAATCTACAGTGCAGAAGCCAGGGACATATTTTACGGTTGATATAGCCACCTCTGGGGAATGGATGCATTTTATACCAAATTAGTATAACATTCCAGGTTCTTATTTTCTAGCCGTTACACACTTCTAAACGTGTAGCTTCGTGTCCGCCCTGCTTGATGTCAAACTCAGAGAACACCAAAAAGTGCTATTTTGAGCCTACAAATATATTCCTTTATATTTATGTCGCTTTTTTTGTTATTTATAGTGTTGTTATCACTACATATGTGCATACTGTAAATTTGGCCCTTTTCTTCACTATACAATATAAAACATGTGAATCAAAAAAATAAATTAATAAAATAATAATAATAATAATAATAATAATAATAATAATAATAATAATAATAATAATAATAATAATAATAATAATAATAATAATAATAATAATAATAATAATAATAATAATAATAATAGGGCCGTCTCATGGGTAAGATAATACCCGTACTCATTATTTTACAATTCTTCTGCATTTTTGCAACATTTACAATTTTCCTTTCATTATACATTCCTGCAGAGTAACAATACCTGTGAAAATTTATATTTTTTCACACGAATTATTTCGAACAGATATGTTTCTTACAGTAAGGATGATTCTCATACTTTAACTGCTGTATTAAAATGTCTACAACTTGCTTCAAATAAGCATTTTTGCAAAGAACACAGGGGATAAATCTTTTGTAATTACGTAGGATAAAAAACATTCCTGACATATTCTTGAAATTTTCTCTGAGGTCAGTGTTTGTTCAATCATAAAATGTCTGTTTTATGACATTTTACACATTTCATCTCTATTTAAAGTGAAATGCAAAATTGTATTCACATTCTTACCTTCCAGGTGATAAAATTACCCCTTCCCCATATATAATTGCTCCAGGCAATGATTTATCATGTTGATTAGTTCAAAAAAGCATACTACATATTGTTATAGTTTAGAGAAAAGAAGAAGCAGTAATGTGTTCCAAACTCCAATCATATTGTATAAAGAATACGGATATAAGCTTTTTCAAATTGGGGCATTGTCCTTGCAATTGTAGTTCAACGCGCTAAACAATCATGTTTTAGAGGCGTTTGACAAAGGAAGCACAAAAATCGACAAAATACTTATTTTCGGCATTCCAGGGTGCTTAAAGACATTTACAGTGTGGTGCATTCTTATTGATAGGTATCTTTGTTACAAATATTTATCTGCTTGTAGTAGTTACATATTTCTTAATTATTAAATTTGTACATTTTCTGGATGTTGCACGGATAAGCATTTACCTTACCCCTTGCTATGCATCTGTGTAGGAGGGGATACAAATAGTGTTTAGTCTCATCATCCACCACTGCTGCCGCCTCGTATCTTATTTTCCTTATATGTCTGTCCCCTCTTGACGTATCACCTCATTTTGGACAGACAATCTTTGTTTCGGGGGATATTTTTCCATATAACAATATAATATAGCCTTGAGGTCAAAAGTCAAGGTCACATCCTTCTTGCAGTTTCTACTGACTCAGCAGTTTTTATTTATTGGCTCATACGTGTACCTTTAAAATGGTGAATTATAGGCCCAAAGTCACTATTAAATGCTAATAGGAAAGTACCAATGGGCTTTCAATTTGTATCGTTTGTTTTAAACCTGAGTGACTTAAAAGGTCAAACTGCACAATATTCCTGCTGATTACTATGTTTATCAATGGGGATTGCAATGTTAATGCACATTTTTCACTTCTCCAAAACAATTGGCTAGGTTCATTTCAATCCTGGGGATGTACATCAGGCAGGTAATCATCAGGTTTAAACGGCCATTCTCCAATGATTTGGGGATTTTATTTCTATTTATAATTTTTGTTTTTTTTTTGGGGGGGGGGGATTTTTGCATTCTTGTTAATTACCCTTAAAGCCAACGGGTTCTGCAATGAAAGTTAACATTATGACTTCTCCAAAATCGGAAGCCAGTTTACTCTAATTTTTGGTCCAGATACTCCATAGATTTTGGATTTTTTTTTTTTTTTTCAAGTGATTGTGATGACCTTCAAGTCATAGGACAAGCTCACAATGCCTTGCAAAATAAAATGGTTTTCCTGCTACACCTTCAAATGGATATGACTGAAGTCCACCAAATTTTGTCATCAATTGCCCATTGGGACTTCCCTTAAATTTGCCAAGAGGTGACCTTTAGTTCAAAGGTCGAGGTAAAACATTCTATTGACGAATGGTGGAACTCTTAGAGGGGTGGCCTCTGGTCAGAGGAGCTGATAGGGTGATACATAATGTGTTTTGCATGAAAAACTGGCTTCCTTTACCATTAACCACAATGCCCCAGCACAATTGACTTTGGTTCTGATTGTTTTGAACACCAGGCATTCCCAGTCACCACTTGTTCCTGTGGAAGCAAGCAGGCATGGGGGGGGGGGGGGGAGGCTTCTAGTGCACATCCACCCTCTTCTTCCTTTCTCCTCTGGCACCATTTCTGGCTTGGTCTTAGAGTTGGGAACTCCTTTGACTTTATGTCTGGAGAAATAGTGTTTGTGCTGTATGCACTATATCTACTGCACAGTTTGTTTTCTAAGCTTTCCTGGTCTCTTCAGAGATAGGGACATCTAAAATTTGACCTGCATATCCTTGACAAATTGCAAAAGTAGGGCTGGTCTTCACTCTAAACCAATCTTTTCCAAGATGGCGTCTGGCTAGTCAAATCACAGAGAGAAGGACAGGGGCAAGACAAACACTGTGTGGCAGCATGCTGTGGGTGTGGAACCATGGACTCAGAATCTGCTGAGTTTTCCACCCTGCCATGCTACTAGAGAAGCAGTAGCAAACTCAAGTGTCTTGCATGCAGGCTTATGTGGTTGCTGCTTCTCCACTCAAAATCCCCAGGGGAATAGGGAGAGGAGGCAAGATAGTCGCAAGTGTTGGGCTGCAAAGGATCAGCTCGCCAGGGTCCTGAGTGCTCAGTGCCACCTAAGGTGATAACCCTTGCCCCCTTGACCAAGATTCAAGACTCTCAGCAGTCTTAGAGGCGATGGCCAAGAACCAACATTTGACAATGGATCTGATCTGGCAACTCTATTACCCCCTCCCCCTGCTCCATGCCAGCTACTTCTGATTCCCATCTGCAGAGGCAGACAAAGCACTGGTTTTATCTTACAACCTGTGGACCCTACCGCAACCAGAGTGTCAACTCTAGCACCTTCAACTCCTGTACTGGCAGTGCCAGCCGCTCTCCCTCTGGAGTCAGGGCTGGAGACATGAGCTGGCAATCCAACTGCACCCTTCCTTCAGGCACAATACTGTTCTTCCCTCCTTGGAAAGCAAGCAGACCATTATCTCTGTGAGGAGCACCAGTTGCTACTGCAGACTTTGTCTTCATCCTCCCCCACCAGTACTCCAGCCATGTCGGAGTCGGTCATTTTGGATGAGCAGTTTGCCGCCTCTGTTCTGAGCCAGCTCACACTTGGACCCCAAGCGCCAGAGTTTCCACAACTCCAGCAGATGCCCTCTGGCCAACTGACCTGGCTTCGCAGCTACTGGGATTCCATACTGAGCCTCTCAGAAGTCCTGCTCTCTAGCCCTTCATGAGAGGAGCAGATGCTGGCTGTGAAGATTGCAGCAATGACTTCAGATCTCCAGGGAACTTGTCAGTCCCCCATTGCAAGACATGGTGACAGACATGTTTCTGTCACTAGCAGCCACATCATCTGCCTCAGCACTGTTAAATCAGGCTTTGGGGACTCTGATTTATAATGCCTAGTGACAAGATTTCAGACTTTGTCAATGAGGACAAGGAGCTGTAACTTTCGGATTCGTCTTTCAGTAGGCCTAGGCTACCAGATAGCAGCAGGCACCCAAACTGATGTTGTTTTGCTTAGCAAAGCCCTGAAACATTCATGGCACTGGCAATACCCACTTCTGTCCACATGGGTACCACTCCAGCACTGGCTCAAGGCTTTGAGCAGATCAAAGTTCTCATTGGGGGCCTAATGGGTGACCAAGCTGAGTTTGTTCAGCCGGGGGGGGGGGGGGGCAATGGGGTCATTGCAATATGCTGCCAAGACTTGTGTCCTTGCATGACAAAGTCCCCGATCCCATTCTCGCCCTTTGCCACTTTTGAGTTTTACAATCAGCTGACCTCCAGGATTCACAGCACCTGGTTGCCATGGGGATTTTGATGTCCAGCTTTCTCGGGCGAGGGCAAGTTCTCCCCTGGCAGGATTTCCAAGGGAAATGGTTATTCTGCCCTAGAGCAGATTGGATTTAGATTAGGAGGAGTATGATGAGAAGATGCCAAAAGGCCACTTCCATATCCTTGGATGACTTCAGGGATTAGAGGAGGTGGATGGAGGCTCTCCCCTCACTGTTTCCTACTCTAATGTGTTGCTGTCAGCTATGAGGTCCCTCTTCTATGACCTCTGGCATTTGGTACAAATCTTGCAGGAGTCTGGGACTGGATTTGTCAGGCAGCCTTGCTCATAAATTGAATTGTTGTGGGTGATCGGTCATCAGATCAGGATGGCCTGCACTTCCAAGGTGAACTTGCATTTGCTTTGTAGGTATGCCCATCTCCAGGGTCAGAAGTTTTTGACCCAATCTATACCTGAACTGTGGAATAAGCCCCTCCTCTCTAACACACAGTTTGGAAGAGGGATGGTGGATGTATTTCAATGAGTGCAGGACCTTCAGGCCTGATCTGCTAAACAGACAACAGTGAAGTTTTCGACCAGCTCTGTTCAGTGGCATTTCTCCTTGGCTAATGCGGCCCTGAAGCATGGCCTCCAGACTCCATCCATTCACCCCCTGCCTTAACCACGCCTCAAGCATAGAACTGGCCTCAAAAGAGCATGAAATAATTTGGGAAGTCAAGAATGCTGGCAAAGGCAAGATGCCAGGGTAATCTCAGGGCTCCTTCCTCCACCCTGTGGCCCTAGGAGTCGATGACATCTTTGAACCCCAAGTATGCCATCTTCCATGTGCCCATTTGAAACACTTCAATTATATACCTGTGGTTCACATTCTTGGGCCAAGTTTACCAGTCAGGGCACTTCAGTTTGGCCTTGCCATGGCACGTCTTGTGTTCACTTGGTCCATGCAGGTGGTATTTGCATGCCCCACCAGAGTGCAGTGCACCTTTATTTTGTATCTGCACAACTGGCAAATCTGGGCACTACAGCACCTGCATTCTCTGCACCATGGACAGATCCTTCAGGAATTTGGCAAACACTTAGGCCTGATTGTGATTCTTGAGCTTTCCACACAGCAATGGCAAACCCTTATGGGCTTCCTGACCTCAATGACTCCAGGTCCCCCTGGGTTTTTTACACCATCATCGCTTGAAGCATGCTCTGTCTGACAGAGGGTTGCAGGACCACAGCTACCTAGTGCAGGTGCACCTACTCCCAGAGGACCAATGGTACCTGATTTGGTTGACCAAGCAGGCAAATGTCATGGCGGGTCTCACATCGATGCTGTTTAGGGTGCTATTGACTATATACAGAGACTCTTCTTCATCTGCTCCACATAGGGGAAAGGCATATGGCATCAGGTTTCGGCTGGTGCAACCCATGTCCCACAACATAAACTGGTTGGAACTGGTGGCCATATGTTTAGGGCTCCTCCACTTCCAGGCCAAATGGAGGACAAACATGTTCTTGTAATATGCAGCAACAGGACCACCCTTGCCTGCCTCCATCAGCAGGGCAAGATATGCTCCCGAAGGCTTAAAGAGTTAACCAGATGTATCACCCGATGGTGCTCCAAACATAACCTCCACATTCAGCTGTAGCATGTCCCAGGACTAGAAAATATCTTGGCTGGCCAATTCTTGACAGGGTGAATTCTTAACAGTTGGGACAGAGTTGTCACTCCATCAATGGTTTGTTCAGGGTATGAGGGCCAGGCCATCTTTCCTGAATTGGCAGGCCCCAGCAGCAGATCCTGTAGCCATATTCTGAAGCTTTTAGGCTTATGCCATTCAGCCTCTGCAGAACTTCACGAGGGTCCTGCTGAAGGTTTGGTCCCATGACTGCCATGTAATCTTAGTCACCCACTGGTGGCCATGGCTGGATTGGTCCATGGACCTTGTGGAAGTAAGCACTAACCCACTGCTACATCTAACAGCATGACTGAAACTTGTGCGATAATAGATGAGTGTGTTTCACAGGAACTCTCATGTGCTCAGTAACAACTGCCAAGCATGGAGGTTGTTGCTGAGCACATCTACAACATATATTTTTCAGAATCTGGTGCAGATAGAATGGCCTGGGGGTGGGGGGGGTGGGGTGGAAACCCTTCTCAAACAGTATACTCTATTCGATGGCAGGTGTTTTCAGACTAGTGCACTGGTCAGAGAATACATCCTTGGTCTCAGGGACATCACAGACTTCCTGGTGTACCCGTGGGAGGTCCTTGGTTGGAAGTTGAGAACCATGGGGGGGGGGGGGGTTCAGTCTGCCATCTCCTCAGCTCTGGTGAATGTCCCAGACATTTGCATTGGAAGCAATCCTTATCTGTCTGATATGGAGGTTCAAATGCAGAGTACACCTCCCGCTGGTCTTATTCATGCCAAAGAGGTGGCCTTTTGAGTGGCTAGTGGACTGTATGCAGGGTGGACTTCGAGTACTGGACTAAAAAAACTAGTTTTCTCTTAACACTTGCTTATGGGGCTAGACGAAATTGCAACATCCATGCTCTGGTGCATGACTGATTACAATGGTCACCTGGCCATGAAATAAGATCCCATTGTGGGTAAAGCAGAGCAAAGGCCTATGAGAATACTTTGGACAGGCCTTCAGCCATGAAGCAAGTCTCAGTTAAAGCTAATGAGGTGCAAGCTTTAATGCTTCCTGGCAAGCCCTGAGGAATGTTGCTGTTGTCTATATCCTCTGGGCTTGCTGCTGGTGATTGTCATTGACCTTTTCCATGCACTACCTGCCTGACTTGATTGTACTGGAGCTCATTTACACCTTTGCTGGCACAGAAGGCTCCTTTGCATAGGTTCCTGCCACTTTTCCCATAGACCTCCCTTGTCCCCTCACAGCAGCCACCATGTTCCAGGTTATGGTGCCCTCTGGGTTAAGAATCAGAAAAAGTCAATACCAAAAACAGGCTTAGACCCTGTCTTAAACTTGTATCAAGCAGCTGTTCCGGGGATCTGCTAGGCTGAGAGCCAGGGGACCCTTTTCAACTGAACAATGACTGTAACCCAGGCTTTTGAGGCTCACTAAGGCCAATAGTCCCCCTAGTGGTTGATGGTCAGTATGCTTATATTTTTGCCTATTTCTATAACAAAAATTACCAAAGATTAATTTAATATGTTCAAAATTGCATGGAATTTGTGCATGGGTTTCATAACTGTGAGGTGTCACAATTATATTTCAATGTATTCTTAATTCTGTAGGCATACAACATCATATATTTAAGCATTAGCAAACATCTTGTAAAAGGTTGATAAAAATAAACAAAAAGTGATTGTTTAACATTTGGGGTAGGGGTATCAAAATGCAATTGAACTGTAAAATCATTGTCAATGTTGCAATATGTTTGACATAAAATATTATAATTGTTTATTTGAAGCAGTTCAGCACAATTGAGCAAGATGGGTTGTTTAACCCCTGTTGACAAGAGCAGAAAATGTGAAATACTTGGTGAAAACTAACATTTTAAGGTACTTCATTTTAAAGCAGAAAAACACAGAGAAATTTCGTTTATCATGATTGGATACGTTCAATGAATTGTGCTTATGCTTTATAATATTGGCAAATGCAATTTAATTCATATTTTGCAATGTAATCGATTTCTGAACTCAAAATACTGATAATGATAATGATAATAATGACATGAAAGGACAATATGTGGGGCATGGGTAATTTGATGGCCGAACAGTAGCCAAACTTAGATCAATACCCTATAAATTTTCTTCAGAATGATTTTATATATTCCACTTACGAACTACAATCAATGAAACGTTTAAAAAACATGACCAATATTTCATTTATTTGTCTAACGCAAAATAGAATATTGTAGGCCACTAAAACAGGTATCAAATCATTGCAACTGCTATTTTGGCCATACCTTACAAACGAAGCCAGATTAACACCAAACTACAGTTTTAAAGCTTAGAACTGCCCAATAACAAATCTGATGATTGTGGTATTCCAAATAATACACATTTTTTTCCATTCCCCAAATTTGGCCACGAAACTCAATTTGTAGACCCATTCTGGGGTCCTGCTTCCCCTACTACTAGGCATGAGGGGACGCGTTTTTATGACTGCTGGCAGTTGCTTAACTTTTGAAGCATTTGCTCGGCTTTCTGACAGTTATTGCACTTTACTATGGAAGTTGGGTGCAGCTATAGTGGTTGACCATTCTGTGTAGTAGTGGTAGATTTTTTTCTAATCGTTTTTCAAGGCAATGCAACATCTTATATAAAGAGTCTCTAGCTCAGCTACTTATGTATACTATAAAGTGATCTTGTTTGAAATAGATAGGTTTAAACGAAATTAATTTTCTTTATAGATTGGTTCTCCTCTATTTATACTTATTATTACAATTTAGTGACCTTTGGTAACTTTTTTCTGTAAGGTAAGGTGGGATATACTCATTGATCAGGCATACTCTCTTCGAGAGTCGAATGCAACAGTTATGTTGGCATTGTGACAAGAGGGTGGTTAGACTGGGGACCAGATTGTGAACACTCTACAGCACTTAACAGTTGGACATCTAAAATGCCAATGTCGTTTGTTGAAAGAAATTCAGCCAGAACATGTTTAAGAATAACGGTTGCATTTGGAACAATCATTAAAGGAACATTTGCACTGTTGCAGTCTTCACTCAATGATAAGGTGAAAAGCAGTGCTCATATTTGTACCAATCGTCAATTTACAATGTAACCAACAAGAGACATATTTTATATAATTTTACGCTTCGATCCATTAGCAATGAGCTGCACAGCGCTAAACTTGTACAAATCAGCTATTCGTATCAGGAATTGCTTTAGGCATGTCTTTTCTGTAAATGTTAATTGTGTGCCTTTATTCTCTAGGTGCCTTGCAGATATGAACAAGACAGGGGGCAAACTCCTGAACGTTGTGTACAGTGCTATCTTCATAGCCATATTCTTCACCAACACAGTCTCTTACATATTAGCCATCACCACACTCAGGCGCGTTTCCAAAACAATATGCAAACTTTCAGATAAAGCATTCAAAGCTTCCATGGAAAGAACAAACAGGAGCACCAAGTCAATGCTTGTATTTGTAGTCATTTATATAATTCAGTGGTGGCCGTTTATGGTATATTCTATCTGGACATTTATCGTTCCTGCTCCACTATGGTTTATCAATTTCACCGCAAGTCTCAGCAATTTTGGTGGCGTTTTCAATACCAATTAAGAAATGGAATGCCTTAGCTCAAAAAAAAGCCCATAAATTGAAGTCAAACACTAGAAAAAACTCACAAGCAGAATCCAGTTTGAATGAAGACTGCTCGAAAACAGAGACTCTGAGTACCTACAGAGAAGTATATTAGGAACATAGGTAAAGAATGCAATCAGAAGGTATGTGTGCTGCAACAAATACAAAATTTAATTGCCTGTTTCATGAAACCAAATATTTGAGGATTATTGCTGTTTCGTGGCTGCCACTTTTTTTTTTCATTCGTCTTGCATGCCGAATTTGTTATGCCTATAAGGTTTAAGGTATTTGCATTCAAAGCATCTGAATAATATATAAGAAGCGTCCGAAATGCCAAGTTTCTTCAAATTAAGTACAAGACTACCACTGTTCCTTTTCTACACTCCATCAGGGACTAAGATAAACATCTTCATTCAGCTTTTCTGCAAAAGATTCAAAACCCTTATATTCCTATCCACTCCTTTGAATTGTTCTCACTTGTTATACAATAAATATCATGTTTACAACGTGGCTATCATTTTACTTTCTTCCTTTTGGCTCTTGTTATTTCATTTATTCATTCATTTATTTATTTATTCATTCATTCATTCATTCACTCACTCACTCACTCATTCATTCATTTATTTATTTATTTATTTATTCATTCATTTATTTATTTATTTATTCATTTATTTATATATTTATTTATTTGTTTGTTTGTTTTTTCGTGTATTGTTAGATTGGTCAGGCTAGGTACCAAGTTGTGTATAATATCCATTCCATTGCAAATAATCGCTGGATGGTATGGAAAATTTCAATACCATATTTCTCAAAACCCAGCATTGTCAATATCTGTAAACAAACCACAAGCATAATCAAGATTATATAACACTACATACGGAAACAAAAAAGCCCTACATGTTTACATTAAATAGGATGTAAAGGACTATACCGTCACGTGATTGGTAAGTCCACTGAGTCCACTGAGCAGAGGTTAGTGGAAATCAGAAACTCCAACTACAAATATCATGGTTAGCCACACTGACTACAATGCAATGGGATTTCCCTATTAAAACCACACATGGGACTGACAATAAGGACTTAATGCAGGAGTGGTCTTACTTTGAAATATAAATTAATTGAGAGTTGACAGAAAAGAGATTGTAAATGAAAGGTGTTAATATGGAAATGGTTCCTCTCCGCAGATGGTCTTAGGTAGAGATTCTAATAAGTTTACCCTGACCCATGCCAAGGAAAAGTACTTATCTGACACATGCCATCACCACATGCTATTGCTACAAGTCAAACCATAAATCTTTTCCATCTACATGAGTTTTATGTGTGAAATTTAGATTTAGGTGTCTTCAGAAAATGACAGATACATTTACAGTGGCATTAGTTACAGTGATGATTTTTATATCAATTTTAATACCTATGTGCATTCTTTTGATACCACAATTGAGTTGCCTGATTGTGCAACGTCTTTCGTTTGGCATATGAAGAGATCCAATTAGGTCTAAAATATAAATTATAATTTTTTGAGGTGAAATGATAAAAGCATGGTTATAGAAATAAATGTTTATATCCTTGAAATAAGGGTTTTGCAAGCCATTTGAAGTCTTCTGAATCTTTTATGTCTAGGACATCATAAGTACATGTGACACCAACGTTCTGGTGTTTGCCAGTGTGTGTTTTATAATATAAGTCTATTATAATTTGTGTAAAAGCTTTATCGCCATTACTAAACGTGTTAATAAGAAACGTGCACTATATTGCCACGTATATGACAACATGTTATAACCAACAGTGCTTACTTTTGGCACAAGGGATCACAAAGTGACTTACATTTTGACCGAGTACTTGGCACGCTATATCTTATGCGGATGGCGCACTGATGAGCTGAAGTTGGCTGTTGCACATTCCACCCAGATCTCTTGCGTTCACCTTTTCAGCAGTGTGATGATAAGACGGAATGTGACATTTTATGTGTCTGATACTGTAAAATAAATTTGACGTGGTGCTTTATGGCATTGTGGATCATTCGTTCAGGGCGCCAGGTATAAATATTTCACAAGGTTCTCGACCAGAATGCTATTGTCCCACTCTGCCCATGGTATGTTGATCATATACAACATATGCTATAGGGATTGGGTGCTTTGATGAGTACAATAACTATATATTCAAGCAGGTAGCCACATAAAGCACTTAATATTTACCTGATATGTCTGTTGTTTTATTAAATGCAAGATTTGATGGCGGAAATCAATTCAAACATGCTGTACTTGTGATTTTGTTGATAGTATAATGAACTGTGTCTGAAATAAACCTATGCAAAATTATTGAATGCAGGAAGTATGGATACGCTTTTGCTGTCACAAGACTCCCAAGAGACTCTCAATTATGCAGGGGACTTTGCAGACGCAGTGTGTACAAGTGTGTTGCCTAGGAGTCTTATAATGTGAGTGCTTCATTTGCTGCCCTTTTAAGGAAACCTGGTATTTCAATTAGCTCAGTTCATGAAAGAGTGTCGTTTTTCTGCAATTCAGCATTTCGACTTATTGTTTGAATCGGTTTTTTTTTCTGAATCACCCTAATACTTGTCAGAACTACTTTTCAAAAGCCACATTCTAGTTTTGTTGACGTTCTGGCATTGTTCATTTTTTGGAAAACATCTTTAAAAGCGTCAAACCAGAGCATTGCGTTTATGTGTTAATGCTGTCTGGCAACAGATGGAAAAATAAAAATGCTTTTCATTGTTCTAATGAAGTAGCAGCTACTACCTGGTCGTTGTTTGCCAAAGGAGAGGGAAAGGTCAGAAAAAGCTATTATTTACCTCTCATAAACAGAATAATCTCTAATAAACACTCAAAACATACTCTGCTCTATAATTAACTTTCTATACACATTACACAAGGAGAGGTATGGAAAATTGCGAGTATTTTAATAGCTTTGCTTTCGAATTGTAAGTTCCAAGAGTAGCGCAGGTAAAGGGTCCTTTATTCAGGAGGCGGGGGGAGGGGAGGGGAGTTATACATCCATATGGTAAAATTATAAGTCGATGTCAGCAACCAGCACTTGCCTTGAAAGTTGTGCAGGTGTGCCAACGTTATGATTATTGCACCTACTACTACCTTTAAATGTGTGTAGCTTGACTAATATCAGCTACTCAACCCGTACGCATGCTGTCATTGTTGCGTTTGTAGTTTATGAATATTGGTCATGTTTTTGTAAATCACACACATATATATATGTATGTATATATATGTATATATATATATATATATATATATATATATATATATATATATATATATATATATATATATATATATATATATTAGAGCATCTTTCTCCGTAACATTTGACAAATTAGGGTACAAAATTATTCATATTACAAACAGCTTAAATGTTACTTTCCAGTGATGTTATTAATAGGAACTAGCTAAAACATGTAGAAGTTCAAAGTGACCCTTTCAAAATGTTCATGCTTTTAAAAATGCCGATCTTCCCAGTGTATTGAGTTGCTGATTTGTCCTGAAGAAAAAAGAGTTTGTATTATATCTCGTCACAAGCGTTTGTCACTTGTACCTTGTTCTGATACAAATACGCCTGAATAGTCTTATACCCTCAGTTGAAAAATTATTGTTCCCTTATACAAAAAGGGTTTTTTACGTTTCTGTTAAACTTCTGCCTTTCCCCCAAACCCATGGAGATATCGTTCAAAAATGATGCCAACCTAGCCGCTCTTTGTTTCATGCAAAGTCACGGACGTAACACCCCTGCTGTTGCTTGATTTTTTATTTTTATTTTTTTTTTTTTTTTATTTTCAAAATTGCTTGATGAACAGTAAAACTATATGCCAATTCCGATTGTGTTTTATACGTGTGCAGTTTCTATCCTGTGTGTTTCGTGGTGGTAAAACATGGTATCCTAACAAAAGGCATGAAATTCAACTGTACTGAATTAAAAATAATATGGATAATCTGTACGTTATAACTATTCAAAGCAAGGTAGATTAAAAACCTTGGTCATACCTTTGTATGCATCTATCAAATCGGGGTTCAACTCTCCATGAGAAAGTTCCACCTTGATTTAAATGTTACATTTTAATGTAATACCCAGGTTTACCTGGTCTTGTTCAAAGGATCAGTGACCAGAAACTTAGGATATTCAAGTGTCCTTAATCGTGCTACAGCATGAAAAAGGCATCAAAGGCAAAGATGAAACAGTTGGAACAAGAAGAATCCAAAAACATAAAGAAACAGCCAACAAGGGAAATTGCATAGAGCAGAAAAATGTGACGAAATAAACTGTGTTAAAGGAGAAACGAATACTTTGCAGAAATTCCAAATTGTCTTTTGGTAACAAATCGTTATATCGTATATTTTTTGTGTTCACTATTTACACAATATTATCTCATCATGTACAACAGGATTAAAAAGTATGTTAGTTCATGTGAATGGTAAGCTGATTTTCCAATACTTCGTTCTGTTGTACAAATGACACTAAGCAGTCTTGTCGAAAGGTATAGGGTTGTCAATAAATGTAATTTTTGTTGCAATGTTCTAAAACTTACTACTGTTACCCTTCCTTAAGCTCAATTGTGTCCTGGGTTATATCAAGACCGTATATCACTGCACCTTGTATTTTTGATAATCACACAGTGACACTTGTTAATGTTAAAAATGGGGTCCTCAAAATTCAGAGCCAAAGTTGTGTTTGATATGGCGAAAGAAAATAGAACAAAAATGTGGGACAAGATCTTGTTCTATATGTGGTTTATCACGGTTGCTGTTAATCATTACTATAGGATGAACTAAAGCAACATGGTTAAATTAAAATATATTGTCGTTACATTTCATGGACACTGAAATATTTTAATTGAAGAATTATAATACACTAAAATTCATGTCGAAAAAAAGTTCTCCACCCTCCCCTTCAATTTTGAGTGAGAGTTTGTATTCACTGAACGACTTTGTACCTGAAGTTACATAAAGGGAAGGACAACCTCCATAAATGCCCTGAACTGCAACAAAGACGGAATATAAATGTCTTGTTGTCCAGTACTCGGCTGTAACATGTAAGATTCCGAGCCACTGGGATTGACGGATTTAGAACTCCAGATACACATTTAGGTTTCCAAATCGAGAGATAAAAGAAGAAAAAGATACATGTTTGACCTGGCGCCACATAGCAATGTAGCCATTATGGGGTGGCAAAAATGGGAATTTTATGAAATTATGTTGTAAACGAGGTATATATTGAAAATTGTTGCCATCGAAATAAAGATAGATACATACATAAAAATTAATTCTTCAAAAATAACGTGTGTTGCATGTTGTCACGTTTGTGTAGAGATGTGACAAAATCCAATGTGTATGTGTCTGAGTAGAAATAAACAAGCTGTATATACCGCTGGCATTCTTGATTTTTCTTTGCTAGCCTTAAAACTGAAAAAAAACTCACATACATTGAAACTGAATGCAAGGTCGGACCGACCAAACCAGTGCTCACTATAGGACACCCACCTTGCAGTCAGCACCCCAATAAGCATAAAAGAAACAAGTTGTAAAGATCAAAGTTGGACTCATTATAAGCATCACTGTGATCTGTCTGGGTCCTTTTCAGCTAGCTCACCAGTACAGTTCCCAAAAGTGTCAAAACACCAAACTATATGCACCAATAGCCAGTCACAACTTAAGAGATCCATCTTTTTAATTGTTTTCTATCCGATACGGACCACTTATACCTGGCAAACATCTGTGTGTAAATCCAAAGCATCCCATGCAAACATTATGACAATATTACAATACAGGCACTGTGTCCATACGTCCATCTAGCCACACTAGATCCTATTGACAGAAGTCAAAAATGCAAAAAGCTGCTTCTGGCGAATGTCGTGAATGGAAGCCTTTTCATCATAGCTGGAACGGGTTTGCATATCAACGACTTTACCTTTTTTCAGGTAAGAGGAACCGACCTTGTCAGTGTTATAGGTGTTAATTCTCATTGCACATGGGAGGCAAAGTCTACCTTACCAAATGTTTTTGGGTATAGAACCACTTATACAAAGCATGGATATATTTGCATAAGAGTGGTCATGACCCTGTAGAAGATTTCAACATCACCTCTAACATTGTACAGAAGATCGTCATTAAACCTGGAGGAAAAGTTTCATAGACGAGACCTATATCACATTTGTTTCCAACATAATTGACTTGTAAGCTTTCTTTTTCTTTTCTTTTTTTCTCGCAAGGATAAACAGGGTGTCTGCATGGTTAGTATCGGAATACAAACTGTAAGTGAAAATACATGCTCTCTCTAAATACTTTCACTGCATCCACTTTAAGTTTACTACCATTCTGCCTCCAGCGTGCAGCCAGGAAGGTCACACTTGCACATAAACACAAAGACCAGCACCCGTGCATACATGGATTCCAACGCACACTTGCACCCTCAATCACCAATCTCATCCAGCGGTCCCGTCGGTGTAGGACTGTCACAGTGCTGTAGTCATCTCTGTGACATAATTTGCCGAGTATGCATACCAATTAACTAGGATTAAAGTTTTACACTTGTTGTAGATTACAAATCATACATGACAGGGTTAGTTACCATTCTTTTAGTTATTTAATCTCGGCAATGGTGTGATGATCCCACCCTTATATCTTTATTTCAAATACCATTGCCTGTGAAAATTGTAGTCCAAAATCAGTTCAACTGAAGATTGCCAAGTCTTGACATGCCCACCAACATGAACATCATCAGATATAAAAGGAAGAAATAATAGTTACCAGGCATTACATGGTTCATTGAATAATTAAAGAAAATAATTGCCACATTGATAGCATCATATAAAAGACCCACGTAAAATTAAAAAATAAATAAATAAATAAATAAACATACTGCAGTTTCCAAGATTGCCAGGGAAACTGTACTGTCAATCAAAGCAAACAAGGAAATTAAAGAGATCAAAGTCCGCATCTCTCAAGCAAAGTCGAATTCAGGAGGTCCTAAGACAGAAATAACGTCATTATAATAATCAATCCCAGTGAAAAATGTCCAACTCTTGACACGACCACCGAGTGTAAGCTTTATGTATTTAGTATATCATTTATATAACCCCTAAAACCAGCTGATCCCTATACAATAAGTTTTCGTCTTTGTCAAAAACATCAAAAATGATAACTTTAAGTTCGTTTTCAAATATGCCTCTTTCACAAGTTTTGGAATAGAAGTTAGAGATTAGGGTGCGCCCTCAGACTCACCTCGCCAGACCTTACCATTCTGAAAATGACACCTGCTATCTATTAAGACCTAACCATCAAGATTCTTGAAAACATTTGTGCACAGGTAACGGATGAACAATACGTTAAAATGACGGTATATGTTATTAAAACAGTTTCAAGTTTTGGAAGCGTGGGACCGTCAGCTGTCTTGAAATGGTTTTAATCATGTATATTGCCCTTCACAGATTTAAAACTCAACACTGATTAGCTATGGCACACAGATAATGAGGACAGGTCTGTCAATACCTTATTTATGTCAAATGCAACCAGACACAGGCTGTAAAAGTTATTACGCATGAACCTAACTTCCAATGAGTTATCAGTTCACACCAGTCCCTGCCGTAGTTGAAGTAACATGATGGCCTCAAAGCATCCTGATAACCTTTTGCTGAAACAACACATCAAATCACAGAAGCTGTGGAACAAGGCAGTCTCAAAGACGCGACAAGGACTTATAGGCAATGATTCCCTGTATAGAATAAAATGGTAGAAAACGTTTCCAAAATGTCTCCTTTGATATATCTGTCCATTTTATTTGGTATTATTGATGCCTTTTGAGTGGTTGGAAATATGAGGCAGCTACAAAAAGCTTAGATTTAAGGAAGGTGCTCAAAATCCAATGAAGGAACTGGGCCACGTCACTTTAAGTAACCTTGTGATACTTTTAGGAACTTAAACACAAAGCTATAATTCCAGGTTCCTTGCAGAAGCAGATTGATGACATGTGTTAGCTTGTGCCTTGTAGGAGCTGCTTACGAGTCTTTCTAACAGATCCTTCAGAATTATGCCAAGAAATTAACGAACACTAATGATTGATACATATGGTTCCTTCCTGTGACGACCGGGATGTTCATCCCCTGAATAATATATTATCAGGCTGGAATGGTATCGATGGTTGCTGGAATATCCCATTTTTCATATTTCCAGCTTTTTTTGGTATTGCAGATGGGCAAATGGATTTTTGCGTAATCTATAACAATTAACAGCCAATGCTGAAATTTGCAGAAAAGCAGCATAATAGCTAGATACCTCTGGCAACAAAAACCCAATGACTTTAACCTAGACCGTTTAAGGTGAAAATCTGATACCATAAGACTAATTGTTTTCTAATTTCTTTTTTCGATACAAAGTCATGTTCTGTTAAAACATGAGGCTTGACAAATACGGACTAGGAACTGGGTCCGGATCTGTATCTGAACATCGTAAAAAAACAAAACAAAGTAGAAATCTGATATTCTGCATGTTAACAAAGATACCCATTGTTGTTGTGTCTATACCAAAATATTTTCCCTAAGTTGTCTCAAATTTCAGATATTGAAAAATTACCATCAGTGGGATATCATGGTATCCTATGGTATCCCATTGGACGGCACATGGTATCCAATGGGATCCAGCTGGATACTATCTTTTCATTCATCTAATGGGATCCCATAATTTTTTCTCTCACACAAAACTGCTTAGAAATAAGCTATATAAAGCCACATATCATTAAAATGTTACTGTTACATTTATTGTAGCTTAGCTTGTACACGTACCTCTCATAAGACCACAATTTACCTTCAGTTAAGCATGGTCTTTGGTGACAGGCACTGCTATCTCAATATTTCCATCCTGGAAAATGGGAGGAGGGTATTAAAAGGTATTGCAGTACTGGTGCACTGGGCGTTTTATTACCCATACAAACATGCTGGGAGCTCTCTTATTGTTGTGTACTTTGTACTGGCCATTATTTTATAACGTTCTTATTTTCTGTAATCGGCATTTATTTTAAAGTTTTTGCTGGGAACATCATATACAGACCTCTCTGAAGAAGAAGTCTATAGCCTACATTTTACTAGCTTCTCAAGATCACTGGGAAGTCAATGTCCAGGTAGAATGCAAATTACATTTAACAGTTTTGGTGGTCTTATAAAAAACTTGTCATTTGCTTAATGAGGATAGCAGTACAGTGTACCTATCTTGAAAGACCAGCTTTGGGGATGACCAAATTGTGGTCTCACAAGACAGTAGTCCATCATGGGAGGTACAAATAATCAGAAAAGTCCCGAGCAGAGTATCCTGAAATGTGGTCTATCAAGACAGGTTGCCTCTCATCGGAGTGGTCTCTCAAGAGAGTGAACCACTGTATGGATTTAGCATACTGAAATTTGGGGACAGAACAAAATAAAATGATGTACCAATAACTGAGGGGAAAAGCAGAACCCCCGTCCCTGTTATCAGTTTGATAAATGGACCTCCCATGGGTGTAATATTAACTTTCTAGCAAAAAATTTGTGATTTCAAATTTCAAATACACCCATGTAATGGCATGTGTTCATAGCATGGACTAGTGATTAATGTACTGGTTTTCTTATCAGTTAAGTAGATAATTGGGCCTGTCATGGATACTGAAATGATAATTGATCAAACTAAGTAAGTTTCGGTATTTTTTGTGTGCTGAACAGAACATTAAGAAAACAGCTATACCCAACATTTTTTTTATCTTCTTACCCTTGTCTCTCTGATTACTGTAAGTTTGCTGCACCCTTATTTCCCGTTATTTCGCTGAAGGCACAAAACTGTGAAACAAAACCCGGTGAAATGGTACTTAAACGGTGTTTGAATTGGAATTATATCCAAAACAGTGAAATGTCAAAAATACAAAAAACAGTGAAAACAAGGAAAGATGATTTGCTGCATAGCAAATCGGGGTGTGTGTCTTCAAGGCATATTGGTATGGCAATGTATAACTATTCCATAACACAGGAGTAGTAGTTGCAATGACATCTCTGTCTGTTATAGTGTTGAAGATATTCAAGATTTAAAACTTCAAATGCTGATAACTAGCATAATTTAAATTGCTACAACTTTTGCTTTAGATTCATTACATGCGGAATGTTCAATAACCCCCTAATAATTTAAAATGACACCTGTATCTATTATACTTTTGAAGATATTCAAGATTTAAAATTTCAAATGCCCTTAATTTGTAAAGTTTTGAACATCTTCATTCCTCTGTATAAAATAGTCACACTCCTTGTATGGAGGTATAATCTTGCCAAGTTTGAAGTTTTTATGTATAAATTTGAGAAAAGTGTCAGACAAATTTGCTAGAGAGAGAGAGAGAGAGAGAGAGAGAGAGAGAGAGAGAGAGAGAGAGAGAGAGAGAGAGAGAGATTAAGGAAAAACAGCAGAGAAATGTGTGTTGACACACACACACTTTAATTGATACAGGTGCAGATAAAGCAATTTACAGTATTTATATCCTTCCTTGCAGGGATGGATGTGGATGGTCAGAATGCATAGACAAGATTGCGGTTTTGTAAAGTTGTTGCACTGACATGGCACTTAAAGAGTTAAATACTTGAACACTTCTATACCTTTCATTGATTATAGTGTCAAACAAAGAGAATCATTATCTGCAGGGACAGAATTGAGAATCATAACACGAAGCACACTTTGAAAGTCACAGTATGATCTCTCTAAACTTGAAAGGAAAAAAACTTCAAACTTTCCAACTTTGTTGATACATATGGTACAACTGCATGGGAACAAAGCTAGCAACAGTGGGATCTGTTGGATCCAATGGGACAACATGGGATACTGTTGGATCCAATTGGACAACATGGGATACTGTTGGATCCAATTGGACAACATGGGATACTGTTGGATCCAATTGGAAAACATGGGATACTGTTGGATCCAATGGGACAACATGGGATACTGTTGGATCCAATTGGACAACATGGGATACTGCTGGATCCAATTGGACAACATGGGATACTGTTGGATCCAATTGGAAAACATGGGGTACTGTTGGATCGAATTGGAAAACATGGGATACTGTTGGATCCAATTGGAAAACATGGGATACTGTTGGCCCTATCTGGACCTACAGGGTATCTTACCTTGTTTTTAACAACTCTCTATTTCACATCTGCTCAAACACATATTTTTCAGATTTCAGGTGGAGATCGAGTGCAGGTGTTCGACAGAACTTTGAAGTTAATTTGTAAATTTATAGAATACAAGCCCCCCCCCCAAAAAAAAGAAAAAAAAATCTCCCAGAATGTGTCCATCACAGGATGTCTATACCTACAATTGATCATAAATTGCCTTATGCTGCTGAGTATCGGTAACGTGACTGGATTTCACAGTCATAGTACATTATTAATAGTTACAAGACCTTAATACACGATTTATTTTGCATGTATGTGATTTTGTCAAATTCTTGTTTAATGTTCAGGAAAGTACTGAATTTTGCAAAATTGTCATAGAAGTGTTGGGTTCCTGCCCTGAAGATACAAGTTTACCCCTTCTCATATGTGTAAACAGTAAGAGTCCATCGGCAGAAGAAGGTACTGTGCTGGTACTGTGGTATCCGTCAGCGGAGGCAGTCTGCTGGGTAAGGCACACAGCCATGGGGGTCTGCTACCCACTGTACCAATCCAACAAGTTTGTCCATGGGAGGTGCGTTGATGGTTGCACAGCTGCTGTGTGGTCAGTACAGTAGTGGAGTAGCAGGGAGTTCCTGAGGTGTTCAGGCAGTGTTGACATGTTCTCTGCCCCCATCGGGCCTTACTGCACGGGCAGTACAGGCAGGCCCGTGCAGCCAGCACTCCCTTCCCTGTCAATGGATCCTACAGCTTTGGTGATTCAAACGGCCACAGGCAACCTGATAGTAGTAAGATTAATATGAATAAGGGCACATGGTCTATCCCGGCTGACTTACAGGGGTGGTTTGATGCCACACTGACCCTGCCAGTTGGAGGGGGGGCTATACACCAACCCTGCCCTGTGCACTTGCCCCGTGGTGTGCACAACCACTGTGTAACGGCTTAGGTCAGTATAAATGGGGGGGGGGGGGGGCTCTTGGAAATAGGGATCTCGGCCAGTAGACAGGAGACCAGCAAATAGCAGTAGGGCTACAGTAATACTGTAGCCCTACGGCTATGTGCTGGTCTCCTAAAATGATTAATAATGTAGTTTTTTTAAGAAACTACATTATGAATCATTTCTGATTTGTCCCCCCCCCCAAAAAAAAATATATATAAACAAAATCATAAAAAATCCAAACATCAATGGGCCATGACCATATGAACAAATCTGTCAGAGACCCACCCAAAGTACATTGCCATCAAGTTTGAAGTCAGTCTGAACGGCAGTTTCACAGAAGAAATAAAAACTGTGAATAAGCATTAAAATGCCCATTGACTTCAGCAAGCAATAGGAAAGGTGCATTTACCGACAAGTACCCAAATTGAAAAAAAAATGTTAAAACAATTCAGCTGCATTGCCTCCTCGTGAACAATTTTGTTTAGCCCTTCCACAAGGGATATATCCACCAAGTTCCAGCTTAATCTGAGAAACAGTTCAGGAACAAATTTGAAAATGTCAATAACACACACACACACACACACACACAAAATCATAAAAAATTACGGAAAAAAAAACCTGGTGAACAAATTTAAACCCAGGAGTCCCTTGGAGTGTTCCTATGTGATATGAAAACAATTAGGTCAGCAGTTTCAGAGAAGGCGGGTTTTTAAGATTGCCCCCCAAAAAGAACAAAGCAACAAAAAAAAAAAAAAATCACGAATAGCAGGGGTATGTGAACAGCCCATGATCAGCTGACCTAGACATTCATCACAGTTGCGGCTCTGTGAACTTGGGATAGGATCAAGGTCATCCATATACTGAGTGACAAGTCTGACCTTTCTAGAAGAACACTTACATGTGCAACATCAAGGTTCCAGTTCAAGTAGTTCTCAAGTTATAGTGAAGAGTAAAATTCATGTATGTTAAAAATTAGTTCGTGTGTAAACACGAAGAAGTACAAAGTACACAGGGACAGAAGGAATCTACAGATTTGATCTTTTTATAGCTATGGTATTTGCTTTTATGCAGTAATTAGAGCTGTATTATCGAGAAAACAAACTGGAGAATACAAACCACAGGATAAAGTTTTCCATATCCTGTTAGTTCTAATGTCAAACGTCATGATAGCCTGGTTCCCCGGTGCTGCTGTGGTATGACCACTGGAAATGGACAGGGAACCGGTTGCCAGATAAAAACCAAAACCAGCCGTGTGGAGCATACTCGTCACACCGACTAGTGACACGTATGCTCCACTTGGCTGGTTTACCATCGGTGGTCTGTGGCGCCTCAAACGCTACTTGCCTAAAAGGACAAGATGGCTACCTTAAACGTCTCTCTTTATCCCCACCTTACTACTGGATTAGGTGGCAATATTCACATCACATAATATCGGAGAAACTGGAAATTAAAGCAATTATATTGTGCGTAACATGTAGGTATACAGTATTAAAGCCATCAGACTTATTTTCGGTCCGGAGCCAAGAAAACCCAAGCAAGACTACCCAGCACTATTTAAACGAACCAAATTGGATGGCGTTAGCAGTGTGTGTGTGTGTGTGTGTGTGTGTTTTTCACTAGTTGCAGTCATAATGATTGACTATGGTTTAAATTAACTTACACTATCCATCTAAATCTGTACAATCAAAAGCTGATACCAATAGTCATACTGCCAGATTTGCATTTTAGTTAACTTTATATTACAATATCTCAGCCAAGTCTTTTAAATGTTAACCTACGATAATACCTTTAAATTTTTAACGAATGTTCATACAGAGGTCCACACCAATGGCATAGTCGGGAGGCAGGAGGCTGGACTACACGAGCATTCTGCTATATTTAGTGCTTAAAAAGGAAACGATGGAGAGAACTGTGGCTGATAACTAGCGATGGTGGAGTAACTGTGCCTGTGGGAAGTCCAGTGACACAATGCATGTGTTAAAGGTCCAGAGTATACAACTACATGTATGATGTCTTGATCATTTAGAGAATTTTAGGAATGATCTTCAGCTTCACATGGAGAGGAAAAGCAAAACCCTTTGCAAGTAGGGCTTGCCATCAAACGCAGAAGATTAAAATGCCCAGTGAACAGTTGTGAATCAATGAAGAGACATGGCGCAGGGCGTGATATGTTAAATAAACAAAATGTCAATCAAAGATGGCAGACAGCCAAAGAATTTGGATGCTCAGGGACAAACCACCGTGTGATTGAATCCAAAGGGGGTGTGTGCAGAATGATTGCCAGAAAAATCACAACAGACTCCCTGCCATGTTTGAGGGTGAATTATTATTTTCCAGAATGAAATTCAAAAGTAGTAACTCGCTGTAGATCACATGTTCCAAACATTGTTACAACTTAATTGTGACGCGCTTCGGGTTTTGAAACGGGAAGGAGTGCTTCAAGATACATGAACAGCTGATGGTAAAATCCTTGCCAAAGATCACAGTGGCCGCACATTTGTAATTTCCCGCCCTTCAGATGTGTGTGGTCAGGGTGACGCCACAATTGTAGTTGGTGTACAAGCGAGTTGTCACACAGTGCCAATGACGAGCTGTATATTCTTGCCACGTTTAATCCAGTTTCTTAAATATCTCAGCCTGGTTGTATTTGCTCAATGTTATTTAAAATCACAAAGAAGGCTCGTGCACACTCTTTGATTTACTCGTGGCTTTCTTGAGTATCAATCAGTCAGTTACTTCTGCATATCACTATAACTTAATGACATTCGCGTCTATTTACTTTATATACGGATTCAAATGTTGGCACTAACAGTGTACTCAGGAACGCCTGTTCTCTAGGCGTTTTCTTCTTTGCTCTGTTCGCAAATTGTGTGGCCAATCGGTGGCCATACACAGCAATACTAAATCCAGTCTGTTATGCGTCATCTGCAAGGATAAAAATCTTCCTGTCAAAAGTCTACGCTACAACAAATATAAACACAAACAGTCCCCTTGGATAACCAATGGTATCCTAAGGTCAATTAAATTCCGTGACAATCTATATAAACAATTAAAATGTACCCATCCTAGCTCCCAGTCATTTCTCACTCTTAAGCAAAATCTGAAAGCTTATAACAAAATTCTTGACAAATCTATTAAACGACAGAAACAACAGCACTACCATTCGACACTCGAAAATGTAAAAAATGATTCAAAAAAAACCTGGGACGTCATTCGCACAATTCTTAATATGAATAAACGTAAAACAGATTTCCCTTCTTTTTTATGATAGAAAATAAAAAAGAATCTAACAAAAACGAAATAGCTTCAATTCGTTTTTCACAAATATTGGCCCAAAATTGGCCGCTAAAATAAGCCAACAAAATTTACCCCATTTTACAACATATCTAACCCACCAGTGGGAAGCTTCTTTTACCTTCACCAATATCTCTCCTTCACATGTTTTATCGATCCTGGATAAACTCAAGCCCAAAACTAGCACAGGACATGATCAACTGTCAATGAAGCTTATCAAGAGAATCGGTTCCTCATTAGCCGATGCCCTATCTCTAATAATAAATCAGTCTCTGAATACAGGCATTTTTCCTAGCAAACTAAAAGTCGCTAAAGTGCTACCAATACATAAAAAAGATGATGATAAAGTCCTGAATAACTATAGGCCAATTTCTCTTCTCCTGGCCCTGTCCAAAGTTTTTGAAAAAGTGGTATATCATCAAGTTTACGATTATTTTACACAGCATAACATTTTCTATAACAGCCAACATGGTTTTAAAAAGCTTCACAGCACCGAAACTGCCTCCCTAGAATTCATTGATAGATTATCTAAAATTCTTGACTCCGGTGAAATACCCTTTACTATATTTTTAGACATATCTAAAGCCTTTGATACCTTAGATCATGATATCCTTCGACAAAAGCTTAATTATAATGGTATCTCTGGCACTCCTCTTAAATGGTTTGAAAGTTATTTTACAAACAGATCTCAATACGTTCAACTAAATGATGTTTGCTCTAAACATCTACCTATTACTACTGGCGTGCCTCAAGGTTCGATTCTAGGACCACTTCTATTTATTATATATATAAATGACTTATATCTGGCTGCCCCTAAATTTGAATCCATATAATATGCCGATGATACCACACTTATTAATTCACTTTGTACCTTTAACTATAAACCAAAACCTAATAATGAAGACGTTTCGAACAGCATAAATTCTGAACTTGATAAAGTACATAAGTGGCTTGCAGCAAACAGACTGTCTCTTAATATATCAAAATCTTAATATATGCTATTTTCTTTTCCTCAACGAAAGTAAGAATTAAACATAAATCTTAAAATTGTTGATACATATTTAGAAAGGACGAATGAATTTGACTTCTTAGGACTAATTATAAATGAAAACTTAAACTGGAATGCCCACATTAATAAAATTCTGAATAAAACTTCTAGAGCTATTGCTATACTTAAACGACTACATAAGTTGTTACCTACAAGAACCCTTCTGCTCATATACAATTCTCTGTTATTACCCCAAATTGGTTATTCTATACTTGCCTGGGGTTTTACTTGTGACCGTGTTCTTAAACTGCAAAAAACTGCTATTCGATTACTATGTCACACACACTTCTACGCACACACAGAAACGTTATTCAAAAAATTAAATATTTTAAGGGTTTCTGACCTTTTCAAACAAAAAGCCCTCAACTTTTATTATCGATACTGTAAAAGTGAACTTCCTGTCTAGTTTCGTGATATGTTCGCTACCCTACCCACCACTCATCAGTATTCTACAAGACATAGAGATTTTCCTCAGTACGCTACTCCTCAACATATTACAGCTGAAAAGTGCATTAGACATGAAATTCCTAAATTACTAACTAATACACCTTCACTCATTACAGACAAAATTAATACACATTCTTATTCTGGATTCTCAAAATATATCAAGGTATTCTCAATAAATCAATATTCTGAAACATGCGACATCGTCAACTGTTTTGTTTGCAACTTTCAACGATAACTGTTACTCATTCCCTTTATTATTATTATTATTATTATTATTATTATTATTATTATTATTATTATTATTATTATTATTATTATTATTATTATTATTATTATTATTATTATTATTATATATTTATTTTTTATTTATTTATTTTTTCTACTAATCACAATCTTGTTAAAACTTGTCATTATTTTCAATTGAAATCAGGTGTAACTTACCAGTCATACTAACACAGGTAGCCACAGCGATAGCGGATGTTTACATCCTTAGCTGGGTCATCCTGACGATGTATTTGCATATATATATCCTGTAATTTTGGTAAAATCAATTTTGTACACTTCTTTCTTTTGTATTACGTGATACCATACATCTGACATTTGTATCTGCTGATCTTATGTATATGTATATATATGTCTAATAGATAGATGTGAATCCTGAATCCTGATTATATTAATCTTTCACTTATGACTTCAGCTACATCATAGCAATGTTCCAATTTGCCAACTTACCGAAGTCATATCTATTACATTTTCAAGTTGAGATGATTGGCATTCTGAGGAAGCATATTGGAAGTATTTTGTGCAAAGGACATACTGTATGGAAATATGTAATTTTTTCCATGAGTAGACTTCCGTGTGGTCGCCATAGGTTAAATGATGTGATATCAGCAGCGAGCCGCATGTTTCGGTCAGGTGATTTTATTCTTGTTGCCCAAGGGCTCGCACGCACATGTACATAGAGCGTCTTAATTGTGTTCACTTTATTTCCTTAATATTCTGTTACATGTTTACTGCAGTCTGTGTGGATATATATAGTTGGGCTGAGCGCCATAGATTGAAATACAGTTGGCTTATTATATTCTTAACCGACTGCCTCCACATTTATTTGGAAGCATTAAGGAATATGTCCTAATCTCTCCCATGATCAAGCTGAACGTGTATTTGGATTATTCTAAAATTTGTATAATGCTATGATACCTCTATCTTGTCAGTTACGGTCACCTTATCGCATACATATGCATAGACCTACATATTTTTTAGTTTACTTCCTGGGGGTCGTCAGATATGATGGTCGACTTTGTTATTCAGTCAATAAATTAGTCCTCATTTCAATTTTGAAATATGTTGTTAATTCTACATTTCTAAAATGCATGTAAGCTGCATTTGGGGGTTTGACCACTATAGTTTAAATTTTGCATCATTGTCATAATAGTTTATATATTGTTACTACAAAGGTGGCATTAAATGACCACAGCATGTTTATTTACCTGACCTACTAGTGGCCATGCATAGCTGCGCTTCTCTACACAGATGACCAAGATATTGCTATTCATTTCTTCAACAAGATCAAACCGGATGGGAAGCGTTGTCTTACTACATATGGGCATAGGTGGTACTCACTGCTCAGGACGTGTCCTTGAGGTTACTTTACTTTATATACATGCACTTATATTATTCAGCGTGCAGTTTATTATCTGTCACCTATATATCACTTTACGGGTAGTGAGTTAAGACGGACTTACATTGATTTATCATCCCCCGATTGCGTCAATAACCGGGTATGCTGACGTCAAGACTGATTGTTTTTATCCGCAGGGCATGTCCCCATTTGGCCTGGTCAACGATCAGTTGATCGAGCACGCCGCCAAGTGTGGCCTGCGTCGCTTACACCGCTCGACGGCTGCGAGCTCGGTGAGTGTTTCGTTCTCATGACTACCACTTAAATGCAGTAATTTAATCGTGATAAAATTTCTATCAACTATGCTATTGTGGTCAACTAGTCCTTAGATTAGCTTTTGAGTTTTTGCTTTTTATGTGGACATGCACCACTTTTTAATATTATTAAATCATATGGTATGCTAAAAGAACCCACCTGTTTTTCTCGATGGCAAGCTTTGTATTGCATGTTTCATGCGTAGACTGAAATACGTTCTGTTACAGGTTGGGGCTCAATATTTTGCTTTGTATTAGCACCATAATCTTTTTGTGAGATCCGTTTTTGTGGACCCTCTTTTTCCTCCTCCTCCTCCTCCTCCTCCTCCTCCTCCTCCTCCTCCTCCTCCTTCCCCTCCTCCTTCATTTGCTTCTCCTTTCTTCCCCTTCCCCTCCTCCTCTTCCTCCTTCTTGTTCTTCTTCTTCTTTCGCCTCCTCCTCCTCTTCTTCGTTTTCTTCTTCACCAGCAAGTTTGTCCGACAATTTTCTCAGACACCGTTACACTTATAAACTCCAAAATTAATGTGGTACGATTATGGATCCATACATGAAGTAATCCATTTACTAAGACGGTTAAGTGCATTTAAATTACGCAAATAAGAGGCATTTAAAATTATAATTCTTGAATATCTTCAAAACTATTACAGCCACAGATGTGATTCCAAGTGTTATTTCTATTTTATTGACCATTTTGCATCTTATGAATACAGTATGAAACTTGCTGGTTTTTAATTTCTGTTAATTAGGCTCAATTTCAGGTTCAAACCTTACATATCTTCAAGACTCTGATGGATAGAGATGTGATTCAAAGTTTTTCACCTGTAATTGGCCATTGTGCGTCCATTACATACGAAATGAAAGTTCTGCATTTTAACTTATGCTAATTACAAGTAATTCAAAATTTAAATCTCGAATATCGTTAAGACCATAATAGACAGAGATGCTTTTCCAAGTTTTACATGTTATCGACCAATGTACATTCAATGAATACAGAACAGAAGTTTTTTAAGTAAGCATTTTAAGTAATGCTAATTACGATCCATTCAAATTTGAAGTCTTAAATATCTTCAAAACTAGCTGGGGACGGGGATGCTACTGCAGCAAGTAAAACCACACAAACAGGTTTTACAGTGTGTGTGTGTGTGTGTGTGTGTGTGTGTGTGTGTGTGTGTGTGTGTTGTGTGTGTGTGTGCAGCCATGGAGATGGTGAGGCGAAGCAGCATGGTGTAGGTCACTTAAGTGCAAGTACTACTTCAGCCTGGCCGCCAAGGCACCCAACCAGCGTCTGCAGATTGGCTCTTTAAGCTATCCCGATTTTAGTGACGGTAAAGCAGACCTGATACTGATGGGAGTACTAGAGTTTTCATGTCTATCATATGTAATGTGATCAGTAAAACATGTTTATTGAATTGTTGACACCTTGGCCTCAACTTTTACTGCATGATTGTTGGAATGGCGTGATGATGGCATATTTAATTGCCTATACTCGAAATAGTTTGTTTGCAGGAATTCCATTCTCAATCATGCCCAGGAAAGAGAACATTTCCACTGCAACCCCGAATGCCATTTCATTCTGTGCCTGGTTTGCCTCTTGTCTCTCCAAAATTGCACTTTGTAATACAGATACAAAGGGAAATATTCAGAGCAATTTCAAAATATTCATATTTTGAAGGCACACAGATTTACTGTTACGACATTTATTTTTTCTATTTTTTCCTTGCGCATTTACTACTTTGTCTGTGCAATCTGTGTTATTCAAGGAGCTCATTCCACTTGCATACATCTTTGGCTTTACGGTTACATACCGTACTCTTGGTGTGTTTATTCTGTATCTGAACTTTCTAAGCAAAAGACTTTTTGAATATTAAGATAAGTATCTTCCATAGATATCAATTTTGTTTTGAAGATATATACATATATCTATATATTTATAGCTAGCCCCCTATGAAAACTCTTATCGGGCAATCCCCATTTAAACCATATAGTAGTATATGAGCTTCTTTTCTTTTCTTTTTTTTTCTTTTTTTGTTTTTTGTTTGTTTGTTTTTTTTTTTTTTCTTTTTTTTTGTTTTTGTTTTTTGTTGTCATGTTAAATTCCGAAGCCTTTCGCGAGATAATGCAGATGCATTCACCCATATCTGGTACGGTGGCACTATTCGATATGATTTCTTTGTCGGAAACTTTTCTCCCACCTTATAATTCTGCCGAAATTCTACCCTCACCTGTACCTGGTATTAATAATTTCAGTAGATGAGATCACCTGAATGCAGAGTTGTGGGTGTTCTTTCAAAATCTTTCATCGTGTCTCGACATGTAAGTTTAGAGTTGCCTGATCTGGAGCTTTTGTGTTCCCACATTGGAATAAATAAAAGATTATCACATAATGTGGTCCATAGGTCTCCCAGCTCTACGGTTTCATTCTGGCAAAAAATCCAGGGATGGTCTTGACTTTGCAAAAAGCATAGGTATTCAATATCATTTTGACTGGAGATTTGAGTTTACGCTTTAATACTCACCTAGGATCGAAGCGTGATCAATATGTAGGTTGTAATTTCCTAACTCTACATATTATCGAATATATCCGTATGACTAAACTTTAAGCAACCTCTTTTGCATCAAATATTACCAAATACATCTAACTGAAGGAAATCGTATCCTTCTACCTATTTCCAACTGAGACCGTAATTTTAGGGGTGCTAACTTGCAGTTTCGGCGAAAGAAAAGACCTAACATTTAAATGTCGTCTTTGAGATTGCGGTAAATCTGACATCAATGGTTTTATTGCGCCTATCAATGTTGCGCACCAGAATTCATGTTTTGTTTCAGAGGATATTGATGAATGTTGTAATTCTTGGACAATATTGATCATAGAAACAGTCGCACACTGTGTTTCTGACAAGGACTTTTTCATTTACCCTAGTATAACACTTAAATTAGTTCCGTTACGTGCAAAGTTAAAACAAAATATGACAGGTCCAAAAGACTTGGTTCAGAAACCAGTGTGTGGCCATCCTTCTACCAAGTCCGGATTTAGTATCAGCAAGAACTAAAACTAGCTGGGGACGATGAATATGACAGCAATAAGTTGCAAGCAGAGAAGAATTCTGCTCGGAAAAGGAAACGCACTGATTGATATTTGGAGAGAGATATGAATATTTAAAGCATCCTGAAATATTATCTTGTCCTGGGGTTTTAGATGGAATCATAGTATATACGCTCGACGCATCTGAGACCAATACAGAATGCCTTGCCTTATAACTTTTTTTTTTTTCAAATAGAGACGTGTGTTTATATTCGTATCTTAAAGTAAAAAAATACATGTCTCAAACTTGCGAAAGCTTTATTGGCTTTCTCAAATAACTTTATTGTACCATCAAAACTGCCCATTACATTATTTCAATTCCAAAAATAGATATATGTCTTTGCAATTTAAAAAAAAAAAGTTTCCAGATATGATCTCCCCTGTTTTTATAAAAAATCATAACATTGCATTGGTCTTTCTTATGTGTATATTCTATTTCTACTTTTGACTATTTTGACTCAAAATATCAGGGCGATTTTTTAGCCCCGTTTCAGTTTCTGATACAAGTATAAGACCGTCACTATCAAGTGGAAAATTCAATTTCTTATCATGTAGAGATACTAAGTCACACGAATCGTTGAATGGGTTTGACATATCATTGCTGAAAATATCAAAAAGAGTACCTATAATCAAACATCCTTGTTTTGTTTAACTCCTCTTTTATCTTTAGACAGACCATCTGAACAATTTATGTGTATACTAGATTGATAATGCATACCTTAAAAATTCCGAAACATATAACCGACTGTACCATTTTTCACTCTCTTGAGAGTAATCTGGCGTACCAAACTGTTTCTGAAGCTTTTTTTGAATTCTACGAAACACACACACATGGATTTTTTTTTTTTTTAATATGTTCTTGTTTTTGTCGGTCCAGAGTTCTTAATACAAAAATGTGGTCCCTGTTCTACATTTTGCGGTAAATCCAAGCGGAAGTTTATTTTACAAATTAGACTCTTCTGGGTATTTTTGTAAGTGGTTTGCAATAGTGCAAAAAGTTTAGACGCGCAGTACTATTAAAGGCAAACACCCATAGACACATCAAGGTCACGTGCAGGTTAACATTTATGTACGAAAACCAGCAGGCTGCTCTTACGGCCAGTTGGGAAGAACCCAGATGTAAATATTTTGTTTAACATTTAACCAAGAGTTCCGACAGAATCGTTTTAATTGCCCCCTTTCAGCATCTCATTTATAATCCCATCCTTGACTGGTGACTTCTTATTCTTGAAGCTTTCAAATGCACTGAATTATTCAATGAAATTAACGTAGAAAAAGACAAGTGCAGATTTTCCAGGTTGTTCAGTGAGGACGAGATCTCTGGTTCCATTGCAGATTTTTAAAATTATAATTACGTGGCATGATATCAGAGAAATGGCAAAACCACTGTAAACGGTGCATATTGTCACAAGTGTCTCTTTTCTTTGAAATTGCGTCTTCCCAATAGACATTTCAATATTTTCCCAAAATATTTTTAAAGAGTACATTTTATTATTTCTACTTTCTCTCTCCCTCTTTTTTGTTTCATTTGTATTTATTTATTTACTTATTTATTTATTCATTCATTCATTTATTTATTTGTGCATGTATGTATGTATGTATGTATGTATGTATGTATGTATGTATGTATGTATGTATGTATGTATGTATGTATGCATGCATGCATGTATGTATGTATGTATGTATGTATGTATGTATGTATGTATGTATGTATGTATGTATGTATTCTATTTTATTTATGTATACGGTGAGATAGAGTTTTGGATATTTTTCTTGAGAAATAAGTTTTATGTGAGGATTATAACTGTAGGGGTTTAACGGAAATTCGGCGCTTTGGAGAAGAAGAACGTGATGCATGAATTCTAGGTTTGATGGGGTTTGCCGGGATGAAAGAAATGTGTCCAAATTGTACAGGACTTTTTGGCACAGTGGTGGAAGAAAAGAAATAAAATATGAGCATTAGAAGGAAACAGGGAACTGACCTGAACTAAGATTTTATTTCCATCTGGTACATACACGGTCATCCATACAAACAGGTCCCATGAAGGCTCTCAGAGGAGAATACTCTCACCGAGCTGGGTGCCACTACAAACTGTCGATTAATACTAAGGTAGTGCTACTAACTAATAAACGGGTAACTACATAAAAAAAGGAAAAAATAAGTACATGAAAGAGTATTCACGAAAGTGATATACATATTGTGTAAATATTACTTCAATCATACAATACGATCGATACCATGCAAGAAAGTGGATTTCCGGATAACATTTAGAATATCAATATCAATAAGACATGGATTTACATTTCATATTTGTCAACATAGAGTTGTTTAACTTCTTTTTTTTTTTTAATTTTGTATTATTGTTGAGTTGCCTCAAGTGGGTAGGTAGTGAATTTTTAAGAAATGGTCCCATGAATTTTGTCATATTATGGCCATGTTGAGAAATTGGCTGTGATTAGTACAGGTATGATGAGTGTCTGGTGACATATTGATGAATCTGAGTGACCTATACAAAATAGCTGTCATATATGGAGGGAAAGACTATAGAGCAACAGATGCGGGTGAAGGGAAGGGAAAGGTAGTAGCCATATAATCAGGGCTCACACAACTGTTTGTGCAGAGGAAAGGTATAACAAGCTAAAGTGAAAGTCGATGAGTGTTATAAGCCATGTTCACAGAGCCCGATTTTATCAGCCGACGAAATCGGACTGGTCGGTGTGGGTGTGAACGCGTTCGTCGGCGTGTCTGCAGATCAGAGTCTGGCATGTCAAGGATTCATCGGCCGACGACGTCTCGGTTGACAACACTATCGGTAGCTGTGAACACGAGACCGAAACGTTCCGTTGGCCGATTTTTGTACGCAAATGTAACCAATCCTGTGATTTTTCTTTTCTTGTTTCGTGAACGGAATACAACAACATTTCGTTGTCAGATGGTGTCTGGCGATAGAAATCAGAATTGTGCTTTGTGAACACACCTAGCGGCCGCCGGGGAAAAAATGGGTTGCCTAAAACACGGCTTTTCGGGATAACACCAGTACAGGCCCAGTCTGGGTCCGCTGCTGCAGTCACAGAGCATGTGGTGAACCATGGAGCTACTGTAGATCTATAGTAGCTCCATGGGTGGACCTAACAAGACTTGCCATGGTTTTCCCAGCCTCACTTATGCCACAGCCAGACGTTACAGGGCAGTGGAAAATATGTGGAAAGCCACAGCAGTACTGTTATCATGAAATATTTTCCACGTCAATTCCTTCCTTCCATGATGGTAAACACGTCTTTTACATGTCTAAAGCTGAATTACATAAATCCCTTTTTTTACCCAGTAACCCAGATTCTGCATTAGCTACTTTACCCTAACGTACTGAACCTCGAGTTTCTGTCATCCATTGCGTAACTATAACGAAGATCGAAGCCCTTGAAACCCTACTAAAGCCGATAAAATAATAATAACAACAACAACAATAAGAATAATAATAATAATAATAATAATAATAATAATAATAATAATAATAATAACAACAACAACAACTTGGTTCTCATTTACCTCTGGACACAAACGTGATGGGGGGGGAACTGTTTGACCTGCTGAAACATCTCTCACCAAATATGGGTGTAAGGACATTTTTATTCGTTTAAAGGCTACGAAGATGTGGCATATATATATATATATATATATATATATATATATATATATATATATATATATATATATATATGTATATACGATCAGCTTTTTAATCTAGATTCAGTTTGCATAATTTACTGTACACATATACACTGAACTTAAAGTGTGACTTGATTGACATACAGATGAATCATTTGTTAACATGCTGCGTCTACGGTGTCGCACGGCACTGGTCAGCAGGCAGGCATTCCTAGTTGAAAATAAAGATTGTCACTCGGGCAAACTGACTGTGACAGTTCTGTGCTCAGCTGACCTTACATGCAAAGACTGAAGTGGTCCTGTGAACTTCAGAATGATATCACGGACACCTTTGTGTAAGACAATCATCACTGTTGCTAACATATCCCCTTACCAGTTTCCCTAATTTTGATCATTTGTTAAACTAGAGGATCTGGACTGATCCTGTGCTCAGGTGAATCATAAGTTGACCGTTTGAACAAACTTGGTGGAAACCCACTAGAGTAACATTGCTACCAAGTATGAAGTAAATGTGTCTGACGGTTTCGTCGGAGAAGTTGAAAGTGTGATTCTTTATCAGAGGCCAATTGATTTACATGGTAAACAACCAGAATATATGCATTTACCAACAAGTACCCAAAATGCATCCAAGGTACATTGCCACCAAGTTTGAAGTTAATCTGGATGACGGTTTAGGAGAAGAAGTCGAAAGTGTGAATAAGCATTATTATTTTCATTGACTTCCATAGTAATCAATAGGAAAGCTGCATTGACCGGTAAGTACCCGAATTGCAAAATTCATTAAAAATCAGGAATCAGCAGGATTCCCACAGAGTGTACAACTTTGTTTGACCCTTCTACGAGGAACATATCCACCATGTTTCAGCCTAATCTGAGTGACGGTTCTGGAGAAGAAGTCGAAAATACCTATGACACACAAAAATTCATAAACATTAGAAACAAATTGCAGCGCCACCTGGTGAACAAATTAAGAACTAGGAGTCCCAAGAAGTGTCCCTATCTGATATCAAAGCAATTGGGTACGCGGTTTCGGATAAGAAGATTTTTTAAGATTTTTCCAAAAAAAGAACAAAAAATTCATTTAAAATAAAAAAATCACTGGAGCATGACCATTAAAAAAAAACTGGTGGAAACCCACCCAAGGTACATTGACACCAAGTTTGAAGTTTATCTGGATGACGGTTTTGGAGAAGAAGTCGAAAATGTAAATTAGCATTAGAATGCTCATTGACTTCCATAGTTATCAATAGGAAAGCTGCATAGACCGGTACGTACCCGAATTGAAAAAATCGTTAAAAATCAGGAATCAGCAGGATTCCCACATAGTGTACACTTTGTTTGACCCTTCTACAAGGAACATATCCACAATGTTTCAGCTTAATCTCAGTGACGGTTCTGGAGAAGAAGACGAAAAAACCTATAACACACAAAATTTATTTTAAAAAATAGAAAAAAATGCAGCGCCACGTGGTGAACAAATTACGAACTAGGAGTCCTAGGGAGTGTTCCTGTATGATATCAAAGCAATTGGGTAAGCGGTTTCGGATAAGAAGATTTTTTAAGATTTATTCCCCCCAAAAAATCATTAAAAATAAAAAAATCACTGGAGCATAACCATTTGAATAAACCTGGTAGAAACCCACCCAAGGTACATTGCTACCAAATTTGAAGTTAATCTGGATGACGGTTTTGGAGAAGAAGTCGAAAATGTGGATTAGCATTACAATGCTCATTGACTTCCATTGTAATCAATAGGAAAGCTGCATTGATCAGTAAGAAAAAAAATCGTTAAAAATCAGGAATCAGCAGGATTCTCACATAGTGTACAAGTTTGTTTGACTCTTTTACAAGGACCATATCCACCATGTTTCAGCTTAATCTGAGAGACGGTTCTGGAGAAGAAGTCGAAAATACCTATAACACACAAAAATTCATAAAAATAGAAACAAATTGCAGCGCCACCTGGTGAACAAATTAAGAACTAAGAGTCCCAGGGAGTCTTCCTGTGTGGTATCAAAGCAATTGGGTGAGCGTTTTCAGAGAAGAAGATTTTTTAAGATTTGCCCAAAAAAGAACCCAAAAAAAAATCATTAAAAATCCAAAAATCACTACACCATGACCATTTGAACAAACTTGGTAGAGACTCACCCAAGGCACATTTCCACCAAGTTTGAAGCAGATCTAGCTAGGAGTTTTGGAGAAGAAGCCGAAAATGTAAATTATTTATGACGGACGATGGACGACACACGACGGATGGACGACTGATTTTGAGACTATGGTATAAGCTCAGGTGATATGATCACCTGAGCTAAAATCAGAAAATAACAGCTCTACAACGCAGTAAAAAAAAGTTGGTGAAGATCAAGTCCACGTACATTCCCGATAAGTATGAAGAGGATCTACTGTGATGGAGAAAAGGTCAAGAAAAATGGACACACAAAAAAATCCTTAAAACGTGTAAACTTATCAGAGTACCACACGTTGCACAAAGGTCTAGAAATCCCCAGAAGTGTGCACATGCAATTTCAAAGCGATTGGCCTTGGCTGTTTTGGTGAATATTTTTTTTTTTTTTTCGGTTTTGCCAAAAATAGAATAAAAAAGTCCTAAAAATCACCGAAGGTGACCACTTGAACAAATTGGTACAGAACTATCCAAAGTACATCCCCACGCAGTTCAAAGTGATTCTGTTTGATGGTATTTGAGTAGAAGTCTAAAATGTGACTTGCAAACTCTTTTGAAATGGGTTATTGTCAATGGGAACGTATTCCTTATGCAAAAATTCGTAAAAACTAGAAAATTTGCAGCGCCACTTAGTGACCACATTAAAATCAAGTGGTCCCCATAGGGATCTCTATGCAATTTCGAAGCAATTGGCTTACTGGTTTTGGAGATGCTTTAGGATTTCGAAAAAAGTAAAAAAATATAAAAATTACTGGACCGTGACCTTTTGATCAAACTTGGTAGAGACCTACCCTAGGTACATCTCCACCAGGCTTCAACAGAATCTAGCTGACCATTTTGGAAAACAAAACTGTCAATTGTTGATCGACGCAAAGGGAGGTCCCAAGATTAGCTCAGCTGACAGACAAGTCAGCAGAGCTAAAATAAGTGATGCGACAGTAAATTTTGATATGCAATGAGAAACAAGTATTTTTTTTCATTTGTTTAAGCCTGGATAAAACTAAGTCTTCTTGTCCTGATGTTGTCAATAGGAAAATTCCATCTGTGAGGCAGAACGTAATTGTTTCATCATTACATAAAATGGTACTGAAAAGTCATGTAATTATCCTGGGCATTAGTACATGTCTCAATCTTTTGGCTCAAAGGCCTCCTGTTTAAATCAAATAAATCTGGTATCGAAGCATTGAGATAATCAAAGAATACAATCACGAAGATTTGCTTCAGACCTCCAGATGTAGGAAAATGTGTGCTGGTGTACCGCAAACTTCTGTATGTAGGCCTATTATGTTTGTCACAAATATTACTGATGCTGTCAGCCTCATCACATGCAATATAGAACTGGCTGCCGTCATTATGAATTTAAGTTCATCTTAATTACCATTTTGGAAATTAGGTCAAGGTCAGCCCTCTTTGAAGTCAATCTTACTCTATGGAAGACTATGAACAAGTGGAATGTGGCACTGTGACCTAAGGGATTGGCTCAAGATCATCCGTTTGCAAACTTAACCTAGCTCCTATAGAAGGCTATATCCCTGTGCAATAGGAGATCCATAGCTCAAAAACGCCTTTAGTTATCCTGCGAAAACTAAGGGAACTGAAAGGACTCTGTATGTTGACCTTGAGAATGTGGTGAAGGTCATCCATATTCTAAGCTGACCAAGCTCTAGAACAGGACTGTAACCATGCAAATATTGAAGTCGTTAGTTAAATTCTGAGTTACAATGCAGAAACCAAATTCGCTGCAATCACTCTGTGACCTTGGAAATTGGGTCAAGGTCACCCATCTTCAAACCTGACTGAGCCATGGATTCTTTCAGTAAAACTTTCTAGTTATCATGCAGAAACCAAAACCTTACTGTACTACCTCTGTGACCTTGGAAATATGGTCAAGGTAAACCATCTTCATACTTCACCTAGCCCTTATTAAGAATAATATACGTGGGCAGTATCAGAGTCCTATCACAAAACATTCTTGAGCTATGGTGCAGAAACCACACTCTACCAACCTGTGGGGTGACCTTGAGAATTGGGTCAAGTTTATCTATGTTCGAACTTTATGAAGCCCTTATAGATGACTATTATTATGTGCAATATTGATATCCTAGGTTAAACTCTGAGTTAGGATGCTGAAAGAAAATTCTCTAAAGTGGCCTTATGACCTTGGATCTGATCTAATCCTAATGAAAGATATAAACATCTACAAACTAAAATGTGTATTTTCTAGTGATTTTGGTATTAGTTAATGAACACACAAGTAGTGCTTGGCAAAAGTCATGGATGATCACCATCAGCAGGCTCTCAGAATGGCAACAACTATGATGTTCCACAGGGCAGGGTGGCAGGCATTAAAGAATCATACCTGATGAGCTCTGGGTGAGACAAGCTGCAAGGGGTCAGGCCTCTCCAGTATGGTCTCATAGCATCTGCTTAATCCAAAAAGAAATCCTGTTTCTGAAAACTTGCTCCTTATGAGGGCTGCAGAGGGGTAGGAAGATGGTGGAGCTCTGTCCCCTGCTGCCTTCCATGTGCGAGAGTTACCAGCAAACCGCTCTCACAGGACACAAGGCTCTTTCCTCTGGGGGAAGAGCAGTATCCATAGCATGGAGGGCAAAACCCTTGATGGCTGTAGCTTGATCTCGAGCCCCTTGGTTCTTTGCAAGAGCCCAAGTGAGGCCTCGGAATCACCTAGGAGTAATCAAGCGACCATTGGAGTTGATCATGAGCTAGAGTGTGGATCTCGCTTCTCTATCCCCCCAAGGGAGTGTTAATTAGAAACAAGTCTTCCACATCCACTACTTGAGCTCCGCCCATCAGGGGTCTTCAAGGCATTCAAAGGGCCACTTCTTCAACATGACTAAGACCAATGGAAGGTCCAACCTGGGATCATCCAGGAGAGACAGAGCAGCCAACAAGACATCAGAGTAGGACGCCATAAGGACAGAAACTGTCATCTTCCTCCAACCACTTGAAGGCCTTGGCAGACATCGTGATGGACTTCTGCTGGCAAGCATTAAACTCTTCCCAGTCCAAATCCACTAACAATGGATAGGAGGGAAAGATATGTTCTGGCACAGAACGCCATCTCCCCTGAATGTCTGGCTTTGGGAGGAGTCGCCTCTGGCTCCAGTAGCCACATGTCGGCGACTCTACAGGAACCTGTGTCCTGCGAGTCTTGTTTAATGAGCTGGTCACATAACTCAGCTATGAAGGGGGGAAACAGGAATTGAGGTACATTGCAGTGTGTCCTCCCAGAGATGAGCCCCAACAGGACAGCGCAACAGCATGGTGCCTCTCCTTGTCTGACGGGACCACAGCTTGGTCATCAACCAGGCCCTGAGTGAGCACTTTGACATGTTCCAAGCCCTGTGGCAGAGTCGATGTGGTATCCACAGGTGCGGAAGGATTTTCTGCAGGCCCCACCATCTTCAACAAGCTCAGCCTCTCAGAGTGTGATGGTCAAACCTTTGACCTTGGCCAGGATCTGCAAACAGACTCATCTGAAAACAGAATCCCATTGCCCACCTCAGTGTTGAGGTCCAAAGACTCAGGACTCATGAGAAGAGTGGTAAGACCCAAAGCCTCATGAAAAAAAAAAAAACAGATCGTTCATGGGCAATGTGGGGCCACTTGTGACAGCACGGGATCCATCTACATTCCAGGTAGCAAAGACTTCTGTGGAAGTCTTCACAGCCTCAAATGCCACCTCCCTCTGCTCAGTCCATATGGGACTGGAGAGGGGGGCTTCCTGTAGACCCATAGAAGGGGACACAGTGGCCACTGACTGTGGAGTGTGATGTGTGGAGGGAAGCTGCTGGATCTCTGGGAGACTTGGCTCAGAGACCACAGCTGCCTCCAACTAAGCAGTCTGCCGGCAGGAGGGAGCCTGATGGAGTTCCAGATCCTTGGGCCTGAGAGAAAGTGGAGTCAAGGCAGGAGAAGCAAGCTGCTCTGCCATCAACTCAGTCTGCTCAGGCTCGGCGACATTGGCTGCAACGGCGGAATAAGACAAAGTCTCTGACCACAAATGCTGTTCCTTGTGGAGCACGAGGTCCACTTGCTTCTCAAGCGAGGGAGGCAGGATACCTGGTTTGAAAACAGGAGCAAGCAATATTGCTAGCTGCTCACTTTGTGGCAAAGCTCGCAAATGTGCAGCTGACAATGCCATCACAGCAGGGCAGAACAAGGGTGGCACTTGGGTCACCAGAGGGGAGAGACCACTGCCCAAGCCAAATGCCCACAAATGGCAGAAGGTGCCACCAAAGTTATGGGTGCCTTCCTTCTAACTCCAACATTCTTTTACTTACCATCCGAATTCTCAGAGCCAGGACCTGGGTAAGTTTATCAAGGCACGTGTGGTTTTCCAGACCTGTTGAACCAAGTCTCATTGTCAGAGTACTCTGACTGGCCAAGGTTTCAGAAAACCCGGACAGGAACCCAAAGGTTTCCATTCCAGATGCACCGGTTTGCATGACTTCTGCTCTGAACACTTAGACCCAAAAGGCCCTTGTGCCAAATGTTCTGCAAACAAATCATCTGATGACCTTTAAAATATCATTTCCTGAAAAGCTTTTCTTTGATGACAGGAGAAACTAATCAAGGTCACACATATTATGAGATATCAAACTTCCACATAGTGCACATGTGGTACACTTGGTACCATTCAACTTTTCTTCATTAAGATATTATACCTTATAGACTTTTCTCAAGTGCTTAATGACCTTGAAAAATAGCTGAAGGTCATACAATCAATGGTTCACAGTGACCCAACAGTAGATCACCAAGTGGAGTTTTATGTACAATGTATCCAAGATCAATTTTGATCTAGAAGCTCTGTTCTCTTTCAGTTTCTTACAGATGTCCAAGATACACCCTCCTATTCAAAAATCACTTCTAACTGTACAGACCAGGTCACCTGTGAAGAGTAGCTCAAGGTTAGTGATATTATATACCATATTAGCATTGGACATGATCTTTATCCTAAAAATTTTGCAAGTCAAATTCATTTTTTTTTTTTGGAGATATGCATCTTGCAACAAACTTTGGCTCATAATTTCTGTCAAATTATAGGTGGTGTTATTGGTATCATAACTGAAATTGTGATGTCCTCCAAAATCCTACTAGATTTCATGAACATCTATCAAACATTAAGGTTGCTACAGTGGTTGCAGATTTTCACATTGACCCATATATTACATTACACTGCAGATACCACCAATATCAAACTTGAGCTAGATTTCCATACACTTGAGAGGTCCTGAAAGTTATATGGTGCTATCTTCGTGATCTTGCCAACTGTGGACTGTATTGCCCTCACATGCAAAAGTTTACAGCCATATGGACTGACAGATATGGAACCTGTGGTCAGAAGAGCTGAAAACTATACTACAGCCATGCAATCACGGCCAAGTACTAAATTGTAGTGAAATGTGAAGAAAGAGTCCATTTTATTGCAGTGAAATGTTTTTATTTGACAATTATTCAACATCAATATCATATTCATACATAATCACTGTGGATACGAGTCGTATATTTATATTACAAAATAGTGTGGCACCGAACTTGGTATATGCCATGTGCTCAGACATCAATGTTTTGATGTTATGTCATTATGACGGATTCCTGAATAAACAATTCTTTATAACTTGATACAATCAACCAACTGCAAGAGGTTTCATCAGTTTTTCAGGAAAGGTACTTTTCAAATAAATAAGGGCACATGTATATACTCAAATCACAAACTTTCCTTAAAGATCCTTTTTTTAAACATTTGTCCTGTAGACATACTTCAGTAGTACCTGTTCTAAAGACCACCGTTTGCGAAAAAAAAAACGGAAAAAAAAAAACAGCCTTTGCTTTGTCAGACCATCTTGTAATGACCACAAAGTCTAATTTTCTCACACAAGAGATTTAACTGAATGTAAGACCATCTTCAATATGAGATCACTTTTTGTTTGTAGTAGGGTGCTCAGGAGCTGTCATTTCCTGGTCAAATGAGTGAATCTGCCATGCTGCAACATTTTCACATCACCTTTTTTTTTTTTTTTTGCCTGATTGCCAGTATTCATATAGAAGTTTCCATGTCCCAATAAATGTTGCTATCAACAGAGGAAGCGGCATTTCTATTTTCTGGCTGCCAAACATCACTTAAAGGGGAAAAACGTTACAAATACAAATGGCAGATTTAGCTTTTTTTCTTTAAGTTTCCCATCTAACATATCCTTTGAACATCGTAAATGTCGTACCATATATAGCATTGTCAATTTCCTTTCAATTTGCCAGATATTTTTAGTTGTCCCTGATTGATCTTGCCAGCACATGCAGTCATTTTGTTTGTTTGTTTGCTGGTCATCATTATCAGGCCCATGCACCAGATAAGTATTGTCAGTTCCTCTGCTACAAGCACCTAGGGCTTGTTTCATGGAAGCATGGCTGAAGGTTGCCTCCAAAGCAGACCATGCTCTACAGTATCTCTTTTACACTTCATCTGCCCAGGAATACATGAATTTATTAATAATCAGGGTAATGAAAGTACATATACACTGTTACCCTTCTGATGTACTGCTGAACCAATCAGAAAGTTAGTCACTGCAGTGTATAAATTTATGAGTCCATTGGCAGTAGAGGTCAATTTACAGTGGTAAAACAGTGATCTTGTAAGCAAAGGGCAGATTGAGTCTGTTTAGTGGGCAACACTGAAGCCTGCAGCCAAACTACATGTCAATGGCAATGTAAAATGACACACCAGTGGCACACATTCCAATCACAAACTGCACAGAACCTTTCAAGAAATGAACCAGCAGCTGCAAGAGCTATCGTTTTTTCTTCTTGAGCCTCTTCATGTGTCTGTGTGCTCCACGGGCTGATGGCCTGCTCTCCTGTATCTCCTCATACTTCCTCTTGTTGTACCTGAAGTGAGCGGAAGAACAGACGTTACTCATGATACAGATTAACCCTCCCCTCATGCTGTTCCATTAATATTTGAAATTCCTTCAAGTCCTCAGTTTTCCTTTGCATGGCACACCAAGGAAAGCTGTTGACCAGGGTGTGTTGATAGGTCTCATCTACAATCATCTTTGAAACCCTTTTTCAATGTTTTAAAAATAAGCCAAGCATACTGACGCACATGACATTTGACCACCAGCCAGTTTTGGTCAGTTGTCGAGGGGCAGGATTAACATCACATATAATTCTCCTTCTCTGTATTTTAGTCATATCTGAACCGGGCTAACCATACCTTACTTTGAGAACCTCGGGAGAAAGGCTACCCAGCATCACTCAGTTACCACAAATTTCACAACTGAGAAAGATCTCACACCATAACACATTAAATATATGTGTGCCTAAAATTATGCTATTCATGCTGTTGGTCTGTGTTTACCAAGCTGGTTAGTTTACTTGGGAGAGGATTACAATAAAGCAAAGGATGCTGTCTGAACAGCCCATGTTCAGCTGACCTAGATATTCACACCAGAGTAGGTCACAACCCCAGCTGAGATTCACCTGCTTCAGCTGGTCCAAGATGAGCAGAACTGAGTCTCGCTATTGTTCTTCAATTCTTTTTATCCACTGTAGTCCTTGGGGCTAGCAGTTTTGGCATTTTACTGGCTTTACATGCAAAGATGTCTGTCTAAATATCTACAAATCTCATTTAGAAAACAAAAATTTCTGGTTGCCTCCAGGGCTAGTGCTTTGAAATTTTAGGTTACGCTGACTGGAATTTGATTGTTCCAGGCTATCAGAGAGAGAAATTGTAGACCCAGGTTACCATACCTTTGAATTGATGGTATATGGATACAGGTGACCCAAATGCTGAAAACAGTCACTTAGCATAACTAGGATCCTGTCAGACTACATTTCCACCAACATTAAAACTGATCTGGTGGTCACTTTTGAAGAAAAAAATCATAAACATACAAATATCCAACAATCTGAAGTGGATCTGGCTAGCAGTTTTGGGGAAGAAATCCAAAACATACATATGAAAGGACATGGACATGACTGACACATCATCCTTTAACCTCAGCTAACGTAAAATTGAATGTGCATTAAGTATCAACAGGATCAAATTCCCAATGTTTCAGGTCATTTATATATCTGTCAAATTAGACTTGAATAGAGATGTGAATGTCTTTTAACTTCTTTAATTTTAGCACCGTCACAGATAATCAAATCTCTTTAGGATCAGGTTTATGATACAGACTTTGCTCAGTGTACTCGAGTATGCACCAAGCGTGGTCCTGTCTGGGAAAGCTGTTGACTCAGTCCCTAATGGTTAAAGATCTTCATGTCACAAAATGCTGGTGGTCAAAGTAACCTTTGGACTACTCTAATGTTTTGTTTCAGGGGCAGGTCCATAAATGTATGGTACTCACCTCCTAAACTCTGCATCAGCAAGAAGCTCATCAACCAGTGTAGCTTTCCTCTGCTTTTTAGGAATCCTACTGTGATAGAAGTCTGCAGCATGCTCGACCACACGACCCATCTGTACAGATATACATACATGTAAAATGTTAGCTACAATTTATACATGTATGCAGATCACAACAAGCACATGTATCTACAGATACAATATATACACATACAGTACACAGTACATACACTGTGTGTGTATATACATATATATATATATATATATATATATATATATATATATATATATATATATATATATATATATATATATATATATATATATATATATATATGTATATATATATATATACACATTGTCTCCATACAAGTGAAACATATACAAGAATACCCCATATCTTTAGTTTTGATGAAATATTTAAATTTCATTGGATAACACGAGGTACAGACTGAACAATTTAGAATCAGTTCTGCTGAGGAAATGCATGTTTGGCTACTATCTTTAATCCCCTTGACCTAAATTGGCTACACTTGGATAATTCTTAATGCTTAGGGGAGCGGTCAAAAGCTCAATGTACAATGAAAATCTTAATTACCTCTGTGGGGGGTGGGGTTAAAAGCCCAATCTTTTTTTTTTTTTCAATTGCACAAAATTGATGTTTGTAAGGACAATAATCCAACAAAATTTTATCAAACTCATTTGTGAGGGTCACTGTGTAAAGTCATCTGTGGTCTTTCTTTTTTGTGGTTGTAACCTTTTTCTTTTTGTATTTTTTCTACATTTTCATACCATGCACTATAGGACTAAACAGAAATAAATGTTTAAACAGAATACACACACACACACACACACACACACACACACACACATATATATATATATATATATATATACATTTATATTATATTTATATTGCTACAAATGGGTGTGTTGAAGACTTGTTTTTATATATATATATATATATATATATATATATATATATATATATATATATATATATATATACACACAGTGGTTCTAGGAATTTTAGCACTTTTTAATTGTATATATTGATGGCTGCACTAAATTAAAATGCACCACATAAGGTGACTCCCCTTAAAAGGCCTGTAAACCTTCAGTGTGGCACACATCACAATTGCAAATAAGAGAATTTGCACTCTGGTCACCTTGAAAGCCTTGGAATCTTGAACAGAAATTTTCACCTCATTACCGCCCTTGACTAGCATATGTTGAAGATGCAAAAATGTGTCTCTACTGTATGACAGCTTTGCAAAGTGCTGCCTTATAAATCTGCAAATTTATCCATGCAAGTGTTAAACTCTGATAAAGTTTTCGGTTTTGCTGTGTGATCATAATTGTTGCATGCATATAGCGCCTTTTAATTAAGCGCATGGATTAAGTCAAGTGTGTTCATTTAGCTACATTAAGTTAAATGCCAAAAAATTTCAAGAACTGGTGTATATATATATATATATATATATACAAATAGTACAGTCTTTAAAAAAAAAAGTCTATAAAAATACATTTGACAAGATGAAAAAATTCTTATAATTATTACTTAAAAACATTGACCTTACTTTTGTGAAGCCTGGCTTGTTTTCAGAAAGATAATATATACAAAAGCCAGTTGGCAACATACATGTAGACATAGTAAACACACAAGGACAAGGTGTATGTGCAGTGTGCATGAATCAAATGTCTCCTTGATCAGATGCATATACATGCAGTCTTGTCCTCAGCTTTCCAAGAAGGCAGGTCACATTTCACCTAAAAGAGCATTTTTAGGTGCACAATTACAATAAAAAAGAGGGCACCCAAAAGTAGTATTCCAAAAAGGCAGGCATTATTGATTTTTTACAGAAATAGATTTAAATTCTATATTATTCTCATGCTCAATAAATAGATTGATACCTTAATTTATTCAATTAATCTAAATTCTATTGAATTTGTATGACAAATAAGGGCAATTGCCCAAAATATGGAAAAATATAAAATAAATGGGCAGTTAGCCACAGAAAAAGACAAGGAGCAAAACAAAAGGGCACGGCAAATTTCGCTTCTGTTTTAAGCTACAGACACCAATATAATATCTATACATAGATATATATATATATATACATGTATATATATATATATATATATATATATATATATATATATATATATATATATATATATACATATTTATGTATATGTATGTATATATATATATATATATATATATATATATATATATATATATATATATATATATATATATATACAAATATATATTGATGCTTCAATACCTGAACTTTCTGTTGCACTTAACAAATTTTACCACACATACATGTATGAGAGAGGTGGTAATGAGCTCTGTGTTTGTTATAAGTTTCTATAATCACCAATAGGAGAGGTCACAATTGGCCATCCTACATGTATGTGTGTTTGGCTAAATATACAACCCGATACACAACATTCTTGTGGGCTACAGGTGTCTATTCCCATCAGATTCTATGTCAAAGCAACATTCATTTCATTGAATGGTTTTGCAGCAAAAGTTACCAAATTTACAGGAATATCTTAACTTTATACAACCATTTACCACATGAAATTCGGTGTTTCTGGGCAGAGTGGATTTGAAGCTACATTGTTGCAAATTACAATGGAAACGAATGGAAATACAGACTGGGCTAGCGCTAGGAATTTTCACCTTCTAGCCAATTTGGTTAAAGCTGCATAAAATTTTTCACCCAAATTCTATCTTCTTTAGACAAACTTTATTCCTAATAATCTGACTTGTATAGTCATATTGCCCCCCCCCCCCAACAATCATGAATAAAACCCATGTATCCCAGCTCACCTCCATGAAGGTCTACAAGTAATTAACAGGGCCTGTTCAGCAACTATGTATGTGTTGTTATTCTTCTTGTTGTAATTATAATTATAATCATAATTATTATTATTTTTATTATTATTATAGATAAGATAATACTTGAGAAAAAACCTCGTCAAAAAATTACACGACACAGTTTTTTTGCAAGTGTTCAATTGATAAAACTTGGACATAAGGTCAGCGTCCAAGATATCTGCCAGAACTCAATATCATTATGTGTGTTATGGTGCCTTTTACTGTTTTTTAAAGTGTTACACTTATGTATGAGCTTATTGTATTTTTTTCGAGACCAGGATAATAATATTTTATTTCCATCAATTGATCAATACAATTAATTACTGATTTTCAAATGGCTGCTTGTATAAAGTGGTTCAATTCAGAGGAAAATGCTGAAACTGAATACCTGGTTTGAAGGTAATCTTGGTTATCTCCATTTGGAAGAAAATACAATTAATTGAGAATTTTAGTTTGGAAAATATGTACCAGCATTCACTTAACTCAGATTGAAAGTAAATGGACCCAGATTATGAAAGAAAAAAATTCAATGCAGTGTTCATACTGGTAGAATGATAGCTTGGACACATACACATTATTATGATATGTGATGTGCATATAGCACAGCAAGAATAAAAATATTATCATTATCAAAGTTCTAATTTAAGAAAAATGCTTCTTAACTTATTATGTGTAGGTCCCTGTCACACTGCCTGAAGCAGACAAGTTTTTTACATACATTTGCCGAGCACGCTAATTTTGTACTTCTATATTTCACTGAATTTTGCCCCTCTAGTGGATAAACGTTTCATAAAAGCTCTGTCTTTGGACCTTAATGGATTAATACAGCACTGTGAAAACAAACTAACCACCATGAGGACCAAAATAGCCACTTTGAAGCACAATATGATTTCAAAACAAGTATGTATCTTTCAGGTTTATTTGCCTTTGTTACATTGGTAGGACAGAAGAAAGAGCCACTTATGCCTGAACTTTAGGAAAGAAAACACAACAATTTATGTGTTTAATATAGGTTTCCTACTGCTGAAGTCCATGTGAAGTTCAATTAATTTTGATTTCCACTATATGAAAGTTCCTTTTTCTGCAGGGAGATTTCAGAGGAAAATCTATCATACAGAATTTTTATCTTTGGCAAATTGGTGAACTTGTTTCATTTTTTTTCACCAGATAAACCATTTTTCTGCCACTTGCGAATTGGTGAATGGCTATCCGAGACCAGACACATATATGTACCTTGCCTGCCTGCCTAAAGAGCCCTCTACTGAGAACCCACATTAACCAGCTGATCTTGACCTTACCTGTTCTCAACATTGTACTGATATCTAATGTGTCCGATCTGCGTATTACATTTATAGTATCTTGTAATGCTGGCACTGCCCCAGCCATTAGCCAAATGTCCATGTTTCTTGAATTAGAATTTATAAGGAATGTGTAAATGAATACAAAATTTTTGAATTAGTTATAAAAAGGGCCATGACAGAATCTTTGTTAATCATGCTCACATTGGAAGTATATATTTGGGATCGAGAAATCGTGTTCAGTATAGAGACGTGTATACGGAGGTGTTCGGTTAGAGAGGTTTTACTGTTTTTCCATTTTGGCCAGGTTTATGAAATCTAGATCTGTGCATAGAATGTGTGAATCTCACAGCATCTGTATAATTCCCTCTTATATGTATACACTTTTATTGTGTGACACTCTCTGATACAAACACTATTTCCTTTAGACCCCAAATGGGGGTATATTACCCTTTCAAAACCTTAAATACCCACTCAGAAAATTCTAAAGAGTCACAAGTCTTGTTTATTTACATGTAAAATAGGTAAAAGTCTAGTCTTCTCCCCTGAATTTCCCTTTCTGTGACTCTCTGAAAAAAATTGCTAATGGAAACACAGATAAACATTATCTAAAGTACCCAACATTGTACAGTAAAACCTGTGTTAAGTGGGTGCCCTTGGGACCCGGCAAAAGTGTCCACTGAAGACAGGTGCCCACTTAGTGCAGGTCCTTTAACGTGGGAAGTATGGGTTACTAGGCCAGGCAACAGTGCCCACTTAACACGTGTCCACTTAGCGGAGGTGCCCACTTGGACAGGTTTTACTGTACTGTCTACAGCTACAGGTTTACCAAAAATTTGCAAAATACTTCTATGCTCTTAAAGTCCCTATCTGAGTAGCATTACACTGTCTACATCATGTTTTAATCACTGTTTCACCTGGAAAAACTTGGGTGGAGCTCGTATGTCTGGGGCCTTGTAAAATTGTTTTGGGTCCAAGGATCGTCTCATCTGTAGCACCAGTAGGTCATTCTTCTTCTCTTCAGTCATTTCAGGGGCTGCCATGTGGAACCAGTTTTTACCCTTGGTTGAATCTCGTTCTTTCTGTGAACATAAAAGAGCTAAAACAGTTTTTTTTTATAAAACAGACCCAACTTGTGGGTGTCCATTATACACAACCATGTGTCCACAGCATATATGTAGTACCATGAAATGGAATGAAGATGTACAAAACGAGTAGCGAAAGTATGAAACATTTTACCTGTGGGTAATTTATGTGCTGGGTGCAACTGCTTTCTACACCATCCTTTAATACCCTGCAACAATGGTTCAGAGGTCATTAAGCCATTGGTCTCAAAAATGCATTCACAAACCGCATTTTATGCTGTGAAACACAATGTACGTCATCATGCATATACTAAATGATTGCCAATAGCATTTAGATTTTCTATGAGCACTACTGCATATCTCTTAAATCTGTTAAATTTGTACACTTTTGGTTGGAACTGTGGGTAAAATTGACAAACAGGTTCCCAAAATTTACAATTGTGTGCATGTCTGACAGATAGTGGTAGGAGAATTTAACAGGCCAAAAGCACATACTAAGATTAATACGGTAGTGCAGCATATGCAGTTTAGACCTATGTATATATCATGCATATGACAGTCCACCTCATTTTACAGCTCCTGGGGTCAATCTGTGCTGGTCATTCTGACATGAACAGCTCTTTACTTGGAAATGTAACAAAAACAATCTGACCTCTGTACACAGGTCTCACAGCTGTCAAGGTCTCACTGGAAACATTGTATAATTACTTTGCGTTGCTTCTTAATTTGATGAAGACTTTCTCTGTATGAAGAAACTTTGTCCTTTTTTTCAAAATCCGGGGTGATGACACTCTTCTGGAGTACTACAAAGCAAAATAGGGTTACAAATGTTAACATAATTTCCCAGTGAAGTATCCTGTATGTAGAAGATCCTCGTAATAGTATGTTCCAGAAATTATTTTAAACTATCAATTTCTATATTTCATCAATATTTAATGAATGCCTTGAGATTGTTATATAGCGTTATAGATAGGAGAAATGAAGAGAAAAGTACAATGTTGAAAAAAGTTAACAATTTTAGAATTTTGTATTTTTGACTTATAGTAGTACCCTGAGGCTTTACCTGTAACAGGTCCCTACACAGACTAGGGAGACCTCATTTGCAGAAAGTGTTTCCTTTTGAAATGCCATCTTTAATAGTTTGAAGGAGAAACAACAACCAGCAACAAGTTTGCGAAGCAAACAAAGTCTGGGTATGGCCGAAAGGTTCAAACCACAGTCTGAAGAGGGCACTGTCTGTCCAGAGGAAATCTGCTGACCTGCCATCACAACCCTTCAAATTGAGATGTTTCGTTAGTTCCTCCATTATAGTCAAAAGAGGAGTCTCTTATCTGATCTCTCAGGTAGTGAAACAAAACATTTTTGCCTTGATCATACATGTAGTTGGACATAATTTCCATCTGATTATCCAATAGGATATGCTGTCCAACTATTGTAGCAGCAAACTGCACAACTTCTTAGACTTTGGCCTACTGACAGCACCATGATCAGTCTATAATTAATCATATCATGCTTTGTCTTTACGGTAATACTGTTCATGTCTGATTGGACTTATTAGCATCAGCAATATAGGGAAGCTGCCACATCAACCAGGCCTACTGTCAGCTCTGGTGACCTTGGTAATCACTGTCACATCAACCAGGCCTACTGTCAGCTCTGGTGACCTCGGTAATCACTGTCACCCTGGTACTTGTGGCCATTATGGAGGAACAAACAAAAATCTCACAATCAAAGGGTTGTGATAACGTCACCAGCAGACTTTTTTCATCCAGAGAGACAGCACCCTCTTCAGACTGAACCTTTTGGCCATGCCCATACCTTGTTTCCTTCGCAAAATTGTTGCTTTTGCTTACTTTGTCCTCATTATATTCAAGGACAACACCGCCAAAGGAAAAATTTCTACAAACAACGTCTACCAAATCTAGCCCGTACAGTGCATGAGGTTTCTATGAGTGCTGTTATTGAAAAATCATCAGAATCTATGCTCCCAAACCTTGTTTCACTGATTACTGGTGGCCACTTACAAAATTTAGCAGTGATCAGTGGGTGTCAATCAGCAGTCCATGACAAACCTGTACAAAAGTCAGCAGGTTTTGTTGCTACATGGCAGTGCTGCTGTTTGCTGCCAAAATCCAGACTGCCACTAAAATCCACCAACCACTACTGCATGCTGCTAATTACAGTCCCTCTGCCAAAACTATTCTGCATGTGACATATGACAACTAACTCAATGTAATTGAAGAAAAGTCTCAACAGGTGGACAGATACTCTGTACATGTGAGTTTGTATGTTTATATGCAAGTTCATGATATATACATATATAACTGTATCCTGTATGTATTTATGAGTATCCCAGTACTTTAATCAAGGTTTTTCTAGTCACTCTGGTTTGTGGTTCACTACCAGTGAAGATATAAAGTTAGATATAAATACTGATTAAATTTATGAATTGGAAAATAATATTTTCTTTTCTATTCATGGATTTCACAGGACACATGCATCTTCTTTATCAGTTCCTAGTTTTTCATGTTTACATGCATACTTATGCTAAGGGATGGTTTTACGATCCTCTTTTCTCCAGCAAAAGTAAAATTGATTGAATTGAATAGTAAGGACTATGGGCAAAATTATTATGTGTATTTTCATATCTAATATGATAATATAACTCCAAAATAAATTTACTTTCATTTATTAATACCTCTCTAAAAAGTATAGTTTTTGTGCACTTATTTACACTCAAATGCTATTGCTGTATATTACATGAAAGGTTAACTGTATTTTCGAATCCTCGTCATACATGTAAGCCTTACAATACTTTGCAACACTTTGTTAATTTTAAAGAACATTCTGTCTGTACATTTAGTAAAGCACATGACAAAAGAATATGATGAAATTTGGCATTTTCTTTTTGTATGTACAGCACCATAAAAGTAAAGTGCTTGAAGCGGCAGAAGACAAAAGTCACAGACATTGACCCCTCTCTTTATTATTGCGGGATAATAATGTGGATCTTATGTGAAAGTTTCAGAATTTTGGTCAAATGTGCAAAGACATTGCCTGATAACCCTCCAGTTGTTAACTGAGTCTGATGATTTGTGACCCACCTTTTTCGGGCAGGTCAATTGAAAACTCATAACTTGGCACTACACAGTTACATCAATGTTTCTAGCACTATTTCTTGTTTAAATTAAAAGCAGCAATTCATGTGAAAGTACATTTGTTATTTATCATTTAACATACGTGTATTACGTTCTAGTTGTAACTTTCTAGTGGCACCTGAGTAGGCCCATAGGACTGATGTAGTTCTGTTGGGACACCTACATTACCGGCAACCATGATTTAGCAGAGCTAGTGCAATTTTCTCTGCAGCAAGGTCTATACAGGTTCGTGAAAACTAAATACATGGACTTTCAAGGACTTTTTCAAGCACTTAAATCAAGTTTTCAAGGACCAGATCCAGCAATAGAACACAACAGACAAATTTTTTAAATCATCACTATTCAACCCTTTACTAATAAGACCAATCTATATTATTCTACATTTATTATTTATTCCAACCATATATGAATCAGACTCAAATTTTTAAATAGGCTGTAGACTTTCCACAAACTTACATAGAAGCCTATACATTGTATGTGGATCATATTACCGAAAGTCATTTTTAAAGATAAATTCAATATGGATTATTTTATGAGTTTACTGTGACTTATGTAGGCCTACAGCCAGTATGGGTTGTATTCCTGAAATTGACTCTACTGGTCTATAAAATTCCTACAACTACATAAGGGTAAAATAAGGCCTGAAGATGTACCTATCCCCATGCACATTTTTCACAAGAATGCCCCAGTTTCTTTTCTAGGAAGGTGGTGTACTTTGTTACCTGTATGTTTGATACAGTGTATTTGTCCCTGAATGTTGGCTGTACATGTAAATAAAGCTCACATAATTGGTTAGGCCTAATTTAATAAGAACTATGAAACCTGCATGGGTTAAAAGGGAGTTAAAAGCAAAAAGATACATTGTAATTTGCAGTGTTACATTTTGACAAATGGAATTTGCCAGCCACTTCAAAGGAAAATGACAGCAGAATGTGTTCATCTAAATGTGATTTAAGTTCATAAATGCTAAAGTTTGTGGCAAATATTCATATTTCTTGCAACAGTAGAATTTGCCTCATTGGGTGATGCTTAAAAATAAAATTCAAGGACTTTTCCAGGACCTTTGTCAAAAATTCTGGATTTTCAAGGTTTTCAAGGCCTTGAAAATGAATGTAACAAATTCAAGTACTTTCAAGCACTGAACAAGGACCTGTGCGAACCCTGCTGCAGGGTGATACTTTTATGTCAACAGTAAAACACTCATCAAGCATCACTGCAGGTACAGGAATAAATGTCCAAGCTTGTCGGATTGTCCACTGATCTGAAGCTTTACTTGTCCTCAATACTTCACTTTTCTGTGATAATGTGGTTACAAAGTTGGAAGTAATTATCCTGCACATTTGAAGTAGACCAAATGGTGCTGACCTCTGGTGGCAGATGACTACATTAACATAAGAATAAAATGTTAATTCTATGGTTTTCAGAATTACATTTAACGAGTACGCACATGGGGATTTACTGGGCTGGCTGCAGAATGTTTATCGTTTTAGCCAGTCTGGCTAACTGAGTTGAAAATTTATTAGCCAGGCTTAGCCAAATTAAATTTTGGTGGTACTACTTGGGGCTAGCTCTAACAATTTTACTGCTATGACCCATTTTTTGCTAATAAGCCAAGAATATTTTATTTGCCAAAAGGAACCAGATTTTGGTACAGGTATGATGATCATTTTGTAAAAAAATTGTAAACTTTCAACCACATTGTACATGTGTACAATCTTAATTTATATGTGCAACATCCTTAAGCCAGTTTGGCTAACTGATAACAAAAACTATTAGCCAGTGGCTAACTGGCTAATGCAAAGCTATAGCACAGGATTTATATGTATATATATATATGTATGTAAATATATATGTATATATATATATATATGTATATATAGTGAAACCTCCCTATACTGAACACCCTTGGGACCGAAAAAAAGTGTTCAGCATAGTGAGGTGTTCGGTATAGGGAGGTTTGATAGCATTGAAAGAATATATTTGGGACGGAGAAATGGTGTTCAGTATAGAGAGGTGTTCGGTATATGGAGGTGTTCTGTTAGAGAGGTTTTACCGCATACATACATATATATATATATATATATATATATATATATATATATATTTTTTTTTTTTTTTTTTTTTTTTCTGCTATGGCCCTGACAAACAGGGCCTACGCAAATGCACTAACATTTTATCCACGGTAGTGGTTAAACAGATGGCTCCCATTATATTACGCCAACGTAAAAAAATGGACCAACTAGTTCAGAAGAAAGCAGAAGAACAGGATGCAGACACTGATCATCTTTTTCTTCAACTGAGGGCACAGAAGCGGGACACAGCCCCACTGCGACCCCGTGGAAACACGAATGCTCAATCCACGAACCCACAACGGACACCTGCCAAGGAAAGAGAACCATCTTATCGTGCTCGGAGACAACCCTCCCGATCACCGAACTGGAGACGGGATGGACCAAGATCCCCAAGGTCAAGACCAAAGAGACAACGCTCCCCCAGTCTGTCCTTGACAAAAAGCCAGACCGATGCCATCAAGTCAATCTTAGGCCTGAAACAAAATTCTACGTCAGGCAGATTCCAGAATCGACGACACCAAGGCCAGGGTCGCGATCGGGACTTCAGACCAAGGAGACGACAGGAAAGGAGATAAACCTTAGTTCCAAAAGTGAGCTGTGTACATACGTTAACAATTCAGTTACGCTGGAATTTTTAAAAACAGTTGGAGTTACCAATTCTAAATTTTCATTGTTTGACACCTTTACACTTGGACAGCTTAACAAAGCCCCACCCATAGAGGGAGCCACAAACCAGTGCACCTATTCTTTTACTCCTGACAAGGACACACCATTGCCACCTCTCCATATTAGAAAGGTGAGTACAAATGTCAAACATTCTTTCAACTTTCATAGCAAATATAGAGTTGAATATTTACATGCAGTTGATTATAACAACTCAAACAATTCTAGGGATCTATCAGACACCTTAATCCCAGAAAATATCGTGATCAATTTATCTGTACACCCCCTATCTGAATCACAGATTAGCCTTTTGAATAAAGGTTTAGGTTTTTGCCCCACCCCCAGAGAACCGGACATGGGCCAAATATCCAGTGATTTAGATAGATTTTTCAGAAGCCTCAAATTGAAATGCTTTTTTCACAAAAAAGCTAAAGCAGACTCTCCATCAAGGGTGATGACACAGTCTTCAGCAACTCCATCCCTAGCCACTCCAGCTCCCAGTGGGACTGATCCAAAAACAGACTTCAAAATTCCAAGCTCTTTCACGCCATCTGAGGCTGATTTGGCTGACCCCAGCCTAGAAGCATTTTGCAGAACTGTTAAGCATGAAGTGGCTAAATTCCAACCCAAAATTCCTAGAACAGATAATCTTTCTAGGGAAGAACGTATGGGCCTCAAAGATCTAAGAGCCAACCCACACATAGTGATCAAAAAAGCTGACAAGGGCTCAGCTATAGTCATACAGAACACTGTTGACTATATCGCAGAGGCCCATAGACAGTTATCCAATCAGAATCACTATAGAAAAGTTGAACAAAATCTTACCAACGTTCACAATGAGAAGATTAAAAGAGTACTCACAGATATGCTATCATACAATAGCATCAGTCCTAAATTGCACAATTACCTGCACATTAAGGAACCCAGAGTACCCAGTCTCTATCTCCTACCCAAAATACATAAGGGCACCCTACCTCCACCAGGGCGTCCCATATTGAGCGCAAATGAATGCCCCACAGAAAGAATATCAGCATATGCCGATTTCTTTCTCAAACCGCTTGTGAAAAAAATTCCAAGCTATATTTAGGATACCACAGACTTCATTAACAAAATTGAAGCATTGGATCCTCTCCCAGAAAATGTTCTTTTGGTCACATTGGATGTAAACTCCCTTTACACCAATATACCCGCATTGGAAGGTCTACACAGTGCCGCCAGAGCACTATTACACAATAGGGACCATACAGAGAAACCGAGCACGCCGGAGATCATACAGCTACTTAGATTAGTTCTCACTTGCAACAACTTCGAGTTCAACGGCGATCACTATTTACAAATCAGTGGTACAGCCATGGGAACTAAAGTAGCTCCCTCTTTTGCCAACATTTTTATGGCAGATTTAGAGGCAAACAAACTTCTCCACTTTCCGCTACAACCGTTAGTGTGGTGGCGTTACATTGATGACATTTTTTGCATCTGGACCTATGGAGAGACACAACTAACTGAGTTTGTCTCTTATTTAAACTCATGTCATGAGACCATCAAGTTCTCCTCTCACCACTCCTCCACAGAAATCAATTTTCTTGACACACTAGTCAGGATTGACTCGGAACGCAAAGCATACACCATGTTGTATGTTAAGCCCACATATACTCACACCTACCTGCACTATAGGTCTGCCCACCCTAAACATTCCAAGGTGGGAGGCCCATATGGCCAGCTTCTCAGAATCAAGCGGATCTGTAATAAACCAGCTGATTACGAGGCCAATGCTTCAAAGATATTGAAGTATTACGAGTTCAGAGGATATCCTGATCATATCCTCTTAAACTCCAAGGACAAAGTGGACCGGGCCAGCAGAGGATCTCTTCTGGCACCCAAACCAGCCAACACAACAGACCAAGAAAATTTCTTCTTGATCATGACGTTCAATCCATCACTTCCTCCTGTCAAAGATATCATCCAAAACAATTGGAGGATCTTAGAAGCTTCACCAAACGCTGAAGTCCTAATGGACAAGGAAGTGATCATTGGTTTCAAGAAAGCACAGAGTCTCTCTGATGTATTGGTCCGATCCCGGATCCGATATCATCCAGAATCTCAATCCAACCCTGCAGTTTCTGGAAAGAAACATTCTAATGAATGCAACAAAACCAGTTGCAAGTATTGTGTTTGCCTGGACACTTCAGGCAATGCCAAAAGCACACAAACAGGGCGAACATACTGTGTCCCCAAAGGGGGTTGCTGTGAAAGCTCCAATCTAGTTTACCTCCTCACCTGCGGAACTTGTCACAAACAATATGTTGGTCAAACGCTCCGTCCACTGAAGGAGAGACTCCGTGAGCACTTTCGTTATATCAATAACAAAGTACTCGACCAACCGTTGGGCAGATATTTTGCCCAACTAGACCATTCTGAACTGAATTTGAAAGTTCACATACTGGAATACATCTATACTCCCCCTCGTCTAGAACGCACTAGACAGTGGCGACTAGACAGGGAGAGACATTGGATGCACCAACTGCGCTCACTAGAGCCCTTCAGTCTCAACATCATGGGTAAATGAGCTCCCTTCCTCAGTCTTATGCTAAATTTTTGTTCCAGAGCTCATTTACCTATGTTTTTCTGCTAGGTAGACATATTCAATGGATGTACCTATGGGAAGATGCACAACTATCCGTTTACTGTGTAGTCACACAGCCAGAAGCTCCTTCAGCAGGGCTTCAGTGGAACTTTGTTTTTCCACGAACCATTCCTGTTTATGCACTCAACAACCCCTGAAGTGCACCAACAGTAACCTCAATCTTTTGAGTCCACTGTAATTCAAATTTTCATTTGGATTCAACTTTGCGTTGACAACCACTGTCACACGAAGTCCGGAGCTCCGTGTTACGTAATCACAAGCCCGTGTTTTGCGTAGCAACGGAAAAGTTGTACTCTGGTATATAAACAGACGTTACGTCATTTTCCCCTCAGTCCCTGATGAGTTTCAGTCGAAACGAAACCGGTCGGACCCATCTCCACTAGCCGTTGCGACCTTCGCCCGGTATCTTTAGCTCATTATATATATATATATATATATATATGGTCGAGCCCTGCACCAGCGTTATAAAGAGGGAGCCATATATATATATATATGGCTCCCTCTTTATAACGCTGGTGCTGGGCTCGACAGAGCCGACTGTGTTACAGAAAAAACAGAGGGACTTTTAACATAGAAGTAATGGGAAAACCATTTCAGTGGGAGCCGTGGTACACACCGTGATTTATCAGAAACGTCTTGTAATGAGCGGTGTTATAAAGAGGGAGTACTGCATGCACATATATATATATATATATATATATATATAATAGATATACATGTATATATAAAAGTACAAAGCAGAAGCATACGATTATTATGGTTAAGGGGCACTCCATGACACAGATACCAAAAAATATATCTGCACATGCATAGAAAAAAAACCTTTTTGCCACTGAAAAGTAAACATTTTAAAGTAATCAGATTGTTTGAATTATTTCATATAAAGCACCCTTTGCTCAACTTACGAATCCATATTTATGCAATTTATCATTTGTGTTACGGACGGGCCATTTTTTTAACATATATATAATACAGATAACGTTGTGTGCCTTTTATCCCTTGGGACAAAGAACATGGAAACCTTGTTGATCATGCACTCTGTAATGGCTGGTGAATTTTTGATAATTATTTATATACAGCTTGTCATTTTTCCATAATGTCCCGTCTGTGACAAATGACATTCAAAAGTTTAATAATTTACTGTTAATACTGGTAGGAATAAAAAGCTATTTTACATTCTCTGTATTCATTATAAAGGATCTTCAAAGTGACAAACATTATTAAGACTGGAACCTTCTTAATATCAAAATATTGAAATCATACTTGGTCAGGGATAGCACATTTTTGTCACCAACGGGACATACCTATCACAGAATACCCATGCATAGTCCCCTAGAATAGTAACCGGTTAATATTACCTATTTTTTGTACATATTTCCCTTATTTATTGTGAAATTAGGCTCATCAAATCAGTTTGTTTCTCACACACTCAGATTTTATATATAGTTGTGATTATTATTGATACATTTATCAATATCTATAATTACCCATAATGTCCCATATATATGATACTATTGCACAAAAATATCAGGATATGTGTACCATTCACAGTAGGAAAACCATTCAGGTTGTTTCTCTTTGTGTTTAATTTCAGGGTTTGCTAAAATAGAAAATTTGTGGCACATAAAAAAAATCATACCTTGCAATCAACAAGACATATTTGTCATGGACCAGACAGAATTAGAGGAAATATCACATGTATAGTCTTACTCTATAAATACCAGAGAAAAAGCATCAAGCTTGGTTATTTCTCAATGAAGGAGATTAAAAAAAAAATAATTATGGTTGTAATAATCTGCAGACCCAACTAATACTTTTAGTTAACACAAACAATCAAGAGACAATGGTAACAAATGTTTGTATCATTTATTTATAATTTGATCGCCATGGTCCGTTTGTCTGGGAACTTGTTACTACTGTGTCCACAGCAATACTTTCACAGCTTTCTGTCTGCCAATGCTAAACTACTTAAGCCTATCAGTGAAAGTCCATCAATCAATCACAAAGAATGGTGACCTGGTGATTGTGAAGTATGTAACAAGGAAGTCCACTCAGATATTTCTGGGTGAAATCTTAAAAAATGAAGGGAAAGTTGGAAGTGAGTTTCTTACGGAGGTGTGGTGATGACTGCAAGAAATTCATGTTCCCCATGAATGAGGAAAAAGCATCAATAGACAGTAATCCTATATAATTGAAAATTTAACAAAACATAAAAGAACAACTGGACCATAGAGGATATTATACATTAATTAAGCTGTGTTATAATGACTCACTTGTGAATGAAGTGTATTGTTGATTGTAAATTTTATGAAATGAGTTCTGGACAGTAATTTTTTCTTTTCCTTTTTTTTTTTTCAAATTTTCTGCCAATTTGATTTATACATGCCAAAAGCACAAATAGACTTTTTGAAATGTGAGTGAAAAAAACTAACCTGTCAATTGTGGATTGTAGCTGCAGTACTATATATTTGACAAATGCAAGATATTTATCTGTTGACATCAATAAAAGTTAAATTCAGCTTTACATTGTTTTTGTATATGAAATAATAGGTTCATGTACGGAGGTACCTTTCACTTAAGGCTGCTGGTGGGTTTAACAGTGCAGGCATATTTAATATTGACATAATATAATCATCCCAAATAAGTTGTCTTCAAAAGACATGCAGTCTCTCACAGGAGGTACTACTGTGTCATAATTGTAACAAAATTTAGATTATATATATTATTTGAATATAAAATAGCTTCTCTTCCGTGGTATATTAGCTTTCCAGCATGGCATTTTAGGCCTGTTTGTATCAGATTATGCAAGTGGACAAAAGTGTCCCATCCACGACATCCAAATGTGTCCCATCTGTGACAGCAAACTTTTATCAGTAAAAAAAATTATTTTTAATAATAGGACTTATCAATGGCATTGAATGTTTAAAAACAATATTTTTAACCATCTGAGACTACAGTTTATCTAAAATACCCACAAACTTCACAGAGTTTTCAACATATGTTACAGGTCCTAAAAGTTATATCCATAGCTTGCCCCATCTGTGACACACAGATTTTGTCCTACAAAATCAGCAATTAGCGTAGAAAAATTTTTAAACTTGTGTTAGTATGTATACTTCATCTGTTGTACATATGCAAGCAATTAGTAAACTCAACAAAAATTTTAAAAATTGCAAAGATTGAGACTTTCCAAAATGTCCCGTCTGTGACAAACTGTCATCACAGAATGCCCCTTCAGCAAAATTTTCCTCATCCTGTTCCTCCTCTGGGACACATTTTCCACTGCTTTTACTGCAGAGGCATAATGGTCTCAGGCGAAGAATTTGAAAGGAATCCGCCACATACATACATATTACCTTGAAAGCTCTTCAAAAAATGACCACAGCATCATCTGGATTCCGACAGGAATCTAATTCACAAGTGAAAAATATAACTTATTAGTGACTCACTTCATTTTGCCTTTTTGAATTTGCAAGTTCTCCGCCTTTTGCATTCTTGAGTTTTGGTGTATTGTATGTGTTAACATTCACATAGAGATCACCTATATTCAACCCAGGCTCCAACTCAGACGCAAGCCCATCCCTAGAATAAAAGAACAGCATTTTCTGTATGTTAATATATCCAATCAAAGGATCTTAAACTGAATGAGATTATCACAGTCCACACTGAGAGAAGTTCAAGAAAAAATGTCAATATGCGCTTGTGACAGGGGTTTAGCCACACTTGTGCCTACCTGTCATTTGGACTGACATTCTTGATATATTTTTGGGTCAATTTTAACAGGTTTAAAAAAAAAAAAAAGAAAAACAACACAAAGTAACCTTGGTTTTTATATTCATTTTGGCTCTCAAGTACACCACAACACACTATTCTATTTTCTTTCACTTTCCAGTGACTTTTCAGAAGGCGTGGGTGGGGGTGGTATGCAACCAGACCCTCCCTACCAGGACTTTGCACCTTCAATGCATGTCCAATTCCCATTCTTCTAGCAGTTTCATTTTCGATCACGGGTGCTTCTATAAGGAATAAAGACATGTGGTCCTTGGGGTAAAAGTCACGGAGCTAAACACGTGCCTTACAATGGTCATGGACATAGGCCTAGCCTGCCAGAAGTACACACTTAGGGCCATGTTTTTTTTGTTTTTTTTTTCGGAAACGGAAATGGAATTGTGCATTTTGATCATCCTTGAAACGGAATTTGATACTATTTCTTGTATGAATTATGTATAAATATACAGCAGTGAAACGGAATTTGAAAAAAAAAATTATGATGAAGCGGAATTCCTCTTTTTTTGAAACAGAAAATCATTGGCCCTACAGACTCTTGTGGAAACTTTGGTTTATAACTTTTTTAAAATGTAGCCACAAGCTTGGACCGGTCTCTGAAGTATCTTGGATAATGTATTGATAATATTGTACTATGTGTGTGGCCACATTTTCACTGTGCCTGTACAATTATTCAGTATCCCCAATATTTATTTTATACACAGTAAAATCATAATGACCCTCCCTACTCAGAGTAGTTTTTACAAAATTACTATGCGGGCACTCCAATGCTCATTCTTGCATTCACCCTATCACAGGCACCGACCAACTAATCTCTGCTTGGTGGATACAAGGGTGCATTCCCATTCACTCCCATGTTAAATTGGCCTTTGCTGGACACATAACTCAGAGCTAGACATATATTTTGAGTGGCAAATTTCTGTTGCTTTTAAACTATATACTCTGCTTCATTGGCGCTTGGGTTTTAATAAAATTTGATGTTCTGAAATTGTACTTTTCACTCTTTTAGTCCAGCATGTTTTACACAGAATATATAGGTTGCCATGGGTTTGTTTGGCCCCACTTCTTGTTGTCAAAGCATGCTGTCCACACCCTTCCATTGGCTGACTGTCTAAAGTGCCAGAGTGGCGAATCCAAGCATACTTACGTAACCAGATGTTGGTCATTTTTACTACTCTTGTTTTTGGTCCGCCTCTTTTTCTTCTTCGCCTTTGTCGGTAGTTTTATTTCTGTTTCATCACTCTGATCCAGTTCTGCAGATCTGGTTATACTGTTTCCATCTGTCTTAGGCTCTGCGTATTCCTCTCTGTCCTCTTCAATTTTTTTATGCTGCACGTTAGATACTCTGTCAAGTACAAGAGTAGGTACATGACCCAATGCAATGTCATTTGGCGCTGGTGAATCCCTCGCCTGGTCTTGTGTCATCGTCTTCCGCATATGCTCGAATGTGTTCGCCACCAGCTGCTCAAGATCACATTCAGAGTCACTATCATCACTGTCTCCTTCATTAGTAACATTGTGTCGTTTCGTGTGCGAACTTTTCTTCGCATTTTTCCCTGTGTGTAAGTCTGAAAGCACTCCTGTGCTTTTCCCATGTCGTGTCTGCACCATGCTTGCGGACAGTGTCTTAGAACACTTCCGGGGTCATTATGGAAAACATTCCGCAATTTTCAAGTCCTTTATCAATACAATATTTATGCATTGATTTAATATATGTCACCATATTGTACTACACACTTGTGAATTCATAACATTTTGACCGTATGAAAGAACAGTGACGGAATTTCTTCATAATATTGGTCTGATGCGGAGGAAGACTTCTGGCCACCAGCACGAACTACTTTATGCTGGTTCCCCGCAGCAAAACAAAGGTAACAAATCTTTATTTCACATTCACGCCCTCTGGGGGCGAAGTGAAGTACAAACATAAAAGACTAATATGAATGGGTGTAACCCAGAAAGGGGAGCGAAGCGCAAGTTTGAATTGAATTTGATGTTTTATTTTATTTTTGGACGATGCTATTTTCACCGTACGGTGAGAATAGCATTTGGTCTATTTTCACCGTGCGGTGAGAATAGCTTTTGGAAGGAGTTTTGTCTATTTTCACCGTACGGTGAGGATAGACTTTTGTCTATTTTCACCGTACGGTGAGAATAGCGTTTGGTCTATTTTCACCGTGCGGTGAGAATAGCGTTTGGAAGGGGTTTGGTCTATTTTCACCGTACGGTTAGAATAGATTTTTGTCTATTTTCACCGTACGGTGAGGATAGGGTTTGGTCTATTTTCACCGCATGGGGATGATGGTACAGCTTGGTATATTTTCACGGTGAGGATAGAGGCGGCTCTATTTTCAACATCTGGAAATTAAAATTACGAGCCTTTTCCCAAATTTATGGTTATGGCTTGTCACATAGAACTGAGGCAAATTAAGATTGGCGAAATGCTTACTTTAGGGGGATAGCTAGTTTTATAGTATAGTCAATAGGAAACTGGACCAAAGCAAAGTGCCCACTTACAGAGGGTTTACTGTAAAGCAATTACCTTGGCACCGTGACAGCATAATGCCATTAAATGTTGGGCTTTTTAACATCTCAAATTAATGTATATGAATTTTTTGTACCCACCCATCAGTCTTTCATTTTTGTTCCTTCGTGGATTTCTTTTGCGATCCTTTACCAAAGTCATAACAAGATAAATCTATAAGTTACCCTTAAGTTCCGTAACTTCCATCCGTGACAATATTAAAAAAAGTTCCTACCTTGTCTTGTTACCTAAATTTTTGCCTTTTCACATAAAAAATACAGTGTTGGCTCTTTAAAAACTATTAGATAATAAAAGCTGAAATAACACCTCAACAGATCTCATAAACCATGCTCAAACTGGGATGTTAGGCCTTTTTATTATTTCAGCAAATGTTTGTTCCAATTCTCTTTGTGTGCATTATCATGACACAATGCTTTTCCAAAATATTCTTCCCTGGTTGACTTCTTTTCATCGCCGTACGTTAGGAATAGAGCAGCCCCTATTCTCACCATACGATGATTTTGACCAAACTCTATCATCACCGTACGGTGAAAATAGACAAAACAATATTCTCTCCGTACGGTGAAAATAGTCACTCCGTTTATTTTTAATGGAACTCAATGAGCAGTCTGATGAATAAGTTTGTTTACATTGCATTCGCCCTAACTTTTGTGTAGGTTTTTCACTTTTTCTTTTTACATACATCATTCCTGACTTGTTTTAACAATCGACTTCAATTTGGGTGCTCAATAAAAGAACTTTTACCTTAAATTTAGGGCTCTGCCTCTGCCTTTTTTGTCCGCAATCGTGCAACCCGGTCTGAACGGTGGCGCCGCAGTGTGAGAGTCTGAAGCAAATTGTCGTCTGCTGCGCTGCCAATCATTTATAAATAGTGACGCAATCTTCATAGGCGGAGACTCGCGCTGCTACGTGACGTCACGCTTTATTGTGTGAGGCATGGAAGCACGGAAGAGACTTGATACAAACCTCCACTAGCAGGTTTATTTTTAGGACGACTGGTATCAGGGGAAAGCCCCCTAATACGCATGCGTCAAGACAGATTTTGCGGGAAAGTTTAAAAATAGCCATGTAAACAATAGTCGCACGTTGGCCCTGCTGAACTGAAAAATTGTGTCACCTCTCTATTAAAATATTGTAATTGCGAAAGATCTATTGCCAGTATTGAGATTATTGCCATCAAGAACAGCAGTGCCCACTAAATCTGTTCCTCAGGCAACCATTTATGTGGCTTCTATGTGGAACCTTTTTAACATCAAAAAGGCAAAATATTAGAATTTAACAAATGAGCACCAACTGTGTACCAAACAGTTAAACACTGCAGGACTAAGCAATATGGTCTGCACAATTTATGGACTATGGTGCTAAAATTTGGAACACTTTGTTGGGGATTGGTGGGTGAGAGGACAGAAGTTTAACTGTAAAACAGCAGAGGCCCATGAAATGCAGTTAAGTACTTGGGTCGTGCAATTTTTATGATTTACAGTATCGTGGTGTCTTAGAGTTTTTTTGCTTGTTTGTTTTTTTGTTTTTTTGTTTTTGTTTTTGTTTTGTTTTGTTTTTTATGGTATACTACATGTGTGCTAAAATATTATTTTAATGTGATATTGAGTTGACATAACTCTGTGTGACATACTTTCATATGATTTGTCTTTGTTTTATACCAAGGGCATAAGGAAAAAATAAAATCAATCAATAAAACCACAAACAAAAAGAGGGCCAAATGTATTGTGAGTCCTCAAGCAGTTTTAAGTAGAAGCCTTATAAACCAATAAAAACAGCAGTTGTGCTTTGGGCAATAACAATCAGTACTTGCCTTTCCATACCTTTGCACGAACTGTTCCAGCTTTAACATTTTTAGTGTACAAATTATCAACACGGACGAATGTTTCTGTTATTTCTATTATTTTGTGCTTGGGTATAACATTTTTCATTTTACACTTCATATGTTAAGTCTCTGTGTTTTTATCCTGCCAAGTCAGTAATTGTCACCACATACGCCATTTGTATTTCAATCACTGATATTACCATGTGGCTAGCGTTTTTGAAGCGAAAACTAAATTAAGTAAAAGTATTTGTACTGTATATGTATTGTAATTCCCAATATCTGGTCATTTGAATGATGATATTGATGCTTAAAAATTACAAATATCAAATAGACTCTTATATCACCACCCACCCCCCCACCCCCATGCATTGGTATTTGACCTCAAAATATAGTAGAACTTTCATACCTGACTCGCACACTTAATATTTTACCTATTTTACCTGAGAATACAATTGCACTTCGATACTTGACTGATAGTGTTTGTATCTTTTTACTATAAATCAGGCTGTCTCTTCTCTTACTTATGTATACTGAGTATTTCACCTTTTTCCCCTGAGAATACAATTGCATTTTGATGCCTGGTTCACAAAGTTTGCATGATTTATCTACAAACCATGCCAAGCAGATTGATACTCTTATGTCATATACATGTATGTACATATGTGTGTGTGAGTGTGTGTGATTAGTATTTCACCTGAGAATACAATAGGAAAGGTCAAAATTAGCTCTAAGGTGTGTATTCGCCTCAATACACAACTAATTACACAAACTTTTGGACGGGTAGAGCTGTGCACTCCCAGTACTTTGTATTTTAAAGCATCCTTTAATAAACTAGTCAGTTATGTAGCTGTGGCTATATGATTTTTGTGAGGTATTTGGTTATGCATCTAGATTTACTGTCTGAAATTTGGTGTTTCTATGTGCAGTAGTTTTCAAGTTATTAAGTTGCAAGTAACAATGTAAAGTAATGGGAATATACAACCCTAGCCCTCCCCTGACTGCAGTGCCCTCTTTAAGGCAGTTCTTGAACCTTCTGTTCTTGCCCTTGCCTATTGCACTTGGATATCTGACTAACAACGTTTCTATCTTTTTTCTACAAACCATGGAAGCAGGTAGACATCTCTTATATTTGTACTATTGGCATTTTCATCTCACAATACAATTTTACTCTGATACCTGGCTCACAAGTTTTGTATCCTTTTTTTTTTATTTACAAACCATGAGCAACAGGTAAAGTCTTCCATTACATTTCTGAAACTAGTACTTCATCTATGTCACCTGCTGATACAGGGGCAGTTTCATACCTGCTGACAAGATTTGTGTCATTTTGCCGAGAAATCATGGAAAGCTGGTAGACATCCCTTCCATAAGCTATAATTAGTACTTTGTCTTTCTTATCTATTTTACCTGAGAATGCAATTGCACTTTGATACCTGACTCAAAATGTTTGCATCTCTTTTCTGCAAACCATGGGAATTAGGTATAATCTTCTCTTATATATCTTTAATACAAGGGCACTTTAATACCTGACTGGACAAGGTTTGTATCTTTTTTCTACAAACCATGAGAAGCGGGTAGAATCTTCCCTTATGTTTCTGTATTAGCATTTCACCTATTTCACCTGAGATTACATGTTACCTGATTCACAAGGTTTTTATCTTTTTCTACAAACCATGGGAAACAGGTAGACTCTTCCCTTATGTTTCTGTACTAGTATTTCCCCAATTTCACATGAGAATGCAATTGTGCTTTGATACCTGACTTAGAAGGTTTGTATCTTTTTATCTACAAACCATGGGAAGCAGATTGAATCTCTTTTTATGATTCTGTAAAAGCATTTCATCTACTTCACCTCAGAACACAATTGTGCTTTGACGCCTGACTCACAAGGTTTGTATTTTTTTTTTTTTTTTTTTTTAGTACAATCATACCAAAACATGGGAAGCAGGTACAGTCTTCCCTTAGATTTCTGTATTAGTATTTCACCTAATTTACTTGATAATACAATTATATTTTGATACTCGGCCCACAAGGTTTGTATATTTTTTCTACAAACCATGGGAAGTAGGTAGAATCTTCTTTTTTTTTTCTGTATTAGTATTTCCCCTATTTCACCCGAGATTAGAATTGTACTTTGTTACATAACTCACAAGGTTTGTATCTTTTTTGTAGAAACCATGGGAGGTGGCTAACCTGTCCCTTTATTTCTCTGTATTAGCATTTCCCTATTTCACCTGATAAAATAATTGCACTTTGATACTTGACTAACAAGGTTTTATCTCTTTCGGCAAGCCACGAGAAGCTGGTAACATCTTCCCTGATATGTCTGTGTTAGTATTTCCCCTATTCACATGAGAATGCAATTGTACTTTGATACATGATTTACAAGGTTTGTATGTTTTTCTCTACAAACCATCAAAAGCGGGGAGAATCTTCCCTTATGTTTCTGTAATAGCACTTCATGTACTTCAACTGAGAATACAATTGTGCTCTGATACCCGACTCACAAGGTTTGCATCTTTTTTCTACAAACCATGGGAAGCAGGTATAATTTTTCCTTATATTTCTTTATTAGTATTTCAACTATTTCATCTGAGAACACAATTGTACTTTGATGCCTGGCTCACAAAGTCATTATCTTTCTTTTCCAAACCATGGAAAGCAGATAGACTGTTTTGTATTTCTGTATTAGTTTTTCCACATATTTCAACTGAGTAAATCATTGTAGTTTGATACCTGACTCACAAGGTTTGAATCTTTTTCTACAAACCATGGAAAGCTGGTAGAATCTTTTTTTTTTCTGTATTAGTTTTTCACCTATTTCACCTGAGTACATAGTTGCACTTTGATACCTAACGCACAAGGTTTGTATCTTTTTCCTGGAAACCATGGGAAGCAGGTATAGTCTTCCCTATTTTTTCTGTATTAGGAGTTCACAAAGCTCACCTGAGAATACAGTTATATTTTCATACCTGGCTCACAAGGTTTGTATCCTTTTTCTACAAACTATGGGCAGTAGGTAGAAACTTCTTTTTTGTTTCTGTATTGGCATTTCACCTATTTCATTTGAGAATGCAACTGTACTTTGATACCTGGCTCACAAGGTTTGTAGTTTTTTTCTACAAACCATGAGAAGCAGGTCGACTCTTCCCTTATATTTATTTGGATATATAGTATTTCACCCTTTTCACCTAAGAATGCGATTGCACTTTGATACCTGACTCACAAGTTGGCTTAAAAGGTTCATCTTTTTTCTACCAACCATGGGAAGTAGGTACAGTGAAACCAATTTTGAGATACCACTCTAATGAAAGACCACATGCCCTTTAAGACCATATTTCCAAAGTCCCTTTAGTTATCCTTTCCATGTTATTGAACTGCCATTGAGACCACCTGCCTTATGTGACCACTTTAAGCCTGCCCTATGGATGGTCTCTCTAAACAGGTTTCATTGGATGGTCATCTCTTATTTTTCTCTATTTGTTTCACTTTTTTCACATGAAAACACCATCACATATGGATACCCGACTCACAAGGTTTGTATCTTTTTTCTACCTTACTGACAAGGCTTGTATCTTTTTTTCACACACCATAGAAGTAGCAGCCTGTTTTCTTATATATTTGTTTTTAATATTTCCCCTATGTAAGCTGAGAATACAACTGCAGCTTGATACTTGAATGATGATGTCTGTATCTTTTTTCTGTATGCATACTTAGAATTTCATCCGAGAATACAATTGTACTTTGATACCTGACTGAGATGGTTTATATCTTTTTCCTACACTATCTACAGACCACGGAAGCAGGTGAAGAGGTTAGACTGATCTTTAATAAATGTACTTCAACTATTTCCCCAGAAAAGTACAGTGCGCTTTGTTACCTGATCTCCAAAGTTTGCATCTTTGTACCTACAAACGACAGGAAGCATGTAACTTTTATATCATATATCTGTCATTAATTTTATACACATTTTGCAAAAAAAAAAAAAAAAAAGGAAAAAACAAACACAAAACCGAAACAAACAAACAAACAAACAAACAACCCCCCAACCCCCCCCCCCCAAAAAAAACCCAAAAGCATATATCTTTTGTGAAACATCGTCATTTCACAATCATAATGTACAATCAGTTCCATGTCAATATAACATTATGTCAAATCGAGCTCCTTGCATTATTAATTTGGGGAAAAAAAGAAGATATAGTCTTGCCTGATCAAACTGTTAGAAGGCTACTAGACAACTAATATGATATATATGCCTAGCCAAAAAAAAATCCCATGTCTGTTGTTTCATAATACTGTTGTCTTGCAAAAGGTGCAAGTGTCCTCTGCCCAGTATGAAATACATATAGACTACATACATCAGACGGTGGAACAAATGACAACAGGCTCAACAAAGTAACAACGCCCATAACATTTCCTTCAAATTTAATACAAAGAGAAACTTAACAAACCTAATTCTGTAAGCCCATGTACCGTTTGAACACTATCAAGTGCGATATTCTAAGAGCAAAGTCCTATTCCGTACCATTCACTGAAAAACTGTATTGTTCTAAATCATAATAGCAAATTAATTTATGAAAGGAACAAATCATATTCATAAAATTTGAAATTTAGAAGAAAGTTTTAGGCATTATTAGCCTTTAAAAGATCGGGTCATCAGCGGGGAACCAGCGCAAGACTTGTTTCGGTGCCATTAATTAATGCAAGCCCTTATACCAGACTATCACATTACATTGTGTATCACTATTTGTGCGCATGGACACACAGGGGTTAACAATCACATACAAGGTATACATGCCAAGCAAGTGTTTTACACAATGTTGTCGAATTCTTTTTTTCTCAACCATTTAATCCTTCTTTGACACAACTACATATGCACCAAAATTATTAGGCGTTATTGTGTCCTGGGTTGTGTATTCAGCTGAATACACCAAAATTGCCAATTGTGACCCCTCCAATATTGCACCACAAAGTCATTGTTCCAAATATTAGTCTATTTGGCAAATGTGGTCATGCAAGTTGACTGCAACATTGTTCACTATGTGTCCATCTTGTAAGTCAGGTATCAAAGTAGAATTGTATTCTCAGGTGAAATAGGGGAAATACAAAAACAGAAATAAAAAGGAAGATTTACCTACTTTCCATGGTTTGTAACAAAAATAATACACACCTTGTGAGCCAGGTATCAAAATATAATTGTATTCTCAGGCGCATTAGTTGAAACACTCATACAGAAATATAAGGGAAGACTATACATGCTTCCCATGGTTTGTTGGAAAAGGGACAAACCTTGAGAGTCAGGTATCAGAGTACAATAGCATTCTCAAGCAAAGTAGGTGACAGACTTATACAGAATTGAAAAAGAAGATTCTACCTGCTTCCCATGGTTTGTAAAAAATAATACAAACCTTGTGAGGAGTCAGGTATCAAAATATAAGTGTATTCTCAGGTGAATTAGGTGAAATACTAATACAAAAATATAAGGGATGACTAAACCAGCTGCCCATGGTTTGTTGAAAAAAGGTGCAAACCTTGTGAGTCAGGTATCAAAGTACATTTGTACAATTGCATGATGTGCAATAGCGTAAATACTAAAACAGACATATCAGGGAAGTCGATACCTGCTTCCAATGGGTCGAAGAAAGAGATATAAACCTTGTGAGTCATGTATCAAAGTACATTTTTTTGTCAAGTGAAATAGGGAAAACACTAATGCAGAAATATATGTATAAGGGAAGACTATACCTGTTTTCAATGGTTTATAGAAAAAAAGGGAGAAACCTCGTGAGTCAGGTAACAAAGTACTATTGTAATCTCAGGTAAAAGACCAATACAAAAATATAAGGGAAGAGTCTACCTGCTTCCCATGGTTTGTAGAAAAATATACAAACCTTGTAAGTCAGGTAACAAAGTACTGTAATCTCAGGTGAAATGCTTATACAGAAATGTAAGGGAAGAGTCTACCTGCTTCCCATGGTTAGTAGAAAAAGAGAGGTACAAACCCTGTAAGTGAGGTATCAAAGCACAATTGTATTCTCATGGGAAATAAGTGAAATGCTATTCAGAAACATAGGGAAAGAGTCTACCCGATTCACATGGTTTGTAGAAAATAGGATACAAACCTTGTGAGTCAGGTGTCAAAGTACAATTGCATTCTCAGGTGAAATTGGGGAAATACTATTACAGAAAGAAAGAAAAAGTTCCTATTTACTTACCATGGTTTGTAGAAAAATAATACAAACCTTGTGAGCCAGATTTCAAAATATAAGTGTACTCTCAGGTGAATTAGGTGAAATAGTAACACAGAAATATAAGGGAAGACTATACATGTTTCCCATGGTTTGTTGAAAAAAAGGTACAAAGCTTGAGAGTCAGGTATCAAAGTACAATAGCATTCTCATGCAAAGAAGGTGACATACTAATACACACATGAAAATGAAGATTCTATCTACTTCCCATGGTTTGTAGAAAAAGACACAAACCTTGTGACTCAGGTATCAAAGTACACCTATGTACTCAGGCGAAAAGGTGAAAACTGCAACAGAAATATGAGGGAAGCGTCTACCAGCTTTCCATGGTTTGTAGAAAAAGATACAAACCTTGCGGGTCAGGTATCAAACTTCAATGATATACTCAGTTGAAATATATGAAAAACTAATACAGAAATATAAGGGAAGAGTCTACCTGCTTCCCAGGGTTTGTAGAAAAAAGTTAAAAACCTCTCCAGTCAGGCATCAAAGCACAATTGTATTATAAGGTGAAATAGGTGAAATGCTAACACAGGAACATAAGGGAAAATAATACCTGTTTATCATGGTTTGTGAAAAAAAAAGGTACAAACCTTGTAATCATTTAACAAAATACAATTGCATTCTTATGTGAAATAGGGAAAATACTGATGCAGAAATATAAGGGAAGACTATACCTGCTTCCCAAGGCTTGTACAAAAAAAAGGTACAAACTTTGCGAGTCATGTAACAAAGTACTATTGTAATCTCAGGTGAAATACTAATACAGAAATATAAGGGAAGAATCTACCTGCTTCCCATGGTTTGTAGAAAAAAAAACAACAAAAGTTGTAAGTCAGGTATGAAAGCACAATTGTATTCCCATGTGAAATAAATGAAATGCTAATACAGGAACATAGGAAAAAATTCTACCCGCTTCTCATGGTTTTAAGAAATAAAGATACAAACCTTGTAAGTCATATATAAAATTGCAATTGCATTCTCGGGTGAAATAGGGGAAATACTAACACAGAAATAAAACGGAGATTCTACCTACTCTCCATGGTTTGAAGAAAAATAACACAAACGTTGTGAGCCAGGTATTAAAATATAAGTGTATTCTCATGTGAATTAGGAAGGGAAGACTATACCTGCTTCCCATGGTTTGTTGAAAAAAGGTACAAAGCTTGAGAGTCAGGTGTCAAAGTACAAAAGCATTCTCACGCAAAGTAGGTGACACACTGATACAGAATTTTTTTCAAAAGAATATTCTACCTGCTTACCATGGTTTGTAGAAAAAGATACAAACCTTGCGAGTCAAGCATCACACTTCAATAATATACTCAGTTGAAATATATGGAAAACTAATACAGAGCTAGGAAAGATGATTTGCTGCATAGCAAATCAGTGTGTGTGTGTCTTCAAAGCATATTGGCATTGCAATGTACAACTATTCCATAACACAGGGGTAGAAGTTGGAATGACATCTCTATCTATTATAGCTTTGAAATTATTTAAGATTTAAGATTTAAAATTTCTAATGGTGCTATTGAGCATAATTTCAATTGCAACATCTTTTGCTTTAGATTCATTACATGCCCAATGGTCAATAACCCCCTAGGAGAAGTTAAAATGACATGTATATCTATGGTAGTTTTAAAGATATTCAAGTTTTAAAATATCCAATGCTGCTAATTAGTATAACTTAAATTGCTACAACTTTTGTTTTAGGTCCATTAGATGTGCACTGGTCAATAACCCCCTAGTAGAAGTTAGAATGACATCTGAGATCTATGTATCATACTGTTGAAGATATTCGAGATTTAAAATTTCCAATGGCCCTAATTTGCATAATTTTAAACATCTTCATTCCTCTGTATAAAACGGTCAAACTCCTTGTATTGAGGTACAATCATGCCAAGTTTGGAGTTTCTATGTATAATAGTGTGCAAGAAAAGTGTCGGGACAAATTTGCTGAGAAAGAAAGAAAGAAAGAAAGAAAGAAAGAAAGAAAGAAAGAAAGAAAGAAAGAAAGAAAGAAAGAAAAGTGTGTTTTGACACACACACTTTAAATATAAGGGGAGAGTCTACCTGCTCCCCAAGGTTTGTAGAAAAAAGTTACAAGTATAAGGGGAGAGTCTACCTGCTCCCCAAGGTTTGTAGAAAAAAGTTACAAACCTTTTTTTTTGGGGGGGGGGGGTATCTTCTTTGATTAGTTTATGTACACAAATATAAAGAAATCCCAGGTTTAGAAGTTCCATTTAGTTTCCATTTGTTCCGATAAACAAGATGTTTCTTGTGTTACGGTACAAAATAGATAATTTTTGTCGCTGAATGCGACCAAATTAATGTATCGATGAAGTGGTAACACAGCGAAGTGATATAGCTACTAGGTGACCACGCGACTTGCTACGGTATGACACTGCGACAGAGTTGATTGGCAACCAAGCTAAATGCGACGAACTGTTACAGATTCGTTTTATACAGGTCAGCTATTCAAGTTAATGAAACTTTGCAAACAAAAGAACTTAGAGACTCACTCCCACAAAATAAACACAACTACATTAATGTCAACACAAAATGCTGCAGCATACTGTTCCAACAAAGTGACCATTTCTGTGAGTTAAAATGACAGCCACACCAACATTCACAACGTCAGCAATAACTTCAAGTTCAACACGGCATCAGCTTCAGCGCTGCACCACACTGGCTATACTGTTTGAGATTGAATGGATGATTATTATTATATTGGGTAAAAAAAAAAAGATAGCTCGGCCTGTTACACAACCTAGGCCTATATTATGGCCATGTTTACGGAAAATGAACATAGATACAATTTTCTGTGATGATATTATCCAATTTAGCAGATGTTTACGGTTCGCTGAGTAGTACGCTATTCATATTAGGGAATCCCCAAACAGCTCGTCATATCCGGTTGTGACGCCATCAGCGACCCTAAAACTAAAACTGTTTGTGGAAGTTTGTATCAAGTCTCTTCCTGGAAGCACGGACATGCGATAACTCACACAGTGCCAAGTTTGTAATTTATGGTGCATAGAAAATAAATCGATGCATTCAATTTAATTAAGTAATTTGTGCACCCCTGATTTTTGCCACGCAATGCATAGAGAGTTTAAATTTAAACAGTTTATTCCTATTTAATTCAACCAATCGCCATGAACCATGGACGGCGGCCCTGATTGAGTGACTTTGGCTGCTAACCAATGGGGACCGATTATTATCTGATTCTGCTGAAGAAAGCCAGTTTACCCATTGGCTTCCGGTCATGGACAAAAAAATCGAGCTGAACAACATGTCGATCGTGGTGGGTCCCATTGCCGTAGAGGGAGCTTCGCTCCCTATTACAAAGGTAACTATACACCATATCAGTTGGCACAAATACAACCATCACATTGATTCTATATTCTACTAACGTCTATAGTAAGTTGGGAAAGAAAGAATAAATAAGTAAATCTTTTCATAGTCAGTGACCCATTCAGTTTGCAATTGAATAGTTGCAACGTTAAGATTGATGTTTTTCCCTTATTTTAAAACCTTCATAGCACAATTTTGTGGTACTTCTTGTGATGTCATCTTCAGCATTAGCAGGTAATATTTTCTTTTTCGTCAGTGTTCATTGATTTAAAGTTTATAAATTCATTTTCAATCACCATCCATGTTTCATATCTGACCTCTTTTAATTGGGGACATTCAGTTAGGAAATGGATTCATTATCAATGGGATATATATTAACTTCATAGGATCCCTACATAATCTACAATCTCTCCCCCCCCCCAGTCACTGGTAAAGACAAGACATTTCTTGCATATAGCTATAAAGCCGGATTAATTTGAAAGTTTTTGGTACCAAATAAGCGCTTCATTTATGCTGCGTTTTATATGCCCCAAAAAGTCAAAACCTAAAAAGAATTTGCTCGAATTTGCGCTAGATTTTTTACGTTCTTTACGTGAAGACGTCAAACAATGTAACTGGCATAAACTATGCAGATTTTCTGATTAATTTACTCTAATTTGAACAATGTTCGGTGTTTCCTGAACATATTTTGGGTCAGCTGTTCTCCAAAAATGAGGTTTTGGATTTTAGACAATTTAAACCGGTCAATTCTTCTTTTATATATATATATATATATATATATATATATATATATATATATATATATATATATATATATATATATATATATAAAAGGCATACCTATCCGCAAAACGAACAGCCACAGCCACATTTTTTATGTCAAATTGAATAACCTTTCAACACAAATATATATATATATATATATATATATATATATATGTTCCGCGCATTATGGGAATGTGCGCGATTCCGGAATCGCGCAGAGTGATTCTAAAATTGCGCTGGCCGAATATAATGTAGCGGCAATAAGATTAGGAGCGACACACTGGTGTCAGGTCCATGTTTTAGTTGGTGTTAACCAAGTGTAACTGTTGAAAATGGTAAACTGGAGTTCCAACACCATGCGTATTCACTGCAGGAATGGCAGGGAAATAGTCTTTTCTTTTCTTTTCTCTTTTCCTTTCTTCTTCTCTTCTCTTCTCTTCTCTTCTCTTCTCTTCTCTTCTCTCTCTTCTCTTCTCTTCTCTTCTCTTCTCTTCTCTTCTCTTCTCTTCTCTTCTCTTCTCTTCTCTTCTCTTCTCTTCTCTTCTCTCTTCTCT